>CANUEZ040000124.1:0-440000 GCA_948099385.1 Fasciola hepatica
TAGTTCGCGAAAGGCACTTGTCTTCGACAAGATCTGATCATCCCGAACTAATAAATGTAGTACGAAGTGAGACGAAGTGTTGTTGAGCAAGCAGTTCTTCTGCTTTCTGTCTAAACTTCTTACTTTGGTCGAACTGAGAGTTAACTGTGGTTGAGAACATGTGTACTTATGGTACGCACAGTATGCTTAAAAAATCTGGGAGCTCTTTTGAGCTCACTGTAGTCCGGGAACAGGTTTCTGAGGTCGGAATTAGCAGCTTACTAATTAAATACTTGTTATTGGGCTAATTCAAAACGCTAGAGATAAAATCAGGCGCATACTGGGATACTGCTCGTCAGTAAAAGTGACCGTGGAAACTGGAGGCTAGTGAAGCGAATAACGGATTTAAAAGACAGGCCACCAAGAATAAGAGTTCTACTCTTCGCATTTATCGTTAAACAGAGACTGAATAAGGACACGCATGTAAGTGATTCATTCCTAGGAAATATGTGAAGCTAATCACGGGAAAATCTGATAAAGTCCGTGGTCTAAATGAATTGTCACCAAGAATGCCAACTGAATTCGCTCTCATTTCATCCCCGGTTTTAACCAGTTCATTCAGTTCACTTTTAGTTCGTAAAATATCATAGATTATTATGGTATCAATTAAAATGATGTCTAATAAAGGCACTTCAGAACTGTGATGCGTAAGGAGAATATTAGTTGCCTTGAACATGTCTGAATGAAACTCTTTGCTTTAAAATTCCTCCAATATAAGAACTTATGACTGTGGTCTCACTGAACACGATCAATGAAGAACCCCACTAGATGTATTGTGTCTTTGGCCCAACAAAGTTCAGTTTTTGCTCCATAGATGATGTGAACCTATCAGCATTTTTTTCCATATTATAGCGATGATAATGAACTACCTGATGGAATTAGCAGTGTATCGTTCAAACAGTGTCTTCATGTTCCGATAGAGCTAGACTCTCACGTCTGCGAAGAGGGGTTGAGACTGAATGGCCAATTAAATTGTAAATGATGAACGACATAGGGTTCCCGAATACGGCTATCCTACCCCGAGATAATCACGTAACTTGTTAACGGAGGAACACTCTCGGGATAAGATAGAAAAAGGTGATATTTGGAGCATACTTGAACCGATTTCCTTTTTTACCATGTTCAAACAAACTGACTGATCACAACCAAAGGCTATGAGTTCAGATTGCTAGCCGTGTCCAACCTTCGACGGTACCCCTTCTAGAAGAACACCCGTTTACATGTGTAGTTCAACTATTGTGATTGATTGGTTGATTTTCATGACCACCCGGAAATCAGTGTGTAATCTGTTGCTTGATGATCACCCACCCCAGTATTTCTAAACATGAGTGGCTATAGATTCAAAAGAAACGTGAACTAATTTTCTTCCATCAAAAATACTACTGACCTCTAGCCTTCCAGCAATAGTGCAGTATATGGGCGATTATCATCGACAAACCTCATTTATCGATGAAACCATATATATATATATATATATATATATATATATATATATATATATATATATATATATATATATATATATATATATATATATATATATAATCAAATTGTTATGGGATAGAGGTCGCTGATACTAAACAATGATTGCTGTAGAAGAAGGAAAAAAGCGACAGCTGCCTCCTATCCTGGAAAAAAGAATGACCAGTCGATAAGTCCATCAGTCCCGCTTGCCGCAAACTTCACCGGCTCTGCGTCGTTCGAAGTGAACGATCATGAAAAACCTCCTACTCATGTAAGCTTTTCAACTTTTCAACGAGAAATCACCCCAACGGTGATGAATGTCAACACTCGACGGGGTAACGAAATTACGCAAGGTGACACAAATGAGCGTTGTCTAGCCAGTCACGTATCTTTATTTATACAGTGGTACAGCTGGTGGCTTCAGCTGAGGTTACAACGATTTGTTGGGACGTGAAATGGCACGGTGCCGAATGAAAAATCACCAGTAGGATTCTTGCTTTCATGATTAATAGACCATAATCGTACATGAACGTTATTTTTTCACCACACCCATGGCCTCAAATTACCTGACTTCGAGGGAGTTCGGGTATCAGGCAAGAACTTTAGATCTTCATGTTTTGAATGAATAGTGTGAATGAAAACCGAGCTATCTTATTCCCGTTTATTAAATCTTTGCAAAACACGAAAAAACAGGTTATTTGGTCGAGTATGCAGCGAAATAGGTTGGATATTTGTGTGGTAGAAAAATGTGCGCAAAAGCACCATAACATCGAAGGGACTCACCGATGAAGGCTGAGTGAACCAGTTCTCCAGGAAGTCGTTTAACTGTTGCTCAATGACTTCGAACTGACTTTTGAAACCATCAAGTTCTTTTGCGAACTGAAACAATAAACAGGCATTTCACGTGGTTAACCATTGTAGATTGTCGCTAGTTGTTCTCGACTGCACACTCAAAAGTGAATTACGTAAATCTGAACAGTAGCTGTATAACAGTGCCTGTTGTGCTCCAAAACTTCATGAAAGTTTATGGGGATTATTAAAGCTACTAAGAGGACGACACCTGAAAAAACTTAACTCAGTGATCCGATCAGCCTGAACGTGAGCGGAGTGGTGCAGTGATAACATGCACGCAGTCTAGGCGAGAAGGCCCGAATTCATACTCTGGTTGCGGCGGGGTCAAGAACCACTGATGAGCTCTAACAAGAGCAAAAATCAAGTCGGGTACTTCCGAGTGCAAGGTTGGTCGGATGACCTGAGTTTCATGCGTGAACGGTGGAGTCCAAAGGAAAGTCAGGCAAACAAACTATTAGGGGCTGTTCTCCGATTGGCTAGCACGAGTAGAGCTCTGGTTGGTTATGGGCCAACCGTTTCAACCTCATTCCGCACGTTAAGTGTGTGATCAAAAACAAAAGCTCACAAGTCATGGGCTACATGTCCCCAACTACACGTTCCACACGCCGGCTCAGTCGAAGTAAGATGCCAAACAGTGACAGCGGCCCAGCTAATGGCTAGCATCAGAGAGAGTGGACGCCGAGATCCACACGTGAACCAACCGCTTATCAGCTCGATTCATTCACATATGTCTCAGGTTAGTTCGATTGGTTGTTTGGAATGTCGTTCTAATCAGTTTGAAGCCAGCGTATCAACTACCTCACCCCTTCCGAGTCATTGGCAGCACTGCGCGCTCATGATCTGCGCACCGCTCCACGATTATTCAACCCACTTTCAGTAGGATTTTCATCATGGTTTAGTGACTTAGGCCTTACATTGAACCACCTCTTTGGATTACTTCAACTGATGGTTTTTTGGCTCAGCGGCTACCCGATTTGTTCAAATTAACAAATAGCTATTCCTAATGTTCGGTAATTTGCCTCTGTTTATTGATTTTCCTCCGAAGCAAAAAGATTAGTTTTATTTCAGTTACGTTTATTTATACTCCTTATGTCAAATGGACCGTAAATCAGGAGATTCAGCGAGAAAATCTGCGGGTGAAATTCGGCAACTCACATCTTTTTTCATCTGTTCAGCACCATCAAAACTGTGCTTTTTCAAATTGTCGCAAAGAGTTTTATATCGAGAAACAATGCTTTCAACTCCTTCCAGTTTCAGATCGTTTATTGCACTGAATCGATCCATCAAGTCCAGGTTGTTTAACAACTTCTTCAGATGACCACAGTAAATATCAAATTTGCCAAATATATACGTCTCACTGCGATCGTAACCCGTTACGGCGTGCACAGTCATGGGGGAGGGGAGTGGTTAGAAGTAGACAAGGGATAGAGTAGGTTGCAATACGAAAAGCGAAAATCACAAGCGAAATTACGTACAACAATTGCGAAACCCTCGACTCCGAACACAATGGCAAATTCTGATTAAGTCTGTTTTGTAAAGTGGGAAGATAAAAACAAAAGCTACATTCGGATTACGTATTGAGTCTACCGTATTCTCATCAAGCGATCAATCACTAGAACACATCAGTACGTTTGGTTGAACGCTCAGACAGCCGACCAACATTGGTGACATTCTGCTTTCCGGTTCATTACCCAGCTCGGGCTTTTGGGGATCGACGGTGAAGGTGACGATCTTCACCCAATTACAAAAACGGTCTTTGAAGCTAATGCGTCAGTTCCAATATGCTATTTATGAACGTGTGTTGAAAATGATCCCATTGGTACATGATGTGTGTTTCTCAGATAAAATACACTTTACTAACTTCTAAAGTCCATCTTTGAAGATATTCCTTACGAACCAGCTAAGAAATGGCCAATGGCCCCGGTGTGGCCCTGCGCCTCGACGGATGGACTGAACGCAGTGTTGGAGTGTAGGTGGTCGTATTTATTACTAGGCCTGCTGAGGGATTGAAACATCCAATAAATACCAAAAGCCTAGTCGAGTATATATATATATATATATATATATATATATATATATATATATATATATATATATATATAACACTTCCTGTCAAATAAATATAGTGTTGATGGGTCACTTTTCTCAGAAAACTCGTTTGGATCAGTCTGGTATTAACTTACCTGAAGTCGAATTGCTTTCCTGACGGATTTTCCATCAGCTTCCTTCGTACCCGGTGGAAATGATCTTGATAGTCCTTATTGAGCTGAGTGCATTCATGGATTCGGTCTGAAAGTACCGAACTACTCGTCCATGAGAGAAGGTCGGGCAGGAGATAAATTACGTTTATCACTCAAGTGGTATACTTATGAAAATGTGTCAACCAATGAAAAACGTGCTCGTTTGTTACTTTCAGAGTGTGGACGAGTCAATCATTTGTTGTTCATCTCGCAGAAATTTGAATAGGGAGCACAAGTAAGTGGGACATACAACGTTGAAAGGCGGGAGAAAGAGAGAGGGATAGGTGAGAGCGCTTGCACCTGATCGTGTTGAATGCTGTGCCTCTCAGGTGTACACAGTGGATAACCGTTCAACATTACCCGCAATAGTAACCGCTCAGACCAATCGGGCTGTTAGCCTAGTAGTGAGACACGTCAACCATGCTCCACTCACCGGAGTATGGTCTCAATAACTTAGTGAAAACTGAGCTTAAACTCACAACTCTTGACCGGTTAAATGATATTACAAAATATTTACCTGTTTAGATTTCCAAAACTGGAAATCAGATTACTATCAGTGTTTAGATCCCGATAAAATGTTTTTTATACGGAGCTGAGTTCTTCTTTCTTCAATTAATTTCGGATGGTTCTTTCGCTGTGTTGCATAATTCCTTTTGAGAAATGTCCCAGTTTCTGTGGTTCTATGCCAGTGTGCCTTATTAGGCTGAACGAAAAATGTTTGTTTGCCATGACACTAATTTAATCGAGCCATATCTCTTTTCCATTAAACTCACTATAAGCCTTTCATCCAAAGTACTCTATCGCAATATGCTCCCTACTCATTTTGTGTTCTTCTAGTATTTGGCATAGCCCGATAAGCGGAATGTTGCCGGTTCAATTCTGGCTCGCCGCATTGGGTTTTTGGATGTGAAAAATGCAAGTGAATTTTCCACTATACAGCAAAGAAGCCTTACTGATTGCATTACGTTTGCTTATAGTTTTAGTCATTGCTATTGACGCGCTCACCTCAGGCTTTATTTTCCGCGATTGCAGATGGATTTGGAAACAGCTTTGGGAGTAATTTTATATTTATTAGGGAACTTGTAGTACACTTATCTATGGTTTCATTCGACTGGTTTTAAAGCTTCCCGGTTACGGGTACTCATATGAAAAACTTTGAAGCCGTCTGTTCCTAGCTCCAAAGTGGTCATCTGGTTGAAATATCGTGTCATATTTAGCGAGAAATCTTTAAAAGGGATAACTGTAATAGTTTTGAGACTTTTTTCAGAGAAAATAAATGTTCATGCCCCCTAGGAGGGAAACCAGATTTCGTTTCCCTCTTAAATATCGTACTTCTCTGTTACGACTTCTCATGTGAATCTGTATCACGTAAATTTCAGCTGCTACTTACTAGCAATAATCATCATTCAGTTAGCCCAGATTCCCACCCGGCGGGTAATACGGGAAAGGCAAGAAGGTTGTCAATGTATTGGTGCTATAATCAGGGGGAAGAGCTTTGACCTACCGGGGTAAATCCCAAATCCGACTGACTCCATGAGAGACGTAGTATCTGCAGGCGACAATCAACTGGTTCGTTATTTTCACAAATAAGGAAGTGACGCGTTCTGATGTGTTATAGTGATGTGAGATGCAGTAGATCATGCGAATGGCATTCAGTATAACAGGAATTTGTTGTCCCAGTTTGCTCTACAAAATAGTGGAAAGAGACGGGTAGATATGTAAGACAAGTTTCGAGTTGTGAGATGTTATTCAAGCCACCTTGAATAAGCCTTGAGTAGACTAGACTTTTGATGAGTCTACTGTGAATTGATCAGACCGGTAAAACATCTTCATTGCTCAAATGTACCAACTGATCAAGCACACTGGGTTACAGCTGTTGCCTTTCAAATACTGGCATTCTTCTGTTGAGGTGACGTACTTCAAAGAATTGGATTGTTTTTATGACAGTAGTTCACTCATACTTTAAGGACAGACGTCATGTCGACCAGAAATGAATCTGTGGACGGTAGACTGGCGAGTGCAGTTTTGTACGCGTGGAATCCTTTGGTTTCATTCACCGGGTTCCCATCCTTGTAAAGTTAACGTTTTTACTAATAGCTCCTAATGAGACAATAATTCTGAGGCTTTTCAGGGGTGAACGAAGCGGTGGTACTGCATGATGAATCTGTTTTTCAAGAATTAGATTTTGCGCTGGGGCTAGACACAACTTCTATTGTGATGAACTGAACTAACCGTAAAATGAAATTCCTGGTTGTTGCGTTTGGCAAAGAGTCATGTGCTCACACGCACGCATGATTTACACCCCGTGCAAACATGGACACGCCTGCAACCGCACACACACGTACACAGTTGACGTTTGTCGTGCGTCGTCCATTCAGATCGTACCATCTGTTGCACAATCTTGCGCAACCTAATCCGATTGTACAATTGCCCTGTGCTTTCGACCGTAAACAGTCGTGACTCACGCAGTTGCATACGCGCTGGCTTTTTCACGTGTCACCGAATACACGCTCACCCACACAAGTGTGCCTTTCTTCTGAAAACTGAACTCCGGGACACAACACTGTTGAACTGGTTTTTCATCTACTTCGTTTGATTTCCATAGTGTCGCTGACACGATGTTTACCTGAATTTAGCCATGGCCAAATCTGTTCTACTCGATACTTTTGAAAATTGGTATTGATTGTACCTCAGGTTGGTGGTTTTCAACGACTTCTGGTCGCTGAGCTTAGCACTTAGGTCGCACTTGTCTCACCACCACTCGAGATGACATCATCAGTGCGCACTGATGAGTATATTTTGCCGTCTTCTGTGGCCACTTGTTGTGTTGTATAAACTAGACAATACTGTATTTTCGATTGTTAGATGGGAATGCAGCATTCTGGGATAGGATAAATAAAAGAATATTTGTGCATTTGGGATAAGCGTCCGAAACTGAGTGATACGGAATCTTCGTTTTTTGAAAACCTTAATGCTAACAAGATACAGCGGTGCTTAATTTCCAAGGCGGCCAAGTTGACAATGGAATGAACTACCCACATTAAGCCACGTGTGGCTACTGTCTTTGAGATGGATGTGGGTGTCCTGTAGTCCACATTTGAGCATAATTTTCATGATTAGGATGAAGACAGTTTCATGATTTTCAACCACTTTCTATATTACTAGCATTCACAGCTCAGATCATTAGCTTCCGGTGGCTGCTTCTCGATGAACTTGGCGGTTTATTCGTAAGTTTGATGGTAAGCCGAACCGACCACGTCATCCAGACTAATACTGAGGCCATTATTATCGTTATGTGGAAGGTATTTTCTGCACAACCGAACGACATATAGATATAGATAAAATCGTGAAAATTTTCAACGCTGCACATCCAGCAATGTGGTTCTCGTTTGAGCTAGAAAGGGACAACCGCCTTTCGTTTTTGGATGTTGATCTAACGAGGTGCCCGGAAGGCTCAATAAAACGAAAAGTATATTGAAAAGGAACATGGAATTGGCAATACACAGATTTTCACAGTTGTGTGCCCTTAAGCGAAAAGCGAAACCTGATAAGGTGTTTGACATCAAGGACTAAACGCATATGCTCTGAAGATAGGCTGGACGCAGAGCTACAGACAACCCATAACGTTCTGTCAGCGGATAGCTATCCAGAGGAATTCGTCAACTACAATATGGAGTATGAACGAACAACAGGAAGATTACCAGGGGGAGAGAGGAAAATTCTGTTCATCAGTCTCCCCCTCAAAGGTGACGCCGGAGCCGAGAGGACTGGCAGGGTTCTGTGTGCTGCCGTCAAAGCCACGTTTAAAGCGGCTACGCTAAGATGCCAGTTCTCAACAAATCCTGTCATCAGATGTGAGAACGAAGATAAACTGCCTTTGTTGACCTCATCAAAGATTGTCCGTCAGTTCAAGTGCACCTGTGGTGCCACTTATGTTGGTTGAACGACGAGGCATTTCTCGAAACGCATCAAAGAGCATCAGCCAAACAGGCTTAAACTCGGGGCTAACGGCACGATTACCAGCTCAAGTACTGCCCATTTACTAGATCCAGGGCATCAGATCGGAGCGGAAAGCGCGTTCCGTGTTATGTACAGAGCGTCATGTAACGAATCTGAGGCGATCAGATGCCTAAGGCGAGCTATGGTCGAGGCGATTAGTATACGGGTCCTTCAGCCTGAGCTATGTTTGCAAAAGAAATTAATCCATACTCTTGAGCTTCCCTGGTCGAATATCGATGACGTCATCCACGAAAGCATCGTCGATCCAGGTCAATAAGTGTCCACACGACGACACTCACCACATTCCCCTACATCTCTTCTCTATCAACCAATTGATTGGCCGACTAACCGATCGAATGACGAACCGACTGATAGACCTACCGACTACTCTCCGACACTCCCCCCCTTTCTTATGACAAATAAATGTGACTGTAATGGCTTGAAAATGAATCATCGAAAACATATGTTCACCTACACTACGTGTTTTAATTTTGAAGCATTTACAGATCAGCAACCAAAATCCACGACAACGGCTAACGGAGAACAATCCATGCTTTTTACCGATCCTTAATGGTACAGCAGATCACACAGGTGATGCCATTAACCATGAAAAGGTTTTGCAAATCGCGAACATAGTAAGAGACTTGCCTAACACAAGCTGTTCCCTCATGACACACCGTCAAACCTATATATTTTATTATGCAAGATGGTCTGTTAAGAAGGTAACACAAAAATAAGCTTTTGAACATCGAAGGAGAGAGCGAGAGCGAGAAGATATGGGGAACGAACATTGCAATTACCTTCTTTGATCGCAATGAAAACAAATTACTCTGTACATATTGGGACGAATGAAGTGGGATATATATGTCTATGTGAGCCTGACAATTTACTTGATGGGTTGAGCAAAAAGATAAAAGAATGAAAATTAGCGCAAATTTAGGAATGGACAAAAATTCGCTGTCGTTCGGCTCATTACCACGTCTATAAGACGGACAGCCTCGTGTGAGACATGACCTGGTGCATTATTCTAAAGTAGGACAATTTTCATACAATAACGTCTGGTCTGATGGACTAGGAACTTTTATTTTTTGAACTCGGTGAACTCTGCTTTGGTCGTTCGATCTTTGACAACGCACAGTCAGCTAGGCTGACCGTGAGTTATTGTAGCGTATGTCGTGAATTATTTCGCTACCTCAAAATCATTGAAAAGAGTTTCTACTGGAATCTCTTCGCGAGTGACGGTTTTGCTGGCCCCCATAAAATTCACAGGGATCACATAACAAAAGTTCACGGTCTGTCAAGTCAGAAGTTAGGCTAGAAAAATTATCTTTCTGTAGAACGATACGCCAGGTCACGTCTAAAATGAGGCTGCGCATCTTATGGGCTAGGACACATCTGTTCATTAGTTGCAAAATTTTACAGCAGCAAAACCACTGGATAATTCGGTGATTTAGTGTAAACAACTTCCTGTTGGAAGCCAGGATCTGAATAACATCAGGAATTTATTCCCTGTGTGCCGCGAAGTTATCGGAGGCTTTCCGTATAACTTAATGTATTGAGGGGGATGTAATTTCGAATGTTGGAGATTAATTATTTCGAAAAACTCTGATGTACAAAGAATTTAGACGATGCTTGTGCAGCACTCATACATTGGAGTGCAGTCAAAAAAACCACCGACCTTGGGTATGCATGTACACAGGGCTTTAAAGCAAGATGTGTACATGTAGTTGATGTATTGCCAACTACGACGGCTTATATACCAAACTGTTTGTTGAGCTCTTGGTGAGGAACAGACTGCCCAATGATGACGCATCCCGAGATCAGTTCTGTGGATACCGAGTATCACTTACTACTGATTGTTTTCTATTTTATTGTTTTTAGTGCTGTACAGGGAGACAGCATATGTTTTTGTGTTTTTGTTCCATCTGAATCAATCAAATTAGCAAAGTAAGTAAAAATAGGTCTACTTTTCACACCAGCATCATTTACTTAAAACATTCCCCGGGAAAGCACTTAACTTCACCGGAAACCCATTATTTGAATGTTACTATCACGTTCTCGTCAACCGATCGGCACTGACTGAGACATTATTGTTTTCCGGAAGTTAAGTGGACTTTATCTACCAACGATTTCCTGGTATTTATAGTTCTTTCTTCTGAAGAAAATAAATAAGAGATCTCACAAGCACGGGCAGGACAGTTTCCCAATAGGCATGTTCTACCGTGAACATACCACTGTTTCGAAGAAAATTGATCTGATCTGTGGGCATGCTTGAGGTTTCTCTTGAGTGCTCTTATTTTTACAAACACGGAGGTAGTTGGGATGGACGGTAAGCAATAAAACGAAATTTGAGAAAAAAACGAATGGCCTAGAAGTCATGACAAGCTTTTTCTCACAATATATTCATGATTTTATGACTGGAGGTCATGCGTAATCAGGAAACCAAGAAAACGTTCAGGAAAGGCTCCTTACATACTGTAAGGCTGTAGATGTCATTCACCGGAAAACCTCCGCACTGATACGACTTCGCTTTGGATACCGTGCGCTTGAAAAATAACTCAGAATTCTTCCGATAAAAATTTGAATTTAATTGATCCCCTTTTGCTGGTGTATGACAAGGCCGGATCTCATCCCAGCTTCAAGTAAGCCACTAAATTCTAGTTCGGCCTATTGTATCCCTCAGCAAACGTGCACACTGCAAGCGGAACACCACGTTCTGACCGTGGAGAACTGCATAAATAACCGATGACATATCGATCGGACGTGCGTGCATCTGAACTGAGATCTCCATTTTTCTAATTAGTGTACATGGAAGGATAAAAGCGTAACGGTGAAAACGTTGTGAACGTATCAGTCTAACTTTTATGAGGCTGTATGAAGACAAACACGAAATCAGTGGTAGCAATCATCTTGCGACTTAGATTTTTGCCTATCCATATGGACGGACGTCAGTGGTAACTTACAGGGGTCGCGTTAGTGAGTGAACCGAGGAAATTGTCCAAAGTACTCAGGTATTTCACATTGTCCTTGGCTTCGTTTGCAGCCTCAGTGATTCGATTATCCTTTATGGGAAAAGGAAACAAGTGAGTTGTAAGGAAACTGACTGGATGTGAAGCAAAATGTTACATGTCAGGTGGCCTAAAGGTAAACTTTGGCACACTAAAGCAGTTTACCGCCTCAGAGATCAGAGTTTCGAATCCTGCCACGACCGATAATCCACTGTTGTCCGATTCGTTACCATGTTCAACCGTTTGGGACCTTAAGTGGTTTCCCATCACTCGAAGTCTCAGGCTCTGATTGCTGGTTATCCCTGATTATGTGAGGGACTTTTGAGGCTATGTAGAGTACCCCTTCCACTTCACTTATGGGAAAGCAAACAGTGGCAAAGAGCCAAAAGTTAGAGAAAATATCTTATTTAAAAAGCAGTAGACTCAGTCGTCGTTATGCCTCACAAGCGCATTTCATGATCCGATAGTTCAATAGATACTTACCAACTGTCGCCAGTATTTGATAATCCGTGCTCGGGCATATTGCAAGGCCATGATGACGGCTTGAACTGAAGGAGTACGCATCTCGTCGATCAGACTGTGAGATTTGGTCGAATGAAAGCATACGGGGAAAAGCAAATGTTCCTTGAATCATTTTTTCTGATTTCGAAGACTGATGAGATCCATCAGTATGCCAGTGGTATACTGAGTCTAACGGTGGTCTGCATCACTCATTCCTATTGATTAATAAACTAATTTGCAAAGATATTGTACGGAGAATTAACTGCACACTGACTGACTCAGTATTCTCTCTCACACTCTCGATCAAGTGTCTCCGACTGCCGCGATCGATACGGCTCGGTAGCTAGTCGACCCGTGGCTCCAGTGCACAATTCACACGGATCGCTAATGCTATTGGGGTTATCTGACCTTCCCCACACTTTCCGGACTGTGATTTTAGAACGCACGAGCCAAGAAAGCAAGATACCGTTTAAATATTTGCTCTAAATATATGTGCACTGTGACGCTATGGTATTTTGAAGGAGGAAGTGAAAAGAGCCTCTGAAGTCACCCATAAAGTTTCAAAACAATGACTTCTCAAAGCCAATGATATGTCGTACAACTACCCGGGATGGTTTATGCCAAAATGTGAACCGATAAACTCTTAGCCGGATAAGAATTTGTATAACTAGTTAGCTGTTTCCTCCACAACTGTGGAACTGGTTTTTGTCACAGTGGGCCTTAAAGTGCAGCAGACTCCAGATGATGTACATCGTTTAACCACTTTTATACCCTAAGTAAAACTACCCTACTACTGTATACGTCACGGCCTTTTATTGACAATCCCTATACTTGATAAGGCCACGAATCACAGTGGTCGAGCTATCAAAATGACACAACTGAAAACCGACGTGTCTCAAAGATCGCTTGTAAACTAGCAATTTCTACTTATCTAATGAAGGCAAGTGGCTCTTTGGACCGATTGAGAAATCAATTTCACTGTCAGGGGGATGATATAAGCATACTTTGAACAAATTACTGAAAGCCGAGGAGAAATGGTTCGGTTTGGTTGGGATAAACTAAACCCGATATGTACCCATCAAAACTGTTGTTGGGTATCCTTTCTGTGGTCAGCTGCTGCAAAAAAAGATATTATTATTACTATTATTATTATTATCATTATTATTATTATTATTATTATCCCCATCATCATCATCATCATCATCACCACCATCCGAATAGTCATCATCCGAGTCATCATCCTCATCATTCGATTAGTGATATTTCACTCACTTGGCAAAACGAATCATTCGACCACGCCAGTAGGCCAGTTCAACCGAGGGTCCAATATCATCCGATTCACGCCGAATTTGTTCTGACTGATTGAGTAATTTCTCAATTTCATTGCCCCATTTTTGCACTAGGCGATTCAACCGCTCCATTGACTCAAAACTATTGACTGAGTTTTTATTTGGATGAGGGATGGAGGAAAAAGTGTACGTGGGGAAACAACTGGACGATAAAGCACCAAACATTACAGGAAATAAAACAATGTGAAGTTCATGCTTTAGTTTCGGAATATTCTATTGTAGCGTTAGTGAACTAATTCGCAGTCAATCACCGGAAGACAATGCTGCATTCTCCCACATTCGGTTGGAAACGATCACTGAACTGCTGAGGTGAAAATAGAATAGGATGTTATAATTACTGTAGAAGTCAGAGTAAAGTAAGAGTGGACCAGAAAAGCAAGCCAAAAATGTGCCTCCGGTCGCAGTAGCTATGACCTCAGTGAAAAGTTGTCGTTCGTTTTCTGTTCATTTGTACTCCATGTGCCATTGTTTGTCCTTTTGGTACAATGATACCCTGACTATGAATCAGGAGACGAGCTGGATAACATCTCCTTTATCGATGCACATTTCCGGACAATACATCGATTAAGTTCGGTCAACAGTTTTCTTATTTTGCATCGGCTAGGTCATACATCATATACTACCTACGAGTACTACTATTAAACATCCTGTACTTCCGCTCCTCCTGTTCAAGCTCTTCTTATTTCTGTCAAAACGGTGTTATTGCTTATGTGTACCGCTGCGATATCTTTTGTTATGGACCATAAGCTGTTCATGCTATCAAGTACTATCTGAAGCAATCCACTACACCTTAATGTAATTTACCTTCCAGTCGTTCTCGAAACACAATGTGACCTTGAAGAAGACAAGCTTTAGCTGGTTCAGTAAAATGTGTTCTAAAATGTATCACCAATTCACAATACCCGATGGGTTACTTTGACAAGATTTATTGCCTCTATCTTAGGGTCTTATCACTTTTCCGAAAATCAACGAACCCGTCAATACTTTTTCGATCAATTTCAAAAGCTTTCTGTAATGTCATGGTGTATGGAACCAAAGCAACTTCCAGGTCTTTTGCATGATTCTTCTGTTCCCTTTATCTCATCACACTCTACAGAAAGCAAATCCACAATATTTTCCCTCTCAAAGTACATGAATTATACAAGGATGTTAAAAGGTACAAGGCTTGGGTTATTATAAAGTGTACTAGGTTTAGTGTTAAGAATATCAGTTGAACACACTCCAAAGCGGGGTTGTGAGGACAAAATGTAAGCAGGTTTGGGTAACTTCTTTATACATAATCTCGAGTATTCTGTTGCTAACAAAACACTATTTGGTTGCTTACACCTTACTCAGTGGTGCTGACTTCTTCCATTGATGGAACAACAAAGCCAATAACAGAGTTTAGAAATCCATCTCAAATGACGTACCGATATTGGGCAATTCATTTGGATTGGACAGTTGCACGACCAAACTATTTTCCTCCTCCGTGGATAAATCAATTTTATCGTCCATGTTCTCCCGGGCACTGTTCAATGCATCCATGTAACGCCTCACTTCAATGAAAAACTCATCTACATCTGCAGACTGACCAATCTTCCCAAGTGTACCCCAATCCTTTGAGTAGAAACATGTGGAGGAAACCGAAGGAAGTTAAGTCGGCTAACTGACTGAACAGTTGGTAGAGTAAATAAATGAATGAGCAAGCAAGTGAATTTTTATCTTTCAACTGTGCAAAATATTCTCTACGACGTATTCAGAATAAATCAGCCGTCCGCGATGCACGCAGTTGTCCCAATTCTGTACATTTGGAGAACCAAATTAAGGATTAAATCAGTTTTTTTGGAAATGACCGAGATAACGATAGTTTACATTCCTAGATGACCAGCTCTTTAGGGTTCACTAAATTTGATTAGTAGAGAAGCGTTATCAACTGGTAATCTTACCTGAATCCCATGACTATAAAATACAAAGTGGTTTATGGAAACCACATTGTAAACATTCACTAAATGTTGTGTGGTCCTACCCTTGATCCTACATCTGACTACTCTTTGTCCAGACCGATAAGCTCATTGATCCGGTGGTGAGTACCGACGAGTATCACACACGCACATGTAACACATTGACTTCAACCATACCATGGCCTGTTTAATCCAACCAATCAGACTTCGGCAATGAGCTATGCCCGCTTGCTGATTCGTTGCCCGCTGAGAGGCCCTGCTGAGCCACACGCGACTGCTTACAATGCTTGTGCTCGTGGTAGATGATCCACTCGTCCACTTGCTTGAATGCGTGTCAGTGAATGGATTTCCTACGTACCGTGTGCTGCCCGTCATTGCGAGTACAACACTATCCACCCTGTTCTTCTTTGTTGTTGAGTTTAATCAAAAAGTGTTGGTCTATAAACGAATAAACCGAATCTGCGTATGACTTGTCCGAAATGGAGAGTCATTCCCCTAACAATTTAATGGACATAATGAAAGGTAAAGCATGGAACCATCGAACAGTCCACATCCCAGGTTCAGATATCTACAAATAACTTTGTGCTCGTGTGTCGTTGTTCGTGGATTGTAACGTGATTGAAACATCTGCATAATGCTGTCAAATTTTTTCTTGTTAGTGTGACCAAAATATATTATATATTATGAACCACTGTCCAATAAAAGTCTTCACTTATCAGCTACTTACTAGTTCAGAGTACCTGTCTGTAAACGGAATATTTTCTTTCATTTCACAACCTGAGAAAAATAGCCCTCATTTTCTCACTGAAAGTGAACCTTATTTGGATCCATATTCGCAACATTGAGAATGTAACCGACTCACGGTAGAATGATGTGCTTTCACTTATCTTACAATAAAACAATGGTTCCACCAGGATTACGCAAAAGTTACTATTTTAACTGGCCAGGTCGCTGTCATAGAGTCTCTCAAATTTTTCCAGACCCAAGACACGGTATAGTGAGAAATAGATTTTCCCTCGGAATCACTCAGCGGATCTTGTTCCGCATTCTGCAAGTTGGCTCAAATCAAGTGCACCATCGGACATGCTTAGGCTGTGCACGAGATGGACCGAGAACCAACCAACTGTGTTGGCTAGAGCGTTAAGTCACCCAAACAACCAGACAAAGAATACGTCCGACCGGGATGCTTGCAAGCGTGTGTTCTGGTTTGTTCCGCTTGCACATTGAATATCGTGCTGCCTGTCAAACACAGTCACACAATACATTCACACTTTCGCAAGCTGTGCTGACGCGTTCTAGTTTATACTATACATGGCTGGTACAATTACGGTTTCCAAGAGGATATCGGGCATCGACACCGAGTTAAATAAGCGAAACCGTGTTTGACTGTTACATTTAGTTTATAATTGGACTTTCCAAATATATGATTTCCTCTGATTAGCTACCATATTATAAGCAACAATGAACTTCATGGAATCAACCGGTTCACTGGCACTTAGCGGGCAGACTCAAGTCAACTAGTGTGGTAGTGGCCTCTACAGTGTGTGCGCAATGACCATTGTCTTATCAAACTGATTTATGCGAGATGAGGGTCAAAAGTAGAACTACAAGGAACCAATTAGTGGTGGTCTAGACGATTTCCTGTTTCTGATCTCCGACCCCTTCAAGGTCACCACAGGAATGGAGCACAAAATTTCGGAGGCACATGTAGTCTAGGCGGGGCAAATCTCCACTAGTCGGATTATAGTTCATACAGTTGAATTCATCATGGAATTAGGACTCCAGGTCCACTTCACCCACCCACGCACACGTACGTTTAAAATAAGGGTTTGAAGATCTCCAAAGTTCTCCGGCTGTTCTGTTTAGCTGACCTAGACTTCGGGAATCACCCGGAGGTATTTTGAGATTGCATGAAATTGTGACTTATTGAACGCATTAGCAAGTAGGGGTCCGTGATCTTCATCCCTTGGCATCCTGAACGAGTCCAGTTGGTCAAACAGTGTTTGAAAATACAACTTTCCCGACACATATTTGAACATAGAGGTCAATAGCATTAGGTTACACGATGTATTCCGACCCTTTTCACTGCCTCATCACTAGTGCACACTGAAGTCAAGGTGATCGTTTATAAGTGGGAAATTGAACGTTCTCATGACACCAAAGGCAAAACTGCACGCACACACACGCACGCAACAAATGATGGCAAATAAAACGTTACCAAAACAAGGCTATATGTGATAAGCCCTAATACCACATTCGAGTCTACTGAGCAAAACGATTACAAACCAAACTAAACCACACAATGCGCCTGATAGGGAAGTTCCATCTACTGCATGAAAAACAATATTTGAGGACGAACAGTTGTTTTCAATGACTCCTAATCTTGCTCATGCACATCATATAGGTGAGAGTTATGCATTTGATTGGCCTTTGGCTGGGTTGAAGGTCATTGTTACAACAGGTGTGTGACGTGAGGGGAAACGGAGTGGTGTTCACCAATTAGTGTATGCCGATGCTGAATCGACCACTGATAGTGGGTTTTCAGAGGTCATTTCTCTTTCCGGATGCTCGGTCTTTGGCAAGGGCAATTGAATCGCTCACAGATCCGAGTTTAGTGGACCAATGGCAATCGCTTCAGTCGTCGCCAGGGTCCAAAGTCGGACTGCCTTTGGTCGGTTGGGGGAATACGATACACAACACTGAATGGGCCATTCGGCTCGATCTTATAACCACTATCAACCTGATGACTGAGAATAGAACTGTTGGTTGTGCCCGTGACTCAGCCACTTGGTTGATGCTGTTTGACGCCTGGTCGTGCGACCTTCGTAAGATGCCCCACATGTGCTTTTGATCAGATAGATTATCATGGATACGGTCAACTCAGGTTAACCGTCTTTTACTTGCATTCGGATCGTCAGCGAGGTGGAGAACACACATTTCAGTTTTGGAGCTGAGAATGTTGCTCCAAGTGACCACGCTAGTCGTTCTGTATGCGTATCTCTTTTGAATGGTACTTTCAAGAAAAGTCTCTTCTTCAAGACTCGAACAAATCTTCAAGATAAACTAGTCTGGATACCAGTCCTCTTGCAGTACTTGTTTTATGAATTTCATTTTGTCTTCCAGAGTATCCTGCGAGCATATGCTTCGGGCTCTGAAGGCTAGACGTCGGACTAGGTTCCTCTTTTAACGCAGTGACATAAAGCTGTGAGAATTTGTGTATGGGCTATTCCACGTCTTCTTGTTGACGACTCGTCATTCGATGGATCTATTTTCCCGTCTGGTGATCAACACATCGAGGAAAGCTAGTTTGTTTTCGACTTCTGTTTCCATCGCAAAATCAAGAGAGCTATGAGCACCCGTGTAGTCCTCTAGAATATCTGAAATATTACGATCTTCGTCCACGGTACAGAAAATATCATCCATATATTTCGAATATAATAATTCGGTTTTTTATTGTCTTCTCAAGTTCCCCCGTTTTCTGACCTCGCCATGAATACTTTTGCTATCAGGGGATCTAGCGGGGAGGCTCTGGCGATGCCGTCTCGTTGGCGATAGAAGCGCTCATTTAACGGAAATTGAGCATTGAGAGTGCAGAGTAGTAGTAGTTCCTTCAAACTTTCTACTGGAATACTTATTTGTGTGAAACGTGAAATTAACATCCAAGAACATCTGGGCGTCTAATCTCATCAACGGTAACTTTACCGACGGCAAAGATAGATCCTGCGGGTTTCTCAGCCCTGAAATTCCAACTAAGTCCGATCAGGATGAATTCGGCTGTGGAATGAACCGTGCTAAACACGGAAATACTCAAACTCCATGTACTTCAAGATCAAAACGAATCATAAATGTCAAAAACTGTTGGTAATCCAATAAAAATCGCTTCCGTCAACTCAATCTCCAGTGATAATGTAAGCTTACACCATACCGTTGTATGTATTTTTATAAGTACTTATTTATGTTGTATCGCGTTAAAGGTACGTATAAACGTGACAATGAATCATTATAAACAAGGTTGTCCGTTACCACATTGCGCTCACTATTTTATTTGAATATTTGAGTATTTCCAGACAGACTGCCTTTCACCAACTAAATATATTCTCATGTTGCTACCGTTTTCATTTGAGCAGATTAGGAGATTATTCCGATCAATAAACAAGCCTGGGATCTTTCGCTCTTGTTGCGGTTGGAACTAAACCTTGGAATAGTAGTTCGCGCATCATCGACTATTCACTTACATTATTCACACTCGGCTGGCCGTACCGTGGTACTCAGTCGGTAGAGCAGCTGCCATCTTAGCGGAGTATCGCCGGTTCGACTCCGACTCGCTGCTTTGGACTTTCCGATGTCACTAATGCAGGTTTATCTCCCATTACGTAGAAATTTCCTTTGTTGCCAGTGGAGCAGCTAATCTTGGACTAGTTACCTTCTCGACCAAATAACAATTTTCTAACGTTATCTCTTATTCTCCCGTCTTTTGATTTATTCAAACGGTCTAGTTCAGTCTATGAAACTGCCAAAGTTACCCATACTCACCTCATTATTTTCAAGCAGCGGAATAACCAATTTTTCAAAGTAGTTTACCAGTGATTGGACGAGATTTCCTCCGCTAGCATCCAGTTGTTGAAACACAACCTCACTGGCTATATTGGCCCCGGTGATCGCTTTATCCGTCATACGTAGAAATATGTAACACATGCCTCGCAAACCCTAAAAGAAATAGCAAACCGGGTGAAGAAGAAGGATTCGTTATGCCTGTGTCCGGCATGCGAAGCGCTACCACAGGTCTATTGAGCTCGTTTCATGGTGGTTTTATTGTCATATAAGATTAGCACAAATATTAGTCGGCGAATAATTTGTCTTATTATGATTGGGTGACAATGTAACACGTATTTGTTTTAACTGACATGGAGCAGATGTTCAATGACTCAACTACGGTGGCAGTTAGTATCATGCTGGAGAAAAGGAGCAGTCTGAGGAACATAAAATGAGCTGTTCTGAAAAGGATGTAAACACTATGATACTGTCCGCCTATCGGTCAAGTAGTTTTCTAATGTAGGGTTTTCTTTATGTTTATCAAATGACTGATTATTTAACAACAAGGCTTAACTAACCATTGGAAATCACGTAAGCACTGTGTGGCTAATTCACCAGACTTGTCTGAAATTCATCGAGCCCCGATTGAGGCTTGACCCGGGGTGAATGATTTTAAGTCAAATATCCAACCTATCCGGTCTGGCTCTCAGTGTCTTGTTTAACTTTGCCAATGTACGATATAACATCCTTCCATCAATGGCTTTTTAAGAATAACAACCCGTTGCCCGATCAGCCGTCGACTGCTGTGATGAAAGATTTCCAAGTAAGGAGTCCAAGTGATAACAAATGCTCTGCGTTGCAAACAACCTATAGAGCTGGGCTACTTGAACATTTTGAGAAATAAGATATTTTGTATGATTATTAAATGGTTCTTCATGCAGTACCAAAGACTAACTTCATGTTTTTGATACAAACATAAACCGACAGAATCCATTCATCGAGTAAAACATTTCAGAGTAAATAGAATGTTTTGGAGTCAGTGTTCCTTTTCAAAGCTCGTCAATAGAACTCATAAAAAGGGTTGACAAGTATTGCTGATTTGCCTCCCAATTCCTCCGACCGACCCCTGAATGCTAGCTGTGCGGAAGAGTCAAGTGTGTTCAAGGCTGAAATTTTCCCTCAGACGTTTGGTGCTGCATCTCTTGCTAAACGAAAAGATCTTTTCTTATTTCGTCAGCGTTTCCTCAAGTGACGCGAAAGGCCCTTGGTCAACGATTCACGTACTGAACTCACTGAGCCACTTCACCGTAACCGCTGGTGATCTGCTGACAAGTTTGTTTGCACGAATCCAAGCAAAGATACTCACGTTCTTCACAGCTCACCAAATCAGCAGTCATAGTGATGTGTATACAATTCATGGTTGAATGTAAGAATGTAGGAAACAATAGGACAATGGGAGACATAACTTCATCACAGAATGACTCGCCATTCAGGGCCTACATATGCGCGTGCGTGCACCATACAACAATGTGTTTCTAAATGCGGATTCAACACCTACGTGCAGTTCCGTTCACTTTCGGTGTTATCAGTAAGCAATGTAGAATAGTTAACCATCAACCGCTTAGCCTCACTATTTCTATCTAATGTATCATAGCCGAAATCATTTCGGATCGTATCGAAAGAACGACGCACCATGTGATACGCTATACATCAACGTTTTCTGTTCGGAAATACACAGATGTAAACCGGTCTTGAGAAAGGTTATCCGAGGTAACCTGAAATTTGACTGACTATCATCAGTTCCATCAAAGCAAAGATATCAAACATTGGGCCTACTTTATATATATATATATATATATATATATAATATACGATTCATTCGTCTTAATCTCGTCTTAGCATCAGGAGTGTGAATGGCGCTCCTCTTACAACAGTCAACTGGGGAATCACAACAGTGAATCGTTGATAATTCCTCATGGGTTGGTCACAGATTTTCTCGAGAACGACGACCTTGCCGCCGCCAGCTGCAATATTGGAAGTTATTATTATTATTATTATTCTCTACAGCTCTTGATGAGGGCCTGCTGACTCGAGCCTTACCGCAAAGGTACACACACACCCAGAATGTTTTGCATTTCAACTGGAGTCCAGGTCAGCTGTGATGTGTTACTATTGATAGTTTCATTTGAAGTTACCACATCATGACCTGAACTCAAAGTGGAATAAGCAGTATTTACGGAAGCAGATGCTACACCACATGCTAAATGACGAGTCTCCCCGTGACTGCGTGGTACAGTTAACGAGCTACTATGGACAAATATTCACATGTTTAAAGTGTGCGATTTACTATATTCTGATATCTGCACGTTATTATCACCACTTGACTGTGGATAGAGAAATCGATTGGCGATTTGTTTTGTAGCTGAAAGCAACAATGAAGGGAGAGCTCACCTCGTGTGAACCAGATGTGATAAAAAGCCTCGGGGGTGTGGCCGATCCTTCAATATTCGTGCTCTGCATTGTGGAATGAGTAAAGGGGGGGGGGGGGAGAGAAAGGATTAGTACAGAACAGAATTCGTTGAAAGCAAGCGTGAAGTAAGGTGGCTTCTCTGGAACAGAAGAATAATTGCTGGTACTTGGGAGGCGGCATTCGTTAAAGTGAGCTCTATGTGAATTGACTATCTGATGAGCGGAATCGGTAACTGATCCCAGGTTCCATTGCTATTAGCCTAAAGTATTTTTCACAAATACTCATGACCCACCTCAGCGTTGTATCTTTCTGTAAAATAACAGAGCAAAGTTGTCAATGTCGTCCAGTATAAAACTTTGGGCCAACAACAAAATAAGCTCCTAGGATAGTGTTCTTGTAGGAGAATAAACAAATGGAAACCAGTACATTTATAGAAATCCAACTCCACCAATAAGAATAAATCTAACAAACACACCGTTTTTGCGCAAACTGTTTATCATTCATACCCACTGTATTGGTTGAAAAATAGATGGAGAATATATACAACAGAAAAACAAACCCTCAATTCAGATACGCTGTATTTCGCCGAATTTATCCAAGCTGAACCGTTCATCTGTTTTGCAGTAATAACTTGAGAGCTGATAGAACACATCAGTGCAGTCTGAATCGCCTTGATTGCAGCTCAGCTTGTACAGCATATTCACCGAAACGGCATAGACAGCCTACAAAAAGGCTTGTGAACATGCATGCTGATAATGAACTTCAGAGGTAGACTGAACTTGTTATCCGCCCACTTCAAAAATGTCGTAAACCATGTGTGCATGGGGGCAGTCGAGCCACTGCTCTGTCTTGTACTGGAGTTACAGATTACGATTATACCGCATGTCCGTTGTTTACTCAATGTAGCGTAATTCATGACTACGTGAGACCATACGTGGATCCACTGTCGATTTTAATGGGATTAAGTGATTCAGTTATTGTGTAGCAGGGCGGCGATTGCGCTGCCATGTGTAGCCCAACCAGAGAGGCAAGCCTCTTGGTCTCTTAGTCGGCTCTTACATTCCAAGTGGATGAGACAGATCAAGTAGTTAAATTCACATGTTAATCTTCGGGTTGTTCCCATGATATCAGTCTAACGAGGCTTAAAGTACCGTAAGGCCAATGGCAGAATAGGACTTGAATTTGCTTTTAACCAAACAAATAGACTAGCAATGATCAGTTATCCAATGCAACACGTAACAATCGTGTCTCACGTTCACTGCTGTGTGGAGAACGTAAAATTAAGTGCTGATGCTAAGCCCTAGTTTTGATGCCCAAAATGATAAGACCATATCTGATCTCTTTACTAGGCTGTGCTCCGGACAATCACTCGTGGATGGACGGACACTAAAAAGCTCAACTAGCTCCCAGGACCTGACATCGCCTCAATACACATCACATCCTGTAGATTATTTTTGAAATTAAACGGAATCTGTCATGGAAGTCGACCTCTGCTTGAATCACTATCCGCAAACGTCCAAAACCAGAGCTTTCTTCTATTTCCAGTAGTGAGTTCAGCGTTCACACTGTTTGAAGATTGATCCATCAACAACAAAAACTACTAATTGCATATATTTCCCGAACGGTCAGTCAGAAAACAAGCTTTATATGTTTCTTTTCCTACATCATTCTCGGGCGAATTGTAACTGAATACTTCTTTACTTACGGTCTGATGAAAGAATAGGAGTCTTCGAGATCCGGAAGCCTGGAAAAAATCTTCAAACGCATCCCACTGTGATTTACGCGGGACAGGGAGTTGAAAAAAAAACGGAAAGTTGGAGTATTGACTATAGGTAGTAGCTAGGTGAACAAAAAGGGCTTCTCGGAAAGGTCAGGTTGTCATATTCAGATAGGTTGATCACTTTTTGCATGTGCTTCATCGTATCAGCTGTTCGGTTTATAAACGATATTGCGCACTGGACAATTTAGAATATTAAGCCACATGTTCGGCAACAGTTTGCATCAAGTAGTCAAGACCTCAGTGCGATCAAAAATTTTCCCCTAAAGAGTGGCTCTATTTTACTAACATTCGTCTTCCTGTTCTTTACAACAATGGGAGATAATCTACACCCTACCGGATTATTAGCGGGCGTAGATCGCTCAGTCAGCTATTTTAAAGGATCTGTATACCTCTTTTTATATTCTGTCTTTGTTATGTTCTCATTTTAATCTTTTTGAACCTAAGAGTTCATAACTGTGAGCAAAGTCTTCATTCGCTGTTTATGGTTATTTATACTGATTCACAATAAGTTTTATTATGCTTTTTATTGTGCCTTTCCTTTGACTTATCAACATCCACGGATTAGTGTGAAATACAATGCGTTAACTCCACTACATGCGCACATAGCCCATACATCGCGCTACGGTGTGTTGGTGTACGATAAAGCACGGGGATCCAACCTCGTCGCGCACGATGCTAAGAATCTCGGTACACACCTGCAGCGAGAACTAGCGATCACGGGACGATCGAAAACTATACCAATAATCGGGGAGAAGCCTTTCAGCCTCTCAACCTGTTTTAACTTTCCAAGTGAGGGTGAAACAGTCCAAGTCGGTGAAATCGCATTTTGATAATCGAATAAATTGGGAGACGGCAGATAAGCAAGAGTTACAGAGTTCCACAGCCTACACAAGTGTGGTTGTATCTTGAAGAGATTTTAGCACTTCCAGTTGGACCTTGAAGGTCAAAACCTTTTCTTTTAGTTGCGCGTCTCATTTCAAAAGACCAAACAAGAAATACGACTGGTTAGATCACTACGCATTCATTTTCAGATTGGATTTACAAACTTTAATGGTTTAAACCTTTCTAGTGATTCTGAAAACACTATCCATTGGAATTATTTACCCGAAAGTTGTATTTGTCCCAATATGATTCGTCATGTAGTGTGAACGTTCAACTAACCTTTGAAAAGCCATGGAAGTACTATAAAACTGTTTCGTCCTGGTTAGTAATCGTTAGTGTTGCACATCCACCTAGCCCCCAGTGGGACTCAAACCTGGTCTGGATGATTGTGAGTCGAACATTTAACAAGGATGAAACCACTGTACGGTGAGTGCTTCCATACTTTATAGTGGTGGGTTTAGGGTTGATACTGCGTGATGAATCATAATAAGTAAAATTAAATCTCCTACTACTTATGCTCACTTGCCCTCACTTTTTTCTTGGGAAGTGCACCAAATTAACCACCAACTTATGTTAGATTTTCTTCCAGTATTTTTCTTTCTGAATTTTGACTCTCCGTTCAAGTCTGTCTAGTTTTTAGGAAGGGTGGTTCCCTTGAATCCGGTAACTAAATTCCCAACCATCTTATTTATGATAATTCGAAACTGAACCCCTCTTATAAGCGCAGAGAAACCTGAGCACACTCCATGCTTGGTGGCTTTGCAGTTTCCTCGCTCGGCATCACATTAGATCTTTGTTATCAAAAATATCACACTCTTACTCCGCTCATATTCACAACAGTTTATTATAATCCTAAAGAAAGAATTCCAGGATATTATATGTGCAGCCAACGTGTTATGCGTTTCCGGAATCACGTAATATCGGTTGAACCAAGAAACACAAGGGAGCCGGTTGGTAGAAGGCTCTTAGCCACACCGCTCCATCAAAGATGATTGTACTCTCATTGATGAACACCAAAGTTAGGCCACTCTTCATGAGACTATAAGATTTATTGCACACCCTCAGTCAGTGCATTCGCTTGAGTAGAAGAAAGAATATGTACGGGAATCCTGGTTAAATCAAGATGTAGAGGAGGTTCCTCTATGTCTAGATGATTTTGGATGATATCGGTAGGAAATGAAATTACCCAGAAAGAAGAACAAAGGCGGAGTTATCACATACGTCAAGCAGTTCGGATGTTGCAAGCCTGACATTATTTTCAATCCTCCCATGGAGAGTATAAACCATTTCGATCTTCTTGAAAAGAAAAGTCAGAATCGTTGCATTGCACGATTTGCATCAAAGACGATTTCGTTGCATCTCTATGGGATGTTGAACGTTTCCCACGAATCTCTTGCCACAGAAACACAATAATTACTAATCTGTACATATCTCCCTGCTGTTTGCAATCAGAATTTATTTCCCTCTTTGATCCTTTCCTTATTGGATGAAAACCTTCATTTGATTTGCAGTAACGTTTTTGCGCTGGTGCACATTCAACAACTTTCATTGGCCTAACTAACCCTCACCACTTCTTCAGTGCGAGTGATTGCCAGGCACCCCAATCTCTCCCCCCTCCCATTGAAGGCTCTTTTTTACCAACGATCATTGTCTTCCACCTGATAAACTAAATGCTTAATCACAATCTACCTATAAAACACGCACAGTCAAAGCAGATCAAGTTTCGCCGAGGTAAATTCTCATCCAAAAACAGTTGTCTGCTCCACAGGTCACTTAGAGCTGTTGTTTCATGGTTCTACGACTTTTATTCGACAAGCTATTACTGTTAGTCTTTCTTATCAGCAGTCATTAAAATTTGCTGCTCTGTGGAAACTATTTTTGTGTGCCACGGCAATTTACATTCCCATATCCGAGGTCTCTACGTAGTCTAGAGAGGTGTGCCTTTAAGCATCTAGACAACACAAAAGCCGACAGTTCAGTTCAGTCCAGTTCAGACAACCATCAACCATGCACTGGGTGCGGTGGTTTTGGTTGCTATTTCTTAGCAGCAACCCCAAAAGGAAATAATGAAAAAATAGTATGAAAACAGTAAGAGGAGAACTGCTAATATTAGTGTCAAGTCGATAAACGAAGTTTGGGGATACAAGAACGCTACTGGTCACGACACGTAGCGATATCCTCCAAAGTATCTATCTGAATAGCGAGAGGGTCTCTAGGGCTCGACCTAGGAAGTCTGACACGCCCTAAATGGCCAAGTCCGTTGGTCACGTTTTTCGTATCTTTTTTCCTGTCACGGACTGACTACTGTTACCCGCCTTTGCGAACTTTGCTCGCCGAGGAATCCTGTCAGGATTCATGCGTAACACTTGTCCTAGTCGTCTTAGCCTGGTGAGCTTGAGTGCTTCAGCTAATGATTTGGTTAGTGAACGTAAGACTCTCCGCCGAACCGCAGCACTGCTTATACGGTGTTCCCATCAGATTCAAGAAATGCTATGAACACATCGGTGTTCAAATACCAAAAATCTTCGTATATCCTCAACCCGTAATGGCCATGTCTCCGAACCATGCAGAGGCATTGGACTGACTGCTGCAGGGTAAACTAGATTCCTAATAGATGAGCGGAGATCACGTCGAAGCCGAAGATGACCCAGGTTGGTAAAGGCCGAACGAGCCTCCTGTATACGTATACACCTCATCCGACAACAATTATTCAGATTTGACCTAAGTGGAGGCTAAACTTCTGGAAGCGGTATTTGGTGGTCAGCTCATGGAGATAAAGACCAGTAAGCTTTTCTGAGAAAGTAATAAAATTTCCCTTGGTGAAAGAATAAAACACCCCAGTAGTCTTGCACATGTCGACAAACGAAATGCCGCATTCATTCACTTATAAACTGATACTCTTCATTCCAGTTTGTCCTGTGAAGGTGTTGCATTTCAGTAGCTTTCTACAGAAGGTATACTTAAACTCCTGAGCATCACCAAATTATCCTTGGCTTTGGGTTCGAATGCTGTTCTTCCAGCACTCATTAAACACGGATACAGTCCCAAAGCCGAATGATTGCCATCTGTTATGAGTTAGTCCCTGTGCTGTCGTGTGATTTTCGGTCCATGGAGGCCTGCCACTATTGTTCCTGTTTCAAAATCAACCAAGTTAACAGTCATAATAATAAGCTTTTATCCAGCAGCCATAACGTTTACTGCGCTGAAAATAACCGGTAAGGTTATACTCGCGAGCTCGCTATTACATGTGCACGTAACCAATGGTACTGTGCAATTTACGTACGCAGCAGATAGATGCACTTTAGATGCGCAGCTTCCCTCATTCACCTTATCAGTAACTCTTTGGATGTTAGGGCGAAGTCAAACAGATATATTATTCTTTATTACTCTTCCGGTTTTGATTCGATCCATTAGTCACGGCTGCTTTCTAAATTCAAATCATTTTAACATCCAAAATAAGTGGTTTCTTGGCTATCTAATCACTTAAGTGAAATAATGTAGTGCACTGATTTAAACAGAAACTCTGCTGTGAGGCTCTGTTCTTTGCCCATACTGAATTTCATTTACACCAACATTATATGCGCTCCACAATGCGTATGTCTCACTACATTGTCCTCCTATTATATTGTCTGACTTTCTGTAACAATTGATCAATGAACTCAGCGATAAACAATTCATTGAATCGTGCACAAAGTAGGCACCCAACATTGTGCACTCGTTGTGCACCGAATCGTTTTCCCGATACTCGCACACCGAAAGAAACATAACCAAATTTGCGATTAATCCTCCCTGGCATTGTCACTTATCAGAATTCTCCTGCCTCTTAGCTGGCTCGAAAATTGATAAACAAAAAGAGGATAGCGAATAAATTGTGCACTAATCTTGGTACAATCTGAATGTGAGGATGATTTGAGATGATGGTTCCGACCAAAATGTGAGCACATGAAATCGTGCAAATGCAGGCCCACATAACTTAGAAACCCTTAATAAGATATTTATGGACTCATGAATGGCAGCTCTAGTTTAATCATCATTCTTTTTTACAACCTCACTAATCTAGAATACTCTACTACATGCATGTTTTCATCTTCATAAAACCTTTCCCTCCGTTCTCTATTTCTTTCTCTAGCGAATAGTCAATATTGGTCCGCCTCATGATCGATCTCCGTAGAAGTACTGCATTGAAACCCCGAAAACTCTGAAATTCGAAACTTTATAAAATGGCGCCTTTTAATGGAGAACTTGAAGTGAGAAAAACCAGACGGTGATTGCGAGTGCTACATGCACACGGTGTCCCGTCTGACCTTGGTTCCGATACACGTCGACCTATTACGTCACCGAAGTAAGCTTTTAAACTAATGCTACTCACTAACCCCAAAGGCGAACAATGCACTTGTAGTGACCTCGATCGTTTTGAGAAAATGACTATTTTCTGGACACCATTTTGGATCTATTTTCTCCACGATCTTTTCTGACGTTTGACATTGACCTCAGTGTTCTCCGGTTGCCTACGTTTTACTGGACTGACTTTTCCGAGGTTTCCGTCGACCTCGTTTAAAATCTCTTTCACTTTCGTTCGTTCGCTCGCGGTTCGCTCTCAGCACAGCCGTCGCGTTTCGTTCCGTTTTCCGTTCGGTGTATTTCTCGTATCGGTACTGTTTCGGTGCCACGATATATAGAATACACCTCGCATCTGCAAACCGACTTACGTCTTCTCTATTCGTCCGATAGAGGGGATATCGTTGGTATTCGCTGCTAGACCCGATAGGAGACACGTTCGCCAGCCGCACCCGAACGTCTTCTATATTGGTGAGCCCAAGAACTTCCAAAACCTTCTGGATTATTCGCCCGCCCGGTGAGTCTGTGATTTATCGCTGTTTCACGTCCTCCTTTCGTTGCACGATATATATTTTTTACGATATATTATCGCAACGTAGCCATGTCAGAGGATAAGGCGCAGCTCGACACAGATCTCACTCTGTCTGCGGTTGCCTTTAAACCCGTGGCGTTTATCCCTCATGATCCAGAGGTTTGGTTTGCAGCCTTAGAGCTGCAGTTTGAGGCACGTAGGATTGTTGGCCAACGCCAACGATTTTCCTATGCCTTAGAGGCTATTCCAGGTGATGTTATCGCCTCGGTGAGGGATTTGGTATTAAATCCTCCTCAAGTGCAGCCGTACGATCGGCTTAAGGAGGCTATACTACAACATTTCCTTCCTACTCGGGAGGAACGGCTACGTCAGCTACTAGCACGGCACCCCATAGGTGATACTAAACCCAGCCGCCACCTAGCTCATCTCCGGTCTTTGGCAGGGCCCGCCGATAAAGATTCGGAGATAGTTAAGGAACTGTGGTTGGATTCTCTACCCTTCCACGTTCAGACCACCGTTACTGCTCTCCTCGAGGACTCGTCCTTGGAACGAGCAGCCGCCGTGGCTGACAAAATTGTCGCACGTGTCGGCAGTGGGGCTAATCCCCTCATTGCCACGACATCGCGAAATCCTAGGGGTGTCGACCTGGATGAATCGCCGGAGAGGCCTCGGCACTCTCGATCCATCCAGCGCCGCCTGTCCTTCAAGGACAGAGTTGAAATACCTACACCTCGCAGTAGCCCACGTAAACAACGGCACGGACGGGCGCCCTCCACTGCCCACGTCCGCCGTGAATCCGCCTCACCTGCCTCATCCAAACCCGATCATCCTACCAGCGGCTTTTGTTGGTTCCATCGCGTTTTCGGACCAGCCGCCCGTAGGTGCAGACAGCCGTGTTCATACGCGGCGGGAAACGCCACTGCCGGCGAGTAGAAGCGGCCGTACTCGCCGGCAATCAGTCTCAGGTTGGCCGTTTATTTTACGTGCATGATTCGTGCACTAACGCTAGGTTCCTAGTCGACACTGGGGCCCAAGTTTCTGTCTTGCCGGTTGGTAAAGACAAGCCACGAGCTTCTTTGCTTCGGCTGTCAGCGGCGAATGGTTCCTCCATTCCTACCTACGGCACGAGACAGCTTGCGGTCAACCTGGGACCACGACGACGGTATCTGTGGACGTTCATTCTTGCGGATGTTCCCACAGGCATACTGGGAATCGATTTTCTGCAGCACTATGAATTACTTGTTGATTCACGTAGGCTGCAGCTTATCGATCCTTCGTCGGACATTAAATTTACGGGTACTGCAGCTCGAACAGATGCACACCGAATCACAGGATTGTTTTCTAACATTCCGCACGATTTTCAGTCTTTGTTTATTAAATTCCCCATATTGACTAAACCATTTGAAGAGATAGAGACAGTGACCGATCGTGTGGCACACCACATTGTCACTAACGGACCACCAGTCACGGCACGACCTCGCCGACTGGCACCGGACAAATTGGTTTTCGCCAAACGTGAGTTTGATACTTTACTTTCTAAAGGTATTGTTCGTCCTTCTCACAGTCCATGGGCCTCACCTCTGCACATGGTTCTTAAGAAAGATGGCGTTAGCTGGCGACCATGTGGCGACTATCGCGCACTAAATTCGGTTACCCGTTACGATAGTTATCCGATACCCCACATACACGACATCACGGCATCACTTCACGGCACGACTGTATTTTCCAAGATCGATTTGGTGCGAGCCTATCACCAGATCCCAGTCGCCGCTGAAGATGTCGAGAAAACCGCTGTCACGACTCCTTTTGGTTTGTTTGAGTTCCTACGTATGCCTTTTGGTTTGCGAAATGCTGCTCAGACATTCCAGAGGTTTATCGATAGCATTACACGAGACTTGGAATTTGTTCACGTCTATATCGATGACTTGTTAATCGCATCGTCGAGCGTAGATGAACATTTCCAACATTTGACGCTACTATTTCAACGTTTGTCCGAACATCGAATAGTAGTCAATCCTGATAAATGTGAACTTGGCAAGCCGGAACTTGTGTTCCTCGGCCACAAGATCACTCGAGAGGGTATTAAGCCTTGCGAGGATAAAGTGCGCGCTATTTTAGATTACGCCGTACCGTCCTCAATCAAGGAGCTCAAGGCATTTTTGGGGTTAGTTAACTTTTATCGTCGTTTCATACCCCATGCCGCTGAACGTTTGCTTCCATTAACTGACCTACTTTGTGGCAATCCATGTAAGTTGTCGCTTACGGATGCCGCACGAGTAGCGTTTTCGGAGATTAAAGCGACATTAGCTCAGACCACGCTCCTCATGCACCCAGTTCCTTCCGCCACGCTAAGCATAGCGGTGGATGCATCCGACTTTGCCATCGGAGCGGTCCTGCAACAGTCTGTTTCTGGGATATGGCAGCCATTAGAGTTCTACTCTCGACGCCTCAATCCCACGGAAACCAAATATAGTGCTTTTGGTCGCGAACTGCTGGCTGCATATAATGCCGTTAAGCACTTCCGCCATGCAGTCGAGGGTCGATATTTCATCCTCTTTACAGACCATAAGCCTCTGACGTATGCATTGCATACTAAGTCTGATCGTTACTCTCCACGAGAAGTCAGACATTTAGACTATATTTCTCAGTTCACGACTGACCTTCGACACGTTAAAGGTGAGTCGAACTGCGTTGCAGATGCTTTGTCGCGTATTCCGCTTAATGCCATTAAATCTCCGGTTTTAGACATCCCTGCCATGGCTGCCGCACAGGCACAGGATTCTTCATGTATGGAAGCAGCTCAGTCATCGTCGTTACAGTGTCAGTCCGTACCTCTAGCCACCAGTGCTGGGACGATACTCTGCGACATGTCTACTGGCATACCTAGACCAGTCGTACCCTCTGCATATCGACGTCTCGTGTTCGATACCCTTCATGGACTCTCACATCCAGGCATCGCAGCCAGTCTCCGATTAGTAGCTGCACGATACGTCTGGCCGTCCATGAATAAAGATGTTCGTATGTGGGCAAAACAGTGTCTACAATGTCAACGATCTAAAGTGCATAGGCACGTAGCTTCGCCTATCGGTACTTTTGCTACGCCTGATGCTCGCTTCGATCATATCCACGTAGACATTGTGGGTCCATTGACCCCATCACACGGGTATACCTATTTACTAACGTGCATCGATAGATTTACGAGGTGGTCCGAGGCTATTCCCATCTCTATCGTCACGGCCGAATCAGTGGCTCGACATCTGATAGAACGATGGATAGCTTCATATGGTTGTCCTTCCACAATCACTACCGATCGAGGGCAACAATTTGAGTCCGATCTATTCTCTTCATTAACTCACATGCTGGGTACGGAACGCATTCGCACGACCGCGTACCATCCGGCATCGAATGGTTTAGTCGAACGTTTTCATCGCCAACTCAAAGCGGCTCTTAGAGCACACGAGAGCCCCGACTGGTACGAAACGTTACCGCTAGTTCTGCTTGGTATCAGGACTTGCATAAAGGCAGATATCCAATGTTCCGCCGCAGAGCTTGTCTACGGCACGACATTACGACTGCCTGGGGAATTCTTTACGCCACGGAGTACAGATTCACTTGCCGTACAGACTTACGTTCATCGTTTGTCTACGTACATGCAAAATCTCGCTCCGGCGCAGACTCGAATGCAGCGACGACAGGTTTTTGTTCCGACCGAACTCGAAACTTGTTCGCATGTATTCATTCGTGTTGATTCGGTACGGAAACCATTACAACAGCCTTACGAAGGTCCATTTCGCGTGATTTCTCGTCACGATAAGACCTTTAAGGTTGATCGACACGGTCGCGTCGATACCGTTAGCATCGATCGTCTCAAAGCCGCGTACGTTGATGATAGCGTGTCGCCCGCTGACATGAGATTCGATGTTAACCCTGAACTGCCTTTTGACGACACTTCCGTGTCACGTCAAGGTCTGCAGTTAGCGTTGCCTGCTACGACTTCGAATGAGGCTATCGTCTCACGTTCAGGACAGCACCCAGTTGGTACTGCTACGACTTCGAATGAGGCTATCGTCTCACGTTCAAGTCAGCAGCCAGTTGGCCCTGCTACGTCCTCGAATGAGAATACTGTCTCACGTTCAAGTCAGCAGAGCACGCCTACGCACCCGTCCGTGAATGAGGCTCCCGTCTCACGTTCCGGTCGGAAGATCGTTTGCCCAGCACGTTTTCGCGACTAGGTCAAACACGATCTTAACCATTGCACTTCGCAGTAATAACTTTCGTGTTTATCGTTTCGACACGATTTAACATACCTCATTAGTTATTACTGTATTCTAGTCAAGTCCATTGCGGTTGCTACACCAGTTTTTCGTTTCTTTTTGTTTCATGGAACCTCGCCATATGGTACGCTTCGCTGGTCCCACGAAATCTGGAGAATTTTGGCACCAACGTTTGCATTCTGGATCGGCCTTGTCGTTCTCGTTCCTGCCCATTTACGAACCTATCGATTTGGCTTCCGGATATCATATTGGTTAACGGTTACCCGACACTGGACGTTATTGGTGTGGCACACCTTGATGACGATTTACGCAACCGACGTCATTGGCAACGAATCTGGTTCACGCTCGACCATCATGCTACGGTTCCTACATACCACGGATTTTGCCCGTCAGCATCCTACAGCACAGCTACATGCACGTATTTTGCACGCATTAGCGCACACGAATACCGTTTGTATGCCTTTTCCTCCTTGACATTTTTTCGAAAGCTTTCCGTGCTTTCTAGCGGGGGGCTGCTGTAGTGACCTCGATCGTTTTGAGAAAATGACTATTTTCTGGACACCATTTTGGATCTATTTTCTCCACGATCTTTTCTGACGTTTGACATTGACCTCAGTGTTCTCCGGTTGCCTACGTTTTACTGGACTGACTTTTCCGAGGTTTCCGTCGACCTCGTTTAAAATCTCTTTCACTTTCGTTCGTTCGCTCGCGGTTCGCTCTCAGCACAGCCGTCGCGTTTCGTTCCGTTTTCCGTTCGGTGTATTTCTCGTATCGGTACTGTTTCGGTGCCACGATATATAGAATACACCTCGCATCTGCAAACCGACTTACGTCTTCTCTATTCGTCCGATAGAGGGGATATCGTTGGTATTCGCTGCTAGACCCGATAGGAGACACGTTCGCCAGCCGCACCCGAACGTCTTCTATACACTGAAGTTTAAAATGTATCTAAAGAAAGGGATTAAATAAAATGTACCAAGTTCTCTTAGGACCAACATACTAGATACTCGGAAGCATGGTAGAACCATGTCTTACACCTCGGGGACTGGCTTTATTTCTGCATTGCATAACCGTACTCTGAATCTTCGACACTGATCTGTTGTGAATGGCGTCCAAAAGCTTCGAAACGCTATCGAAACTGTGAAGTGAAACACTTATTAATTCTGACTGAGGGGGACCTCTCAGACAGAAAAGTGAACCCCGCGTATAATTGTGACACGAGTCAGTCGACCAGTCACGTTTGAAGAACCGAAAACCGTATTTCAACTTCATGGTACAATGCAAGACCAGCTGCTTAAATGCTCCCAATTCCTGGACTTCAGATCTTTCAAACCGGAGTTCCGTTTGAACTACGCAGCAAGTGCCGACTGTAATATGCACCCGATTTTGTTCTGGTTCATACTGAATCTCACAGCAGATTAGCGTCCGTCACCAAGCCGCCATCACTCGGTTATCCACGATTGGATCCGTAATCAGGTCAAACGTCCTCAGCGCTTAATCCGAAAGTAGGGTGACAAGTTACGAAATCATCTCACATGTGGTGTTTGAAACATTGGGTTATCTAGATGCAGTTCATCCAAACAGACAAAAGACAGAAATTGCGCGATGCAAACATTTCTTTTAATCTTTTCAGTCACGTACGTAAACATGCGGTGGATTCATGTTCGAATGGGGAACAGAGCAGCACAACAGGAATAGAGTCACAAGTCGTGACCATCTGCGCACAAACTTTCACCAGCCATTGGTTTTCTATGCCTCACTGGGTACATATGTCGTCATTGACGCAGTGACTATATTTCATATACAGTGGTTTTACATTTTATCTGCTACGGAATAATTCCACACAGTTCACTACAGAAGGGGCGACCGGGTAGCTTCGGCCTTTAAAAAACTCGGGAATCCCTCTCCGGCACAGAAAAAATCCAATATATTATCAGGTATTCAACTACGCTTAAGAACTACTTTGATATCGTTTCCAAATAAGACGAAAAGTGGTACAGAAGATCGTGGGAGAAATTTCTCGACAGATAAAAACAGTTTAAAACTGGTTCAGTAAATTATTGATCAGTTTTTCTCCTCGATTTTCCCCGAGAATCAAGATTTATCCGTTTTTTGCTTTTGATAAACTCACAGTGCTTTTGTATTTCACATGACAAACCACTATTGTTCATTTACTGGATCAATGTATTACAGCATTGTATCACATGAGTTGGCAACCCATAGTGTGAACCGGTTGGTGGTTGTAATGGAACTCACTCGATCATCACTGAGCAGTATTTCTGTAATTTGATTAATGTCCATCCCGGTGACTTGGCTAAGCTGAATGGATAAAGAAGAAAGAGATAAACATTAATGGTTAGAATTAATTGTTTCTGATTGTGAACCTTTGTAGTGGTAGTTTCACTAGCAAAATCTGTGACCCAACATTTTCCAGGACGGTAACGGAGATTGGCCTCATTATTTGAGAAACAGTATCTATGTTTCTGAGATTTTATTGACGCCGGTAACTAAAAATCAATGCGCTTTCAGTAAAATGAGCGACTAGCTATGATATTCAAAAACTGGAGCCAAGGTGCTAGCACGCTAATGACCAATTATTATTATGAGGCTAAGTTTTCAGCCATTTTATTTTCAAGGTCATCAATGCGGACAAACAGCTACGAGTGACGGCTGCATCTACTACATTTATTATGTTACACATAAGTCGGGATGGAAAACTAGCGAAAAAATATTTACTACTTTTCTAAGTTTTCAGATGACGTAGGTTCCAGGTGAAGAAATGAACCGAATCTTTTCTTATAAGTACAGATTTTCTCGGTTGTTACTCATCCTTGTTGTGCAGTTACTCAGCCGTGTATGATAATTCTCAGCCAGTGACTAAATTCAGCTTGAAATCTACTGAACTGATGCCATGAGTAGAACGCAGCGGAATAGTCACTCCTTTTCCTTATCGCTTTTGGTATTTTCCGCTCATGAGGTCGATTTTGACAGTTCATTTCAGATTTCATGCCGAAAATACTTATCGGCTGATGATCACCACACTCAGCTGGGAAATCACATGACAAGGTTGAAGAGCTCGAGTGAAACCCTGTAGTATGAAGTGGATCTTCAGCTGCACCGCAAGTTTCCCGGTTGTGACTCAACCTTGTCGCACCGTTACTTAGCCGTGTACGATATTTCTCAGTCAACAAGTTCAGTGAGCTTGAAATTGTCTAAACCGGCCCCAGTGAATGCGACCAATCAGTTTCATTTTCCCAAGGTTTTGGGAAAAACTTGAGGTGAATTAGTGAAAAAAATTTCATTTGAAAATCTGTAACGTGTTTTCATATCACAATGCTGCCTCGGTAAGTGCAGGTCAATCTTATCAGACACAGTTCGTCGAACGCTGATTGATGGAAGGATAACAACAGTTACTGATGGTAACTATCAATGGTATTACCACCAAGAATCTACGCACCGATAGTCAAATTTTCAGACGACCATGTTTTAGTACTCTAAATCTTTAATAAAAAAGTCCTTATTAACTTACCTGCTCAGTTTTACTGAATACTAACTCAGTTGGATTGAGGAACAGATTGTATGGTGGACAAGACTTATTTCTGTGAATTGCTTTGAGCACTACCCCCTCTCTTGTGCATGGGTATGTTGTCGAAGATGAAAACCGTAGTCTTACTTGTTTGTTTCTCATTTAACTCCCATAAATTCGATGACTACGAACCAAGTGACTTTTCGATACCAGTCGAACTTCAGTAATCCGGAATCCGATGTGCAATCTAGAAGGTTGATATTAGACACCCTTATTGGAGAAAACAGTCCACGTGCAACACTGCCAGGTATTTGATTGTCCACATGATCTGCTGTACTAAGCATTATAATTTGTTTCATCAATGTTTAAACAGGGTCCAGTGGACCTGTTACTCTGCATCCAGTTGGCGCATTCTGCTCGTTTCATTTTCACTTTGTCAGCATTCCACTCCGAAGACATAATCGTCGCTTCCTTTACCGTGTATTTCTGACTGTTCAGTATTCGGTCAAGCGATAATATACTTCCAGAACAGTGGATATGTCCTGCCCATACTCGCCTTAATTTGACGCAGTGTGTACTGAGTTTTTAGTCCAACCAACTACAAAGATCTTGTAAATATTCCAACGGCTTCTTCAGATCATATTCTCCCTGTCCTTGCAGCTGTGCTTCTGCGCGTTTTCGCACCTATTCCAAGGTGCTGGAATTGTAATCTTAGCTATTCACCTCCTCGACTGCATTGCCCAATGCTTGTTGTATTCACAAATTCGGCAACAGAAGGAAAGCACACGTGTATGAGTGAACAAGTATTCAGTACAGACGTACGGCAGGCCCAAGTACAGGCAAGCACGTGAAAAAGCTAACACCTCCGCAAGCGCGTGAGTCAAGGCTACATGCAGTCGAAAGAGCAGGACAGCTGTACAATTGGATTAAGCTGCACAAGGTCGTGCAACGTGTGGCACAATCTGATTGGTCAACCTTGTCCGGGACGAAGTACGGCAAACGTCAGCTGTGTACGTGACTGTGTGTGCGTGCGAGATTGCTTGTCTGAGCACGTCTGTTCAGGTCGAACACAACAATGCTCATTCTCTCCTCATCACTGGTTTCCCTTCGCTACTCGTCCGTTCAGTCGGTACTGATTACGGACTCCGAGACCATTTTGCAGTCAGTCGTATAGGGTTGATTTTGCACGGCGCAAGAGTCTGTTAGTACTCTTTCTAACCTTTCATGAATAAAGCATGTGCAAAAGCATGGTGCATACTTCTCAACAGAACGATATGTATTCACAATAAGTGTATTGTTTTGGGGATTGAAAAAAAGCTCCTCAGAGCCCAACGATCAATTCTCATTTAGAGAGAACTGGTAGTCTTGAGGACACAGAAACATGGACTGAAGTTTACCTGCTACGAGACCGTCACACTAGTTTCTTGATAATGCTCCGACTTTGTCTATGTTTTGTTTGCGTTACATGCATTGAATAAAATTCAAAAATGATGAGCTTACATGAGTTGCGCAAATACAATCTGTATGCCATTGAATGATATAGCTTTTTTGTCTCGTTAGTTGCGTAGACAAAAACAAAGCTACCAAATTATTCCTCTTATGAAGGCTGTTCCACTGATTTCAAGCTCAGTTCCCTTATTATCTGAGAAATATCACACGCAACTGAGTCCCGCTGAGATAAGTTTGAGTATTTGTGCGAAAGGGCTGAGTAACCACTCCTCAGTTTATTTTGGAATTGTCTATAGACTATGTAATTTTGTCAAAATTATTTGGAATTGTGCTTAACTATTCGCCAACTGAGTCTTTGTCTCCGCTTACTGGCCAGGTTGTCAATCAGTGCGAGATTACCCAGCCCAGTCACATAGTCACTAGAGTTCTTAGCTTTGGTCTCAACAAGATCGGGTCCATGTATGTCATTGTGGCCGCACTTAATAGGGCGATGAGCAGATGACAAGCTTGCGGTGCGACCACCGACGAGAAAGGGTTGTTGGTGCACCGGGTTTCAGATCAATCAAGACGGTATATCAAGTAGCTGATTGAGTGGGGCCTCCGAATGGACTCAGTAATGTGGATGGTATCCACGAGATTTACCTACTGCACGGTAAGTACTGAGCGGAAAGCTTATTCTGAACAGGTCTGTTAGATCAGCCAAAGGATGAACCTACCCACATAGATTCCCTTGATGTTCATAGTTCTCCGAGTGGATGGGAATAAGCTGGAACGGTCAGTCTATGAAAAGATATGCAAACCTTCTCCAGTGAGCCTCTTCAGGTAGGATGCTTTAGGCTTCCGGGTTGTGGCCATCCAGACTGTCGTGCAGGAGGGTTGTACATCTAGGCGATGTCGCTAGGCACGGCACTGAACGTTACACTCTATTGCTTCATCCAGTTTTCCACGAATACGTTCCACTATTTTCTACTTTTATTTTTCTCTGATATTTTCCATGGAAAACAGGGTTACCCCGAGAGATAAGCATTGAATACTGTTCAGTGGAGTGCGAAATTGGGGGCTGGCCGAAGTGAACTGAACTGAACTGAACTGAACTGAACCGAACTGAACTGAACTGAACTGAACTGAACTGAACTGAACTGAACTGAACTGAACTGAACTGAACTGAACTGAACTGAACTGAATTGAACTGAACTGAACTGAACGGAACTGAACTGAACTGAACTGAACTGAACTGAACTGAACTGAACTGAACTGAACTGAACTGAACTGAACTGAACTGTGTTAGGCGAGGCTTAAGCGTCAAACGACTCAAGTGGGCGATTCGGTAGACGTTGAGATTTTTAAACTCAACTTTAATGCTGATCTTGAGAAAACGCCCACGAAGTAAGAGTAGTCGGCTCAGTCGAAAACAGCCAAAACCAGTCGAAATCTAAGCAACGCAAACAATCCTTCGTGGATGCGATTTCAACCAGATTGTTGTTGACTCTTTGCGTCAAATTAACTCAACTGGAAACAGGTCATTAGCTTATCACCGATTATTATTATTGACATTCTAACACATAAGTACATGAAACTGAGACACTTCTAATTGTTCATGTTATCCTCCCCTAAGATTTTATTAAAATAGTTTCTTTTAACCCATTTTAAGAAGACAGATATCTAGTTTTCTTTTTCTAAACTTTTCCGTTGGTTTTCCGAAGACATTTATCTTCGGTTTTGGGATATTATTGTGACTTTAGTTTTTTCTGAACAGCATGATTCGGTGAACAATTAATCCCCGATGTTGGCACGTAATCAAGTGCGCACCGAATCATGTTAAAAATAACAGCAGTATCAGTAGCCTGAGTAAGCATATAAGTGAGTGAACTTGAGCACAATAGAGATAAAGTATCTTCTAGGCCGGGCTATAGTAATCTGCGTGATCGGATTATTTATAAGTGAGATAAACCGGTGACTAAGTAGTCTTGGCTACGTCATCTGTGCTTCAATTCCCCCAGGTTTCCATGCAACAGTGAGTCAAACACTCCCTCACTCATCTCACAAGAGCTCAAACACATCAAGCAGGTAGTTTGATCACTCACATTTTTCACTCACGTGAATCCCCCCACCCTTCAGGAGCCTCAACGGTGACTGATTTCTTCGTGTTCATCGATCGACTAGCATTCGTGCACGTTGCCCTTGGCTATACCAAGTCCCAATAGGTTACTTCCGTTCATAGACAGACAAAATCTGTAACTCAGTTTCATTGCTGATTGTTGCGCTGACTTAGACGACATCCTGATCACATCCCTAGATTTGAGCGTTGTGATCTCCCATTGTTGTCAGTCATGGTCCCAGGTATCATTGCTTCACATTCGGAGTAAAATAAAATTTCTGTAAACATTGCCAATATATATATATATATATATATATATATATATATATAATTTGTGAGCTACCAGAAAACAGCTGGTATTCGAGGGAGAGTGGGGCCCATACGTGGGTTCAAATCCCACGAAGGCCGATGGCTTCTGACGTAAGGTGAATGTCAACAAAGTCACATTCATATCTCATCTGGCTTGCATTTAGTACAGATTCGTAAATCCACTTACTAGCGTGGGAATGGGAAACAAAAAAATCTGTATATCTTTTTCATGTCACATACGAGAGCACGGCCAACAGGCATTAAGCTACACATTATATAAGATAATTTTACGGCATAGTAATTCCAAAATTGTTTTCACAGTATATGCCATAGTTTTAGATCAAGCCATTGACTTACCGTTTGCATGATATATTGATGGCGTCCATCCAACTGAATTTCGACCAGAGAAAGGAAGGTAATATAAAAATTCCAGTGATGGTGGGTATCGTTGGCATTGACACAGTGGACAAATATCGGTTGAATAAAATGCAATTTAACTACTCAATCGTGCTTGGTTCAGGCAAAGCCGGTGTATCAATTGGGTTTTTCGGCAGTCAACAAGGCATAAAAAATGTTCGCAACACATGCTTCTTACAGCCCCAAGAACTCGTACTTTGGTGGAACGTCTGCCCCGTCGGCGGACTTTTGCCGGTTCGATTCCGGCCTGCGGCTTTAGGATTTTGATGGAGAAATACAAATGGAGCTTTCCTTTACGGTAGAATTTTGTTTCTTAATAACACAGTGTAGTCGAAATCGTTGGTAGGTTGTCGACTTTTCGGTCACCAAGGGTAACCTTTTTCAAGACGGTTTTTACAACCGCACTCTATTAAAATGCGTCACTGTCTTTTGAACTTGTACTTTTTCAAGCTGACTGTTAATGATTTCCCCGTTTGGGAATGCAATGACAATTTTTCCCTACATCACTCCACCTTACTACTCATCTCTGTTCAGCCGGAACCATAATTTCAGGGAAACAGCGCTCTTGTGCTGAATGATCCTAAGTTGAGTTGATTAAAGAAACACTTCTGACATAGAATGAGACCCCAGAATCATTTCAAATTAAGAATCTCGCCTTTGAATCTCCTACTTAGCAGTTATAAGTAAAAAATGAGCTTAGCTAATGTTGCAACCGACCATTTACATATATATTGTGACATAACTAACCGGAATACGTGCACATATGTAGTACTCAAGATAGAAAAAGATTTGACTTACAGTCGATCGGCGTTCTTCCCGCATTTGGCGCCACTGCTTCTGTCTTTCCCGCTTCGCTTCTGCCTTACTTACCGGACTGATGCGTACGGTTCTTGTGTCCTACGATAATACAAGGGATGTGAAATCGTACCATATTTTTAATGGTGGAAATATGTGGAAGAAATATTGGAGATCCGTGAGACTGGATTATGAGTACATTTTCATTTGGAAAGTCATAATCTTTACTACACACTCAAAATCGACGTTGCTCCAGCAATGGTTAGTGTGCAAGAAAGCAATACACTTACGATGAGCCACTAGTAAAAACCAATCTCAATGTATATACCCACGAAGAAGTGCCACTTTCACTCCCATGGTAGGATTGCTTTTGAATGTTAATTTTAGTAACAATGTCTTCCGCCGCACCTAGGGTTTGACCCCGGGCTCCGGCCCCTGAAAGGCATACGCGTTACCACCGAGCCATCCCATTTCCATTCGGGTTAGGTTTGTTCAGATGTCGTCGTCTATGACAGCCAGCAATGCCCGATAGCTTCGAATGGATAGACAGTAAATGTCCACGTTAACCGCTGATAAGGTCTAACAAGAGCAAAACTAGAGTCTGATGTTTCCTAGTGCAGGGTTGGTCGGATGATCTGAGATTTGCGCGTGAAGGGTGCAGTCCAAGGAGCAGTCAGCCTAGCAAAGTATCATCAGTCTCACACGTTACTCGCAAGTAGTTGTAGGGTAAGTACGAATAATATAAGTGGTTATGACTTGGGAGATGGCGATGGCGAACAGTAGTTCTCACAGCTGTTGAGTTCGACATTCATAAAGATTTCCTAGTCCTTCTGGACAGACCAACAAAACCCCGCACAAAACAATCGCGTTGTACACCATCTGAGGAGTAATTTTCCTGCAATAGTTTTTTATCTGAAAAGTCGGCTAATCCTAATCTTCTACCGACAATGTCCTGTTATTGACAACACAATTTTCCGGTTTGAGGAATATGCTGCTTTCCATTGGGGATCCTATCCAATTTGCGTGCTCTAGTCACAGAATAAAATAGTGGGCAAAACAGCTTACCGCATCCGGGGGTTTTTGCGGAGATTCTGGAAAGAAAGAATAGAAAACAAAGCGGGAAAGAGCATTCAAGAATGCACGCAAAGTCAAAGTAATTTTGACGTTTTGTTTAATAGTTGTCAGGCAGCAGTAGCAGTCGTATTAGTAGGGGTATTTTCAAAAACAGTAGTGGTATTGTTGTTACAAATACCAGTGGTATTATTGTTATAAATTATTATTAGTATCATTGTTATCAGTGGCTCTAATACTACTAATATTAGTAGGAGAAATGCTAATACGGTTAGGGGTTTCCGTTATCATTTGAAACTGAATAAAACCGGCGTTTGTCGAATTAGTTCTAAGGCTCCATGGTTCCTCGAATTCAACTCACCACTGGAGATGAGAGGTGGAGCAACTTCTCCGGAATTCATTGTGCGATTGGATTTGGAATAGGTTTTGGATACTTCCCCCAATATTGTAGTGGTTTTGATCTGACGGGTGAAAGTGAAAGAGGTAAAAGGGACAGAAAATGATGGCAACATAATTAATATTACTTTTTACTGGATTGACCGGAGCGCTGAATATTTTTCGGGATACATATTCACCACGGAATAGAAGTACGAGTGGGACACACGATCACAACATCACGGCTGGAACCGGTCAACAGCAAAAAAGCATGACGGCCGTTTTGACACAAAATATGCACCACAATTTTTGGTTAAAGACAGATTTTCGAGGACTTTGGTTGCAAGAAGCTGAAAGTTTGGAGTGAGGTTACCGATTCTATTTTGATGACAATAAAGCTGGCTCGTTTCGTGACAAGTTTACAGAGCCTGGACAGATGCGTGCAAAATCAAGACAAACTACGGATTGAAATGGTTCCTACAAACACCTGACAGTGTCGTCCAATAAGAATAAATCAGGAGAGGAGGCTTAGGAATGGAGTGGTCAATTAGAAGTAAGGAGAGCTCACCTATTTCAGGATCTTCCAAGAATCAAGTTCCGCATTAGGAATTCTGTACATCACTGAATCATTAAAATGACATCAATATTCCTGGTTCTCTCCCTTCTTGGTGATTACCTTCATTTACACTGTACTTTACTGGTGAGAAGCAGCAATCAGAAATGCTGCAATCAATGAATTGTTAATGGCTGTTCTAAGTAAGTCAGATTCGTAGAAGTCCCTCACGCCCAGGAGACCAGTGTGAATAAGCGAGAATATTGCGGACAGGTCAGCGATAATTTTACTAGTAGTGGCTGGCATACCACTGAACCATCTGTACATAAATTGAGATTTGGCTCAAATGTCCTTTGAAAAGTGCTGGAACACTGATAAACGTGACCGGTTAATTCACAGTAATCGAGTTCACGTTAGTTGATATACCACTAACAGAGTCGTAGGGTCACGCCGGTGGATTTATGCGACAGCGGTGGTAAAATATAGCACTCCGAAGACATAACTTACAGGTTTCAATCATGTTCATCGTCTTCTCAAGCGGACAGTGCGGCCAAATTTTTCTTGCAGTACACAGGATAAGTCAGAACTGAACTACTGCTACAGTTTTCAGTAGCAAGAATAGAAACTAAAACCTCCAGGAGTGTGCCAGCTCTCGCAAAACAGTGTGCAAAAATAGTAGTTGGAATCATGTGTATTGCTCTTCGTTTATTAAGTGAGAAGATAGAGTAGCTCTCAGGTAACAATGACCTAATAATCAAAACATCATCCCGCAGGACATAGGGAAAGGCATTGATCGATTCTGAGACCCTTTTACTTTCAGGTCTGTTTATGATAAGAAAACATTTTATTCTTGTTCTGTGACCCATGAGAACCCACTTCAGTACTTATCGCACAGTTTAACTTCGGGTAATTTTACGGAACTAAAAGGAAAATTGACCAAGCATCCACCAAATCCCCTTCAGCGGCAAGTTTAAACACTTATCGAGCGTCCGCTGACGTAAATCTTTGAGGCAGGCTATCAATTCAGTTTCCTTAATCGTACTTTGATAAAATTCGTTTCAAAAAGTTTATTTAATTTAGTTAAAAGAAACTAAGCTTGACTTAATCTGAAATGTCTTACAGAAACAACCTAATTCCAATAAGCCAGGAAAAAATACTTGCTAGACCTTCTGTACCTCATCTTCTGGGTATATTAGCGAGACAAAAGTTTTTTCTTGGTCAGAAATGAAGGAGGTTGTTCAGTTTAAATAAACACTGGGAAGGTGTACCCACTTCAAGACTTATTAAATAGCGTAACTACCTTTCTGATACTTTCATCTCATTTCAAACAAATGTGAGTTGTAGCCTTAAAGTGTTACGAGGAACTTACAGAGGATCAAAAGCGAAACCGATCGTCTATCTTGGCGTCAAATATCATTGGTGTTTCAGCATCACCAAGTCCAACAGTTGCAGTCATTTACCCCGGTCAAGGTCAGTCGACTCGGTTGCCATGCCGCTAGTTTTGTGTCAAAACTAGGCTTCGCTGGCAAGGCGACACAAAAAAGAGCATCGATTGTTTGATGTTGCGCTATCTGGAGCGACGTTGTGAGTGCTGTTCTGTGCATTCACACACGCGCTCACGTACATACACACACAAAAACAAACAAACACAAATAACAATAGTCGGGCGAATAGTAAGATTCGGCTATAGGTCAAATAAATTTGTCACAACAGATGAAGCTCCAATTATTCGTTTTTCAATGGCTTTGCTTATTTTCCCCAAAGAATCTGTAATACACGGGTAAATTCAATGAATCTAGCGTTTACATCAGTATAGCAATGGCAACAGTCCTTGGCTGAGCATCGGTATGATGTGACCTTTGATAGTGGTAACATTTTTGGCCAGTTAGAAAGTGTTTGCCATGCTTGATAAGTAATCACTAACTAACTTAATCATAAACAACCATTTTGTGAAAACTTCACACCACGAAATTGATCTGGATAACGGCCGGGGTGGCTGCGACCGATTTGTTATTTGAATTCGAGGAAGTCCAATTATTTTGTGTTGATCTTTAAATCGGTTTACCACATGGTGACATGACACACCCGGGGAATTTTATCGATATCCTCTCTAAATTTCAGTTCCAAGACAGAAGCTAAGAAAATAATCTTAAATGACCACTCCCTGGCTGAGGGGGCATGACAGAACAAGATTTATCAGTGGTATTCTAAGTGGCAAATCAGTCGTCGGATAGTATGTACGTGTCTTTGATTTTCGATGTGAGTGCAACTATTGAAATGCATCTTACGATTGCAATACACTGCCAGCGTTTTATCGAAAGATTCTCCGTTGATTGATGTTCGGATGGATTCTGACTGCAACGAAAACAAAATGCAAGTACAACAGAGAAGTGACAAAGGTTGAGAAAATCCCTCGGAGAGAGAGAGTTTAGATCAGCAAAGCGAGGATAGCTTCGACGGTTGTCAATCGCATTAGTCTACGCGCCAGCTGGAAGGTAATCCATGTAACCAAACGTCACTAGGTTTGTAGCTACGGCCCGATGAGCTAACTCAGTGCGAATGAACCCGAAAAACCGGAGATCATAAATGAAAATCGCACTGTCAAGAAGTAAAGGGAATTAGAGAACCTGTTACACTGAACATGTATAGTTATTAACTCTCAAATTTCATGATCCATAATGAAGGATAGCCTTTTCAACTAGAGACGGCCATTGGAAATACACCACATTTCAGGAGAATGTGGTTGTCAAAACAGTGATTCCGATGACATGAACTCTGCCAGATCCTTTCAGTGCAGAATCGGTCACCGTGACAAAAAATGTCTCCCTGGTCGTTTTCGTGGACAGTGAAGTGGAAGTGGACTGAAATGACTTTCATTTGGAGCAAATCACTTTACCATCAAATTTGATTGTAAAGCTGCCTTGAGAAAGGTCACCCACGGTAACCGAAAAGTCGGCTTATAATTTTCCACCGAGAGCGCCGTGCTACTGATATTATATCTAGTTTACCACATCACATGGAGCATGGTTTTTTTGGTGCACTCCGAACCTCGTTCGGCCCTGACATACCATCTACCTTGGGCTTCGTAACTGTCTCTCGAGATCATTTTGACAGGATGGTCAGCCCAGGAAAATATTTCCAGTTTAAATTTACTGATATCTGTTATCCAATTTTTAAAAACCCTGTTTCGAGTGGAAGATAACAGTCTCTTAGAGTCCTTCCTTTTTTGTTTCGTTTTAGTCCGGATCTCTATTTAAACTAGAACAACTAATTTGTATTGGATGCAACCCTAGTTGGACGTCCCCGTTGGCGTCCATAAAGTTATTGTAATTTTCATTCAGTCACACGCTTTGTCGTAATATTTTTTATTTATTAAATTCACCCTGGTCTCATTGTTTGCACGTACACATTTTTAGACGCTATCCATGTCCCAAAGTAGAGAATAAAAGACCTTATTCTATATAGTTGTTACCATCCGATTCCAACGCGCAAGAGTTATGGCTGGATGAGATAAGTGCGGGACATCCAGTATTCCAGCTGATATGATCAGCAAAACCCAGATATATAGTCCTCACACATAATAACTGTGAAGTACAATCTGCCTTCCCTCAGGCGATTGATAACATTGAAAGACTACCTGTGACCTTCATCGAGCCTCTTTGTATTTTACACACAGCTGTCCTCTCTTTAAAATATGACAATCATCCATTGGTTGGATATATACTCCATGTTGTCTTTCATCAAGTAAGGACTAAATTCTATTTACGTTGGTTGTATCTTACTTTTTAAAATGTTTTCCAGGGTACTATATGTCTTTACAGACAGGCAGCCACATCATGCATATACATGTACCAAGGAAACTAAAGTAATAACGACTCTGAGTTCCTGGAACCCCACTGGTGTCTATCAGAGAAATACGGGTGATTTCTGTGACGGTATGGGCTGACAAATCGTCAGTAGACGGCCTACTTCTGTTAGCGGATAGCACGTCATTGCCTGTCCAAAATCGATGGCTAAGCTCGAACCAGCAAAGCGGATCGATGACCCACTCATTTCGTCACAAAATAAAGAAATCAACCGATCCGCTGTCATCAGCTGTTTTAGTCGAATGGGACAAAGTCAGCCACTCGGGAAGGCAACTGAAGCAGCCGGTCAGAAGACCCGACAATGGAAAACATTTCGAACAAATGAGGTTCGTACAAGGATATGGCTGCGGTCACGTGACATCCTACATAAATTTCCTACTTTGTTTAATAAACGGAGATGGTTCGGAAGCAGAGAAACTTTCTTACTAGAGCTAGAGAGATGGATCAGATCATCCGTTTACGCTCAATGACCACGAATACTGGCGGAGTTCATTACCCAGGATGACGGGTTTTATAAACTCCTGATAGCTGACCTTCGGCTTTAGGATGCAGACTTTTCTAAACTACTTCAGGTGGTATTGTCATGTGAATCTCTGGATAAATCCTAGTCATTCAGTTCGGAAAATTCTAGCCTGTGGCGAATTGTTTCGTTAATGGCTAGTTGCATTGAGTTATGAGTGATTCTTATTTTTATGTAAGTGTAATTGCATAGACTACTTCTACCATTCGTAAGTTAAAATGCTATTTCTGACAATAAAAGTAGATGAGGTCATTACACAACAGCCTCACACTTTTATGACGAGGTACATGTTTAACAGCAGAGTGAATAGATGTTGTCTAAAGAAACACAGTACCGCATCAGTGTGAATTCATTGGATCACTGAAATACTCTCTAACTTCATGCTGAAAGCAGTTTCAAAAAATCGGTCGGAAATTAACCGAAGGGAATTTTCGGGAATCAAACCGATCATCGTCGTGAGCATTGCACTAGGTGAGAAGGTGGATTACTAAAACAAATTGCGTCAAATATGTGCCTATCAGTTATAGCAAGCAACAATATTCAGTCATTGCCAGTAAAAATGACGGAATCGCTTGACTTTGTCCGTCATCAGGTGTAAAGATTTATTGGAATTGGAAATGAAAATTCAGCTCGCCATTTCAAGAAACTCCTTTAAACTGGTTAGGTCTAGATTCCACCACCTTTTTTCAACTAGTATTTACCGGAAAGTTCGTTTGTTTCCAATGCCTCTAATCCACTAGTTTCCACGCATACCACCACCCTTGGCCTTCACTCTCGTGGGATAATTGTTTGTTCACCTCCATAGCATCACACAGCCATCAGCAATGATCCTATGAAAAGCGTTGTTAAACCTTAAGCAGAATCTGTCTGGGGGATATTCGTTGGCCCAAGCTGTTCGAATCGAGCTCTGATTCTCGACAGATTATTTATCTTACGCAACCTTTCTACCCTGCTGTGTGTCAGAGTGTACTGACCCAATGGTATCCACAAAGCGACAGTTATGAATCCATGATCGCCTAGGTAAACTGGTGCAAAAATTACCCCTCCCTGTATCTGTCTACATATCATCAATCAGTCAATCAATCAATCAATCAATCAATCAATTAATCGGTCAACCAATCACTCTATCTACCTATCTATCTATCTATCTATCTGTCTATCTACCTCTCTATCTACCTGCCTACCTTTGCCTTGTGTCTATGGTTGACTGGACCTTGATCAACGGCTATATGGCCATATCTTTTCTCATAGTTATAGCTATTCCATTTGTTCTTCACTAGGCTTTTGTTTCTGTGTTCCCTTATGCAATTACTTTTCTTCTGACCCTCAATTGGTCAGAATCCTTCCCATAAATAACCACTTTCTTTGTGATCCACTGGACTCGCTCCTGCATCACCTTCTCGAGAGTTTTCTGTCCATCGTTGCCCGAGAGTATTGGAGCCTTTTTGGCTATCTTGGTTCTGTGGTGGGTTTGCCCACAGTTTGAGGTACGTTACTATTACTGTTTTATAATTTAGCCTACAGTACACGTAGTAAAGCGAACTTTTGTTTTCGTCCGTGGGACTCGGCTTCAGTTTATCTGCGGCTCACCAAATTACGGGACCGACCTGTACATCGGGAGTAGAATTAACTGAATGTCATTTTTACACAAGAACCCTGACTTCACGCGGATAATAATAATAATGAGATTATCGCAATGGGTAGATTCGTTGCCTTTCGCTTCTTGTTGCGCCGATGCCATCACAGACGAGAGTGTCAACAGGTTCCAAACATGTTTATGTATTCTGCAGATCACATCAGTGCTTCTGTTCTTGAGAGCAAACCTAAACAGCTAAATTATCACATGTATAGTTCACATGTATATTTCCCCTACTTGTCCTCTGTCTGAAAGTAATCACTTCTTTGATCTTGCCTCCACAGATCTACGAAACTACGTTGAATCTTTCATGTGTCTTTTCTGTGATTATTTCAACAGGTTTGACGTGAGATTCCCTACTCCCTTGGACTGACCAGTATCGTCACCTTCCCCATTAGACTTGACTACTAGCTGGATCTTTTTATTCCTTATAATCCATAATTGTCTCATGTTGTCCACTATTTCCAATTCGTTGTTCTGACCATTCAATTTTAAAGATCTCCTCGTTAGGTTGCCTTACGAGTAGACACAAATGTCGCACCAAAACCCGGGATATATAAGATATACAGACTACATTGTCACCCGAAAACCTCGCGCTACCCCGAGAATTGATTGATAATTCTGACCTAAGCATATTGTCTCAATCTAATTATTCCTTGTGAATATTTAACAGAGCACCTTAACTTCTGACTCCATGTTGGCTGCTCTGTGGAAACTTCGTACTTTTTAACGGACCATCACTCTTCCCTTCAGCTGAAGCGGTTACTTCGTATGCAGTTGTGTGCATTCGGGGGCCGAAGACGGTATTGTGAGCGTTCTACCAAATTGACCGAAACTGAGCTTCGTAGACCGAACTCCCTGTGCTTTTTGTCACTAACTGCCAGCAGTAATTGCAAGCACTCAACATCGGCATACTTCGGTCAACTCAGTCGTCGTTTTGCTACTAACTCTTACTCAACAGACATCACAAACTTTGATGCTGAATTCCACCAAAACCCTTTCAGGGACGGCGTCACCTCCTTGGAAGCACACGAAAAACCAACTCACCTGAAGTCAGTATTCTGTCTTATTACCTTTCTAACCGACAACGACACACGTCGTATTGTGGCCAAACGTCTTCCACGCTTCCCTGGACACAAGGCGTCCCTCAGGGTGTCATTTTATCACCATTTTTCTGCTTATGTTTCAGCCATGCCTGTGTATGTGTGATGACTATTAATGGCATACATTTGTGTTCCTATTACTGCTGCTACGACCAGGGTTCCTGTTACTATTACCGCTACTAGTACGATTACTGCTTACTGATGACTCTACTACTGCTGCTACCGTCCCTGATAACACCACGATTACCATCGTCCCTTGTGCGCCATGGATTTCTTCAGGAAGGGAGAGCCAATTTTGTGTCTGGTTAAAGTCACTCACACGAGGCGGAAAACCAATCAGCATTCCTCTCGTTCATGGACGTACGCTTGCTTTGTATTCACATCTAGTCCTGACTCGACTCGGACAGTATTGGCTGACTGATCTTTCTTTTTCTCGGTTGACCTCACTTACGTACGCGTATGAGCATACGAAGTTGAGCTTTTTTACTTACTAGCCCATTCATTTGCTTACTTGCTCGCGGCTTACGCGCCAGCCGCGGTTTATTAGCACTTACATTCTCAAATATAGATGGAGCATAACAAAAACGAGTTTTGCTGCGACTGATAACGAACACAACAGCATAAGGTCTGCCTCTTTAATAATTACGCAGACGGTATGATTTTTGGAATGTCCAACTACAATATCTTCACTATCCTTCTTTTGCAATGAAGAGTAATTGAGCTGGTCATCTGGTCATTAGGTCGTAATGTATGGGTGAATCAATCAAAGAGCTCTGATACTCTGTTTTGCCTTCATAAAAGCAGTCAACACACCGACTTATCACTATCTGATCCGGACTTGGTCATCAATGGAGATCCAATACAAACAGCATCGTCCGTCAAGTATCTCGATGTTAACATCAACCGTGACATAGATCGATGAATAGATCGTGCAACGGCATTCTTCTCAAAAGTTGGACAACACACCTTTTTCTTGACAAGACAAAAGTCATCCTCTACCCCAGTCCAACTAGTTCGAAGATTTGTACTTTCACGCATCCCTCCACTCTGGCTGTATGCTTCCTCTGCTAAGTTTCCCGGACGGCTTGTGAAAGATTTCAAAATTACCGTCAAGTCCTTTAAACATCGGTCGAAACATAAGGGGATCACTTATGACCGGATCATTCATTTCATCGCAGTCCATTATTAGAAAGTATGTTTGACATTCTCTCATAAGATTGCAGCTGATAACGCATACCCACTTCATTCCGAACTTAGCAATTTTATGTTGGCATGTTTCATTCGACCCCAGTACAAACACCCGTTTTCTCCCACCAAAGCCTGTGAATTCTCTACTGTTCCTTAACACGCTTGATTCTTCATCGGTCCATATTCTGTCCCCACCGATTTTATTAACTCTCGCCGCTAAACATACCCTTTTTGTTAATTTTATTGACGATTTTTTTAATACAGGGGCTAAATATTCACGCTTGGGTGAATAAATCATATACAGGTATTGTCGAAATTCGAATTAAAGTGTAGTTTTTGAAAACATTATGTCCTTGGCATAAAAAGCTACAACCTGATACAAAAGTTTTGAATAAAGTGCATCAACAAATTTCACACACGTTAGAAAAAACCGCCGTCTTAATCAAACCAGGGCTCTTATGGAGCAAAATGTTATAAAAGAATCCTTAAAATTACCACGGTTCCCTTACTGTAAAGGTGTTTAACAAACGAATGGATATGTCCACGATAACAGCATTAATATCCCCTCTGAAGGAATAACCTTGCGCATTAACAGCCAGCCTAATACTCCTGCTAGACGAACTTACGAACTGACAGACCGGAAAAATGTACTTGTCCAGTTCTGTGAATTCGTTATTATTTACAGTCTCGTAGATAATACTCCAGCAACTTGGGCGGTCATGATTTATTTCATGTCATATCAACCGGCGTAATGAGTTTCAGGAACTTAAGTTATTGCAATAAGTTTCTTTCGAATTTATTATCATGAATACCGTTCTTGTGAGCTCCCAAGTCTTACTGTACAGCACGAAAAATAAATCAGAAGCCGAAAAAATCACTATGAAACTCGAATTTCTCCGCAACTGCGACAAGTGGCCACTCTCCTTGGGCGTATAATGCTGGATTTTGATCGGCCAAAAGATGACGCAGCTCCCTTAGCTTCATCCTTCTTCGTAACGGGGAGTAAGAATTTGCACGGAAATAACTAAATTGCCGGATGCACTTACTGCTGTTTTATCTTTTTTTATAAAAAGAACCATAAAATACCATTATCCAAGTCCAGTGTGCTGGTTTCCGCCCACTCCGTTTTGTTTTAATATCATTTTTTTACATGAGAAATGCGAGAAAACGCTTGTTGTTTTACGGAAAGGTTGTAAACAAAGTGCTCTAAGGAAAAACCTAAAAAAATGCGATATAATGATGTTATCATTCTCTTATTAACGGTCACAGAGAAAAAACTTTCCTGTCGTGAAAGAGCATTTCTTCATCTTCGCTAAAACAGTAGACATTTAACGAACCACGCCCAAGTGACCTTGCTTTCAGGGTTACGCTTCTCAAAAGTGTCAACAGCTTCTTTCTCGTGAGCCCATCATCAACTGCCAAATGGCTATTAAACCACCAAATTATGCAGCTCTTTCCTAATGTTTGCATTACTTATATTTTTTTCTTCTGCTAAACGAACTGTGATCGATACGTGCGCAATTGGGGCTGCCTCTGGCAGGAGCAATATTTGTGCCTCCGTGATAGAAAAAACATGTGACGAATTCTACTTTCATGACTTGACTATTTATTCATTTGGGATCGTGTATTCAGTTTCGCCTGTCAAGCATCAGTCAAGCAAGTCGTGTTCGCTACAGTCAAGTAATTTCAACTTCGCACGAAATATTACGGGGCTGACTTGAACAGTATTCAGTTACCGATAATTTTATATTTCCATATTTGAGTGTTTCACGAGGAGAATAACGAAGGAAATGTTTTTTTCTATTTTAGTTTCAACGATTCTTGATCTTGACTTGACATGAACCTCACGTAAGGAATGAACTTAGAGGTTGCTTAAACTGTCTGGTTTCGTTTATTTACTTGGTTATGACGGTGGTACCAAGATTCATAGTTTGGTCAATAACTCAGTTTACTCAATGAGCTTTTGCCACCAATTTTCACTTTCAATTTTCCGCTTAGTTTGTGACCACTGAGCAGTGGCTCTCAGTGACCCATTCGAAGCGCAGGTAAAATGCGCATCCATCAAGTTTGTTTGCTGTAAAATTTGCCTCCAAATAGAGGAACTGTTGTGTTCAATCTCCCCAGGGAATTTTGTTAACACAAAAGCTTTACTATAAACGTTTGTAATTCGATCAGAGACGAAGTATATGACGACGGTTGCCATGGCAAGAGAAACGCTAAGAAATGTACCCAGATTGGATGAATGAATGACCAGCACAATTGATTTGTCTGTTAAGTGGTTCATTTAAATTTCTCCAGATCGGTGGAACGTCCGCCACTAAATCTGTGTACGGCACAACGTGTAGTATTCTCACCAATTACCGCTTGATAGCCTTATGGTAGCGTATGTGAGATACAATCATACATCCCTTTTTCCAATCCTATAGTGAATTCAGTGGAGGTGCACTGATGATGATGATGATGATGATTCATCGCGAGGAATTCGGTGCTCGTATTCCATGATGAACTACATCATAAGAGTGGACGGAATTCCTATGCACGGTACAGTCCTATAGGCTATACGAATTATTTATTGAAAACAGACTTGTTCTCTTCAGCCCCGTTTTCACAGTAGGAGAAGTAAATTTCAATGGAAAACGGAAACACTGAAGTTAGCAAACAAACAAACAGCCAGCTTAACTGGAAGAAGTGACTCTAGGTCAGCCTAATCTGTCAGACAGTTGAAAACTCTTCACGAAACAGCAATCAGCACAACTGATTCCGGTATGGCATATCCTGTGACAATGTGGAATAGATCAAAATGCTAAAAGCTGTGGGCCTCAGTGGAATTCTGACATGTGCAAAGGAGATGACCCTATTGGTCTATAGAATAATACCAATTTTCCCGGTTTCATAACCAAGCCGCTTCCGTGCATTCAGCTGTTGCGTGCTGGTTAATGAGTTCAGGAGCGCAACAGGTGGTAGGTAAACTATACCCACACTGGTGGTTGATAAATGATGTAATTGCTGGACAAAATACTCGAATCCTCAGTGTGTGTGGCCTCGTTAATCAGTTGGTAGGAAGCTGGTGATACTCAAATATGAGTGGCTTCCGTCCGTGGGTTTGAGTCGCATAGAGCCCATAACGAACTTCACATTTGAATCAACTCGGCATTCAACACAACGTGGAAATAAATTTGCAGCAAGTCGGTAATGTATCATATTGTATTTTTATTTGTTCATTACCATTTATAAATGGTAAGCGAGAATCTCTAGACTGAATGAAGATTCAATCGACCGAAATGTTCATGATAAAGCTTCCTAGCCAAATACACCGTAATTTATATGCCCTCAAATTTTCCCGAACTGACAAAGACCGATGAGAAAATGACCCGTCTAGAGGGATTCTTGTTGATTGCTTTACAAGCAAATCGTTGTTCTTTCACAATTTCCGCTTTCAGGTTAGTGTCATGACAACCGCAATTAATAGTTTTAGCCGTAATGAACGTCATCCTCAAGGGCGGCAAAATTTCTGCATTGTTTGCGTACCAAACTGGGTATTTTATCGGTAAATTTCATCCTGTGGTTGTTTTATTTCCCGTAGCTACTTTTGTCAATTGTGACGGCAGAACTAATTGTCCCGAATTGCAGATTCTGACTTCGTTCATAAAACCAGTTTGGTACGAACTCCGTCTGATAGTTCCTATGGCTTCTTGATGAAGTAGTTGTACGGGTAAATAAATGTCCATATATTAACATAGAAGTGAATTTGTTTTTAAGGTTACGTTTTGTAGAGTCTCTGTGGAGGGTCGGCAGAAGTGGATGGGAATTTTCAAGGACTACAAGGAGGCGGATTGGTCAGTGTCAGAAGGGGCCACTGGATATTGGTGAATGGAGTCACAGATATTCAAGATTAATTTTACGGTCACGCAGGGCGATATGAATACGTGATAGTTACATTTCGCCGAAATTACAAGAAAATTATATTTTGACCCATGCCACTGTTTTTTGACGTGGTTACTTTTTGTCACTAATCGTTGTCTTGAATAAAAGCTGTGTAAAACGCATTCGTAAGTTGACTGGCAAGAGTTGGCTGTTATTCGTCTTAAAATACATACCCAAAACCCTAACACCAGCGGCCACTCTTGTGGTTGATTACTTGGTCTCTATAGACTCATTATCATGGGGCTTTATGTGGTACTCTCATACTTGTCTTTGCCCCATATTTTTTTATTCCCTTCAACATTAAAGTGAATGGCGTTGTCTGGCAACAATACACTATTTTTTCCACAAGCTCCTGATCGTTGGGCTTGGAATCTGGGCACAGATCTTTCATCAACAGTAGAGATGATTTTATCAGTGTGCAATAATAAGGTCGCCTTGACTGCAGACTGCACATATAAGACGTAAAAAAATATCAAATCATCAGTAAGGAGCTCATAAAAGTCATCTTTCAAGCTGGGAAAACTAAAAGCTTTTGAAGTCATTGAAAACGCTCAAGTGAGAATGAAACAGTTGTACAGTGAACTCTTCCGTGGTTCCATTGATGATTTGAGTGCTGATACTGGTTGAAAAATCACATAAAATAAGGTAACCACTTTCGGAAGTTAATGGTAATTATAATAATGATATCAATTAACGCCTAGAGACAGCAAAATGAGCTCTGTTTGCTCCTGAATTTCTTACCATATGACAAGGGAAAAGGTGCACGAAATGTTACACAAGAAAAAGGAGCGGACAAAATGATATTTATCAGGTGTCCACAAAAGACACACAGCTCCGACCTGCAAACATCAATCGTCGAACAGCCAAGTCAAATACAAAACTTGCTACTCATTCTAATCAAGTAGCCCAGCTTCGTATATTGTTCGGAATGTTATATCTCCGTTTCATTCAGACCTCCTACGTTTATGGACGGAGTCGTCCGCTTTGCTGATAACAGCTTTTTAACCGGGATGGGTGGGGGTCACATCGTGTATGGTTGACTCGAAGCGAACTCTAGGGAGCTGGTCCGGCTAGCGTAATAGCTACTAGTGTCACTCAAAACCGTGCATTCCGGGTTCGAGTCCCAGTTAGTACTTGGTGGATGAGTATTGATGGGGATCCTAACAAACTGAAGGAACAAAGCTGGTTGCATGAACTTTCAATAAGATGAGCTTCGATACAGCTTGATCAATCATTTGGCCCGTGGCGGTCGAATGGTTTAAGTCTTTTGTTTACCACCTCGGAGGTTAGAGATTCAAACCCGCCACCGCCGATCACCTATATGATAAATATTTGTCCGCTGTTGTCCGGCTGGTTACCACATCTGATCTAATGGGACCTCGTGTGGTTCTCCGTTCCAATTCTCAGGGTTTGATTGAAAACTGTCGTTATGGAAATCTTTTCCTGTTCTCTCCGCATAATTCAGTAATGACGTGACAAGGCTGAGTACCGAAGTAAAAACCATGGATTTTCTACGGTTCCGTTAATAGTTAACGCTTTGCGGCCTCTAACCGACTGATATCCTTTATGTAGTGTATTGGAACCGATTAAAATTCGAATTTTATCTTAAAAACGGTGCCATGTTATCTACAGATGTCGGAGTCGTTTGTAATCAAGTGATGTTTTCGTTACCGGGACTAACCTTTCTCAGGATAATTTTACAATCAAATATTCAGCACTGATATACGCTGTTTTCCCTAATTGCTGAAAAGATTCGTTTACATGCCCTTCAACGGATAACTCCCACCGAAACCTGAAAATTCCAAAAACAAAACTGCTACTCAATTCAACTAAGGCCATTTTCATACCAATTTTTCTAACTACGCACCACCATTTTTCATGACTAACCAACCACATTTTGACACAGACATTTTTCGCAAACTTTGTTTCTAATCTGTAAATTTAACTGTATCAGACACGAGGGTGATGTTACTGAAAACTAGCTTGTTTGTTATTCGTGGTTTCTATATTTGATGAAATGGGATTATTCAGTGAATGATGTAATTCTTGCTATTCCCATCTCTTATTGACGAATTATGGTTCACGTCATGTTTCAAGCTTTGGGAATACCCTTTTTCCTATTCAGTTATGCTTTGGGTGCATTTCGCATTCTGAAACAGTTCCTGACCCTGGTCTCGTGATTTCGAGTAATGCCGTGGCATAAATAAACAACCGTTAAATCTTTTGAGTCGATTGGTGAAACTGAATATCTGCCACAAGTATCACGGTCACTATCAAAAATCACAATCGACTCAAATGCCAAATTCATTGTCAGACTCACTGTCCTTTAGATCCACAACGGATTTACTGTTTTCTCGCACTCTTTCTGTACCAACCGTGATTGACTCGATGCAATTCTCGTTTAAGCAGATTATGTACGCGCAAGAATTACAGTCCCAAACACGATGCCAGAGTCGGATCGAATATGTAATTGTTTATTGGTAGTACTGGTGCTCGTTCTGAACCAGTTGTTTAGACATAATATACGGGGGGTTGATCTGATAAGTTTGGATTGAACACTGGGTTGCAGAAGTGCTGGAAGGTGTGTGTGTGTGTGTGGTGTATCTAGTCCACCCGTGGTGACTAAGGCGACCAGATGGGTATTGTCTTTCTCTCTGACTTCCAAACTGTCGGTTGAAGAAGGCCGTTTGTGGTGTGTATGTGTGTACAAAAATAACGGTTAGTTATTTCATTGTCTTAGCAGCACAGTCCTGAACAATATGGTGTTTGCTTGTGTTCTCGATCTCGAGCTACAGTGACGGCTTAGTTCAAGTGATCAGGGCCAACTGTTATCGATGGCTTGTTGTGCATTACCTATGCATAGGGGGTGAATAGCTAAACAATTTGCAGAAACTAAGTAACTGATCAAAAGCCACGATATCAAACCGGATTGGTTCCTTGGCGTTACCATGGTCAACTGGTACGTCAATCTAACCCAACCAAACGAAGCAGAGCCCAGTTGATCAAATAGTTCTCGCCCGCCTGTCAGTGTGTATTACTCACACGATGCATTTTCAATGCTCGTGGGCTCTGAAGAATTGGTCAGAATCTATATCCGCCTGGCAAAGATGGATGGCGGCTGGAAGCAGCAAGTGTTGATTTGTGTTGTCCTGGTGGTTAAATTTGCGCACCTCTAATGCCATCAGACTAAGAGGCTTCAAGCCAGTACGGATTTTCCCCACAAAATCCTATCACCCGACGAGCAGGTTGATCTCAGGAGGACAGTGAGTTGATTCTTAAGTGAAGATCGCCCCGAAATTCGTTTCAAGGGATTGATTTCACTCAAGAATAATGATACCCATTATGTAGAATTTCATCAGACCTTTGGAAAAAGTATGTTCAGATTTTCTGATCAAACGGCAAATAACATTTACTGACCCGTGAAAGCAAGGATTTGAGAGAGACCTTTCTGAGTGACAAATCTGAAGCCGGGAAATTTTTTTTATAAACATTATTCCCATTAGGTCGTTATCAATAAAAAAGCTTACAATGGTGGAATGAATAAAGGCTGATAATTTTCATTGATTCATCAGTACAGCCTTACGGAGTATAATATAAATTGGCGAGGCTTTTTCATTGATCATGAACTAAACTAATGCATCACAAGAAACTGGAATAACAATATGATGGTGTGGTAATGTGAGTCACAAGATGTAATTTTACAGCTGGTTTGGGAACAAAATTTATTTCAGATCTATTTACGTCTTAAATTACTCACATTTTTAGTGATTTTCGATGGTGGGAAGCAGACTAGTGGGTTTTAGTCGCATGAATGGAATGTATTTCATTGGCTGAGAAATTATGAAAATGCACAGCTGCTGTTTCTGTGATAGCTTCGAATGGCAATTTCTGAACCAGGTTAACTCAGCAGTTCAACATCACTTGGTCTGAACACTCGCCGATAAACGCTGGTTTTGGAAGCCATTTTCACTCTATTTCTGGGGCCCTCACAATGGACAACTGCGTGTGGAATAATGTTCGGTCTGAAGTGTGATGAGCTTTCGGTTGTTTCAACCATTGACCTCGCACTTTGGGGTTTTGATTTTACTTGCTATCATGGAGTACCATCGAGTCCCGAGGGAGGGAACGAACAGAAAAGGTCATAAACGCGAGGCTTACAGACGAGGGAACTGTTTGAATGTAACCAGGCCGCCGACGACAGCATCCAGCCTAATTTCTCCAATGATCCGTTGGACAGATCTCGCGGACCCCCTGTCCCTGGAGAATACAGTTTGGGCACCTGTTCATCTAACAGCGAAATCGTCAAGTCAGTTTCCTTACAAATCAGGTTATTTTCATAATTAACCTGCTAAAACATATGAAAACTTGTGCATGTATTGCCGACGTCTCCTTTAGTTATAAAACTATAGAATCATAACATTAGCCTTTCTAGGTACGAAATGTCTTTTATGACCATATACCGTATCTTACTTAACACAAAAACCCGCTCTCTCGTAGCAGGTGTAATCGAAGATCACATCATATAACCTCCTATCTGCGCTCGCGAGTTGAAATGGAACTGACATTAGATCTCGAGGTCCTTCGATTTCAATCTACTTAAAAAATGATTGGAGATCTTTTTTTGCTACATTTACTGTGTTCGATGAATTAGATTCCACCTTGAGGGTTCCAGCTTACGTTTTGGCCACTGATAACGAAAATGGTAACTGCTGACCGTACATGATGTCATTCTAAAATATACGGCGGATTGACCCATTGAGATGGCGAGCAGTGGCATTGGTGTTCACCAACTGTAACTTCAAAGTGCAATATTTAACCAAAAAGTGATTATTTAAATTTGCGGACCCATTCCGACGGCCCTGGTAGTGTTACGGAAAAGAATATGAGTTGCGAATAAGCTGGTCAATTTGGCAGTCACAGGATATGGAATAGCGGAGTTTATTGATAAACCATCATGTCCTTACTCTAAGGAGGTTGATGTAGTGCTGTGTCATTACGTAACATACTCGGCACCACCAACCTGGCTGCAGATTAAGCTTGTATGTTCTTTTTGGTCTCCTGACTGTCAGACGGTAATAAGACGAATATCCACATACGGCACAAATTTCGTCATCTTGCGGCGTTCTAGAGTCGTGAAATGGGGCTCGATTCTAATCACATTTATTGAATACCTTATTCCAAGAAACAAATCCAAAAAGTGAACAAATACTTCAGGTCATGTAAACCATACGGAGGTTTTCCACACTGGACGGATAAGTGAAAAAAAACATTCTACATTTCATTAACAGTGTAGTTGTTTTCGTCACAGTTACCCTCCGTAGAAGGGCGAGAGGAAAGACTGTAGAACAAAGCTCGGACATTTTCTACACTGTCGGTTGTGTAATCGGATTCGTTACGCAGCATCAACTCTGAACTGATCGTTAGAAACCATGGAAGCGCTCACTGTACGGCTGCTTTATCCTTCTTACAAGCAGTACATATCTACCCAGCCCTCACCTGAAATAGAATCTCCCACCACCAGCCTATCCGCGCTAGATCTCAACGGATTGCTGAACATACTTGCAGCATGACAAACCGTACCGTGCAAAACTTAATTTTCCACTAATCAAATATAGTCACCTAACTTTTGAACTAATGGTTTCGTCGCAACTAACCTTGACAGTGCGCCAACTACTGATGGCGAGTAGTGAACAACATACGGTTTTGCCTACTAACAAGCATCGCAGTAGTAAGTTACGGTCTCAGACTTCATCAGAGCGCCTACAGTGTACAGTTCTTGCAGTCCTGTCGGCGTTAGTCCTCCGGATAAGGCGAATGGTCAAGAATTCTTCCAGTTGAATGTGTTCATTTATAAGGTTGGGGATCTACACGGAATCTTTTGTTCACTTTTACTAACTGACAAACAACCCACATGTGTATTGGCTTTCCAGTTGTATGATGGCGTTGGCACTTATTTACTGATCCGTGCGGTGATACTGTAACAAATACAGCGTCCTATGCATGATTAATTCTGATTGATTGCTGTCTATCCCCACGACCGGTCTGAGCGGGCCAAACACTGCGACTGACATCGGTTACGGCCGTTACCGGCTTCGGTTATCGTTACTGCAAACCTTCGACCTAACGGCCCCGTAATCCAATCAAATCGCTACCAGCCACTTCCTACTCAACAGTTTATAATTGACCATTGTTGTTTAACTAATAAAAGAAAGCACAGAATTATTATTGTCGGTACTTAATGCTGCGGACAGCTGGACTGACTTGTTCATTCCCACGAGGACTTTTGACTAATCTAATTACACCAGCCTTGCACTATCCCGCGGACGAAGCCTCTTCTTAATTGGAAACAAACGGAAGAGAGCTGGTGCAAGGCCACTTCATGGCATGAGATATTCGAAGCAACCGGTGTATTTCACAACAAATGGATAAACCTATGGCTGGGTTGGTAAAGTCGACTAGAAAAAGTCGCGGGATTCATTGAACAAATTTGGAATTCTCATGTAGTTATAAAGCTGGGCATTACCCTGGTTTCTGTTTAGCACTCTGACACCGTCTCGCATCGACAGTCGTCGTTCTTGTTTAACTTCGATAGCCACTATTGATTGGGCTGAATACCACTCAGGACAGAGCATAATCACCATGACGTTTGAAACTGATAGAATAGGGTAGTATGCCAACCGTTTAAGGTAGGATTGTGCCAATCATTGGACAGGGGATAAACATGGCTCATCGAGGAGAACGAAACTGCGAAAGGTTACGCAATAAAATACCAATGCAGTTGCATTTTTAAGAAGTGAATCCAGTAATACTCCGAAATACTGAGAACCATTCCCAGACGAGAATTAGAGGATGATTTAATGCTCATTATGAATATTATCTATTTCATTCACTGGGTTAGGACTTTTTAAAATTAATTTATCTCCGCAACCAGTTTTTCCGAATTTCAAATGCATCAGTGCGGACATCGTTTGTGCACATATAGTGATCTGGCTGTGACTGATTATCGAACGGCCGTTGCGCCTCCATTCAACTGTGAAGGCTTCATGCGTGGGTCACCAGGACAGGAATCATGTGCAACACATCCAAAATCGTTGGTTGCATGAAATGCCACCTCGACCCTGATAATTAAAAGTAGTTCGCACAAGTCTTGTATCTAATAGACACGTCTATGGATTCCTTTGGACATACAATGTCATCAATACATTGAATTCTGTTTACCAAAGATGATACCATTGTCAGTTGATTGCAGTAAAACATTTGAACCGTAGTATGGCGCATAAAGGTTGGCATTTCTCAGATGAATAAATGAACATATGTTGAGAGATTTAGTGGCATCCATCAGACATACTTTATTTACCTTAGTCAGTTTGTCAAGAGAGGTTGTATGGAATGACAACTGGTAGAGCGTGCACCGTATTGCTTATTGGATGGAATGCATTGGTTTTGTTCAATATCTATGCAAATGTGCAAAGGAAGGGCGTACTCATAACCGGCAATCACGCTTCTGAGGCTTAGAATGGAATAGAGAAGCACATACGGTCTCAGTAGACAGGTGTGTTGACAACCTGGGCGTCACTGAAGTTTTATCTTCCACCAAAGTTGGCCGGTAGAGGTGGGTTTCAAACCTTCCATCTCATACTTGGTAGCTAGAAACGTACGACCTTCGACCACCACTGATTAAGAAATACTGGTTAGTGTCCCTCGGTAGGCCTGTTAAACACGACAATTAGGCGAAGAATGTGACTCTACCTTTGCGTGAATGTGGACTACCGGTAGGAGCTTGGTCAGTTCATGAATGTCTAAGATGTAATTAGGACAAAATAGCTCCGGGCTGCCAGTAATTCTAAGTTACTGCGCTTGTTTTGTACACAGTAGACGGTTTTCTTTCGAATACTATGAATCTCTTGCATTCATACTTTAGCGTTTGGCTTCAGTGATTACTAATATTAGGAGACGATCATTTTTCGCGAACCAGTTAATACGAATCCTTTTGAACCAACTCCAAACTGATTTGATCAAAAAGGTGAAATGAACAGAGAAAAAATGTATCAAAAAGAAGAAAATATGCTTTCAATAGGGAGTAAGTATAAAATTCAATGTACACAACAGTAAACTAAATGGACTAAAGTCTAGGCGCTCTATGTAAAACTTCGAGGACACTCCTGGAAAGAGATGAGAGCAGGAGACGGAGCTGATTAAGGGGGTTATTTGGGGCGAATTAAGCCTCGCATCATGTCCATGGAATTTCCGTCCGGATGTAGCGTATATTCCGCTCCATCGCAAGCATCACGAACGCGAAGATAACCAAATTTATCCAAACCAACAATGATACACGCACGAGGATTGTCTCCACTAGCAACTGGTGGTGTTTGGACCAATACACGTTGATTTCTGAAGAGAAATGCAGCGGAAAAGAGTTGCAAACCTTGCTAATGCACAGTTTTCCCTCAATTTGACACCAAAACTTATAGGTGCTTAGAAAACACTAAACAAAAACTCGTCTCACGTTGGAGGCTTGTTTAGTTTTTTCTTATATCCTTTACCATTGCCTACCAACTATGAGTATGCCATTTTAGTTTATTACTTGAATAAGCATTATATCATTCATAGAGTTACGTTCGACTTCGGCTGGTACATTCATCGACTTAAGACTGAAAGTTAGTGGCGCTAATTATTACACAGGGAACAGGAGACTAATGCCAAGTTAGAACTACTCCCTAACACTGAATCACTTCAATTTATTGGTACAGGTCACAAAGTTTATACAGAATATCTAGTGAGTTTAGTCAATCTCATGGCCCAGTTCGTCTTCAGAGCACGACTGATCCCTTACTCTATAGCTCAAAGAGGCCATTAATGAGACCTCTTGCTTAACTTCGTTTTTTATTCGGTTTGACTAAACTGAGCGCTGTCACTGTTCTGGTGCAACGGCTGAATGTCGATCTTGTCATTCAACTACTGACAAGTCATTTAGCCGTGATGAACATGATGCAAATATTGATCCACTTTCGGGGGGGGGGGGGGAGGGGGAGGAGGCAATATCCACACATCCTGTGACTCATCATGGATGTGAAATTCGATCTGTCAGATTTTAACTAATGTTAAATTGACCCAAATGTAAAAAGTTGTCGGTCTCGGCGGGACCCGAAACCCTCGTTAGAGCACTGCGCGCGCTCTGTCTGTTGATCTAAGGGATTATACCAGGGGAATCAGAAATAATGCGAATGGACATCAACTAAACGTGCCTGTGGATTCATCTGGGAAATGCAGCCGTAGGTAGTCAACATGAGTGTATTTGTGCAAACCGAAGCGTTGTGCATGTGGGCACTGTTCCATTTAAAATCCTCAAAGCTATCTTCTGTTCTCAAGTATTGTATGTGCGCTATTTATTCGTCCGTGTTTCGTAAAACGGTCAAGCTGTAAAACCCATCCATTTTTCCGTTACCCATCAGACCACTACCTGTCATCGTGAAACATAGGATCAACAGTGATATTAAGCTTCGTCCAAGAACCTCCTATGGTAATGAAGCTCAAAATGTTCATGCGGAAGTTTCATTCGGTATTACAGCACCAAATGAGGTCTGTTTAGTAAAAATCACAATGTTGGTTCCCTGCTTACCAGATTTAGTAGGCAACCAACGCAACGGAAGCATCGCTGCTTGCATCTGTCCCCATCAGGGCCTCACATAGTTTGCCTTTTCAAATTTTAGAGTCGAAGATGCTGCTCTCTCTGAAAATGCGATGAATTCACGTGACCGTGTATTTCATTACCTCAACTTCATCAGTATGAAACGGTAAGAAACAGTCGCACTTCACCTACAACAAAAAATGTTGAAGTTATTCGTTTGATATAGGATTACGAGATAGTTTCTCTTCATTTGAATGTTTTAAGCAGCATAGAACTGGCACACAATTCCCGCTCAGTCGGCTTGATTTACTTTAATACTGAAATTTTCCAGTTTTAATAAATTATGGATTGCTTTCCGAGTAATGAGGATAAAACAATGCTAACTTCAACAGTTGCTCAGCGCACAAATAAATTGCGGTGAAAGATAGTTCACTCTAGATATTTTGCGCACAAAATACCGGCAACAGATCGGACACCAACCCTCCCGGAGAAAAATGAATGTTAAATGGTTCGAGGAATACAGTGAGGATAATGACCGGGAATCAAAGATGTGGCAGGCATGAGAATCAGCCGCCGGACCGATGCAGCTCAAAAAGGGAACAGAATTGCAATTAAAATGCACGTACTCGTGTATCCAGCACTTCGTGTACAAATCTAACAACCAATCGAGATCACGTGTTGATTTGGGGTCTACAACTGGCATGATCAAACGCTCCAATTGATTCAGGACTTGCGCTATCACCTCAGCTGTTGTTATCGAGACAGCTGTGGGTTGGACATCGTCCAATACTTGTTGCAAACAAATCGATGGGATTACATTTTGCACATTGATACCGACACCTGGGTGGTAGAAAATGAAAAAAAACAAGAAAATCTCTGCAACACATCTATTACAGGCTAAAAATGTGTGCACCACGTGACAACGCTACTAGCGGCAACCTTCGGTATCCCACTGCCACTTAACATCTGTTAAGACAGATCAAATGAGCAATACCAGATTCAGCTGTTGTATATCGGACGTGATATTTTGTTATAACTTGTTGAGGCTAGTAAAACAGAAAAGAATAGATCCTGTTCTTTGCCTCTTATTTGGTGGTCAAGCACAAGAGTCTAAGGGAGAAAACTGACAGTCTTTTCCACTCTATTCACTTACTCACTCACTCTTCCTTTCTCTCTCTCTCTCTCTCTCTCTCTCTCTCTCGATTTACACCGATCGATAATTCCCTACTTTGCCACCTGCCATTGGTTTGTGATTGCATCTCCTCTACTATGAATAGGAACAACTGCTCGGAAGATCGACCACTAAGTTATGGTCTCAAAAATCTTATCAATTTTCAGTTAAAACAACCAAATCAATCATCGAATAACGAGAACCTAGTGCTAACTTCCGTACACTGGACTTTAGAGGTTGTTTAAGTACACACTGTGACTAACGTGAATCCAACAGTCAACCAAATGGTGGCTCCAGACGCTAAAATATCACTTGCAAATATGACGAAGAATTGTCCACGTGGAGTTTCTGTGCCACACTTTGAGTGTTGACGTTCGATGAGCAAATAAAACGAATGAAATATGCGGAAGAAAAATAAATAGATAGCTAGTTTAGACCGTAACACCACAAATATGATACTACTCAGTAAGAATTTCAAATTCTGATTATCGTTAGTGACCAGAATCATTCAAATTTATTGATGTCAAGTAAGGAATAAGGCAACAGAAGTGTGGCGCTGAAAGTTTAAAATTTTTAGACAGGCGGCTTGATGAGGAACTTCACTGAAAGAGTAGTGACCGTATCAGTATCAGTACTACGAAGAATAATTTATTATGAGACTAACCATAGTGCGAAAGTTCAAACCATTGAAAACGACGGGAGCACTGTACAGCTGTTTCGTCCTTGTTAGGAACCATCAACAGTGCACATCCAACGAGCCTTCCAGCTGGGACTCGAACGCGGGGTGAACGACTGTGAGACGAACACCTTAAACACAAGGCCACCCGGGCTGGCTCGCTGTACGGGAAATTCTCTGCTAGCATTCAAAGTCCGTATTGGAAGGGCGCTATATCATGTAGTGTATAAGTTTCATAAACTGTTGAGAACCAGCCCGGGTAGCCTTGTGGTTAAGGTGTTCGTTTCACAGTCGTTCACCCCGCGTTCATTGGAAGGCTCGTGGGATGTGCACTACTGATGATTCCTAACAGGGATGCACAGTGTCCCCATGGTTTCCAATGGTTTGAATGTTCACACTGCATGACCAATCTTATATTATGTACAATCTAATCTACTACTCAAATATTTTATTAGTCAAAAATTACGAGTATCAGTCACTAGATCTACTTTTACGCGACTATCTCCTAGTGGGAGATAAGTCGGCTCCGAGAATATCACGAACCATAGCTGATCATGCGCAGCGGCTGGAAGCGAGTTTGGAGCAAATTGCGATCCGCTGTTTCATTCATTGACGGGTATCATAGACCGACCGTAAGCCCAGGTGTTCTACATCCCTCGCGACAGTACTGATCTGAATTTTGAGCTGACTATCGTGGCGAAGGCACCATTCAAGGCAGGGTTGGGGACGGAGTGTTTACTGGGTTAGTTCCGTCTCAGATCGACGTAGGATACGGCCAAGGCCCGTAGTCAACGGCATTGGAGGATGAGGGGGTTCGTCAATTTAGCAGCATCGTCTTCTAACTTGGTAGGTGGATGCTCTGTCGTGGCAACTTACTATTGAAATACACCGCAGGCACTAGGGGTCAATCACCTTTAGCTTTCTGGTATCCTCGGCTGGGCTTCGCATCCACAGCTGAATACGGGGCGGATAGAGGCATGATAGATACGTACCTTAGTTCAAAGGATGATTTCACTGCGGGTGCATAACGTCCGTCTTAACTGGAGAAGTGCGTTCCTGGTGTTGTCGATCCGCAGTATTACTTCGTCTTTCACAAAACTGTTCGGAAGCAATGTAGAATCTAGGTACTTAAATGACGGGACACATTCGATCAGTTGGTTATTGATGGACAGTTGTTCAGCTGACGGCTCTGGACAAGTTTACAGTACTTTGGTTTTTGCTGTGTTAGCTTCTAGCCCGATGAATTTCGTGAAAAAATCGACTCAATCAAGGATTGGTTGAAGCATGGCAGAGGAATCTCAGTACGAAAATGCCATCCGCTAACCCAGGGTTTGAGAAGTGCATCTCCTCACTCAGTTGAATGTCAGGGTAGTCAGTCAGCGCCTGGTTCATTGTCCAATTGATAGCGTAGTTAAACAGCACCGATGAGAGAAAACAACCACCTCTGAGTGTGAACTCCGAGGATGGTTCGCTACACATAAGGACTCGCACTTTAGTGTGCGAATGGTATCCTCTGAGGCCTTTCGAGTGTATCAGGTATCCTGTCGGATTCCATTATCACCCCAAGAAACTGCTGGCTAACCGAGTCGAAAGTCGATGAAACGGCCAATGGTTAACTGCCGGAACTGATAGTGGAGCTTGAGTGTTCGACGCAGTGTATAGATTTGATCCATGCAGCCCTTGCCAAGGCGGAAATTTCCGTGATTCGGTCAAGTGTAGCGGTCTCTCTCAGCAGGGAAGCGGTTGAGTAGCAGCACACAGCAAATTTTTGCTTCCATTTCGGTCAGGCTAATTCTTCGATAGTTCTCGCACAGTATTTAGCCCGTTTTTTGGGAATGGGCGGCAGAATAGAGGTGTTCCAATGCGTGGGAAAGACTTCGTTTCGCCATATGGAGCCGAATAAGGTGTAGTCTGTCGACCAATGAGGACAGGTAGCCCTCAGAGATCCAGTCTTTCTGACATCTTCGGGTTTTCCCTAGTTCTTTCAAAGCAGGTTATCTAACCGCCGATTCGACCATCGTTTATCGTCCTACTGGAGTTGCATCTGGTCACTGTTGGCAGTCGGGTTGTGATTGCACGTGACGGCTTTTCGCATTTCTCTAGAATTTCCTGTGCTGCGACCTTTATTCGTGTCGGCGGAGGGGCCTTCAGGCGAGTGGGTGGATGGATTCTGAAGCGTACACGCAGGAGGATGTGATCTGTATCGTTTGTGTTTCTCGTCGAGGTGCCGTGGTATGCTCGACAGTGCATCTAAGACAGAGCCTAACGAGACTTCGTTAGAATATGGTCGACTTGATGCGAAGTGCGACAGTTGGGTAGATGGACGTTCGAGAGGCTATGTCAATGTTGTAGTCGTGGAGTGTCCTCATTGTGAGGCTGCCTATCCACCTCTAATAATATCCTTAAATTATAACAAGCTACATAAGCCTGTTCCCTACAGCTCCGTATTCCCGCTCGTTTTCTTGACACCTCGACCGTTGGAGCATGAGGAGCGTCGCTGGCCGGAAAAGCCGTAGCATTACAAGAACGCATATTTCCAAAATTATTCGTGAAGATTCACAGGAATATGGTACGAGACGATGTCCCCAGCACCGTTCGGGATTGTTGTACTACTCGGTCACCAGTTCCGAGTAGAAGGTAAGTCGATACTACCTCATTCGGCCTCGTTTGTCAAGGATGCACCTAAAACCAGCAGAATTCCAGATAAGCACGTGGCCTATTCTTCAGTTTATTCGACTCTTCCAGAAAACCTTGTCGGGTAGGTGGATCACGAAATAGAACTATGACCAAATATTTACCACACCATGGTGCTGTCTAGAGACCTATGCGGAGTTTTACAGCGGAGAACGCTTTCCAGGCAAAAACCCACCACGTCCTCGAGCATTGCCACTGATCGTCCGCGACCGCTTATTCAGTGATCCTGGGTTCACCTCATTCGCGACCAACTATCACAATGGTGCCCGACCCTCTGTCCGCGATCCGCGGACATACCCGGGAGCATACAGCTCTGCTGTCACTCAGGTACCTGGGACCAGTTATAAGCCAATAGGCCCGGTGAGGCAAAAATGTATTTCACAGTTAATAGAACTAGATGGAAAAATATGAGTCAATGAATGTTTACCAGATATAAAATCAACCTGACGGCTGTCGACCATGGTGCATTTGGTCAGCAGACCGGCCAGTTTGCCCAGAATTCCGCGATTCCCAGCCTTAGTACCTGAAGCCGAGCTTCGGATTTCGTCGTCAACCACGTACACATCATTTGGCCATTTGACTCGTATAGCTGGACCCGGCAATTTGAGATTCTGATTGAGAAGGAGGAAAAACCGACGAGTGGTGCTCAAGTCACAAGAAACATCAAAACTCCTGAGACTAAATCTTTGAGTACGTACGGTAATACATGCAAGTAGTGAGTAATCGGAATTCGTAATTATCCGGCTCCCCGCCACCGCTCTTCGGAATGACTGATCAAGTCATTTTCTATGCTACTTTTTCAAATTACTTGTTCGCCATAGAGAAGAACGAGCAAACAAGATTAAGCTTCTATCATTCACAAAATTCCCGCTAAGTGGCCAATAGTATTCGTTGTCGACTGAAGGGTTCGTATGACTTTGCAATATCTGAGGTTAGTTCCAGCACATGTACGTTTATGCTTCGTGAAAGCGGGTATCATTTCACATATTATATAACTCATCCATCGTTCATCGGAACTTCCTTCAAGTCATTATAGCGAGTGTGCCCCCGCCACGTTTTGCGACTTATAAGGAATTATTTTCCTGAATGGGAAATGCGAATAGGACTGAGAGGATTTTAGTTTATGTTTAAACAATCATTCATCATGCATTGAGTGCGACGGTTTTTATTGTTATCATTGAAATAAACAGGTCAATGGGCAGGATCCAAATCAATTGAGTCAAGCGTCAACGGGATAATAATGATCCTCTGTGAGAAATACTTCAGTTAGGTGTCTTCAGATCGCCTTGTTCCCTTAGGTGATCAATGAATGTGAGGAGCAAAAGGATGATAGAAAAACATGGGCATCTCGGCCACCGGAATAGGTCGTGGAGACCACATTATGAATCTTACGGAGCAAAACTCAGCTGATGACTCACTTCCAGTGGTGACAAGTTTGAGGAGCATTGGACAAGGCACAAAAATATATATCTAAGGGCCCCCAGTTCACCCACGAAGAAATAGAGTAGCAGTCAGAACGGTGAAACAACATTGATAGGGGTGCGTCGTATCATTCAAAATATGTGGGCATAATGTGATCTGCTGAGGATCAATCAGAAAACCCGAAGATAATTCTCAAAACTTCTTGTTCTGCCCTTTGGGTCGAGAAGGGGACGTAAAGTAATTACTTCATTATTACTGTTGTTGGTTGATGATGGTCAACTTCATTGTCGCTCGGCTCATTACCACCACCTGACCTATTGAAACTCAGCGTGATGACTCATCATTATCCGATACGGTGGTGGCCGTGTGGAACAAGACACCTCAAAGGTATATCGGGTGTGGGAGAGTGTGCATGCTACTCACTGAGTAGTATGTAGCTGACTGCTTGAAATTCAATTGTGGTCAACCATGAAGCGATAATGGACTCGATTACGTCAGACGAACCGAATACAATAATGTCAACGACGGTATTTAAACCACATGATCGCACCCTTTTCCTAGATAAAAACTGCCTTCAAGTGGACCGGACAGCTATTTTGCAAAGAAGCATTATTGTAACAGTTGGTTAATTTTGTCAGTGTCACGGTTCGCTGCCACATCTTTCAGACCCCAACCAGAAATCCGTGACGCACCTGCTTTTCCTTAGTTTGCCGTACATTTTATCATTCCTCGTTGCCAAGTCATCTGTTGACCTCCACGTGACTTCTTCCACTCCTGCGAAGGAACGGAAAACAGGGCACGGTACGGCAGGCGTGTGTCTGCCATACGTAACACGTGCCCTAACCAACGAAGCCTACTAAGCTGCATACGCTGTGATAGAGAACTCCTTGAAGTGGTACCCAATACTCGATTTCTGACCTCAGTATTGTTAACTCGGTCATTCCATCCAATCTTAGTGATACTACGCAAGCATCGGTGGTCGAAAACCTCAGGACGACGAATATCTTCTGCACGCAGACCCCAAGTCTCGCAACTATACCACAAAACTGAAGGCACCGCGGCACAATACACACGACCTTCCAATTTCAGTGAAATATCAGACCGCCGCATGTTCCGTGCATTTGAACAAGCAAACAACGTCATCCGTGTAATCTAGGTCACACGGCTTCTCACTATTTCCTAGTTCGATGGCCAAATCCAGGAGATCTCCCAAGGAATTCTCCATTTTTTCGTCCATGACGAAGTTAAACAAGAATGGGGAAATTGGACATCCCTGTCGAACACCGCTCATCGTTTCGAACCGACTGGATAGTTCACCATAAACCATTACGCGGCCAGAAGTGTGGAAATACAAAGATCTCAGTAGATTCACGAACTTCTAGGGCATACCTTCCCGGTGAAGAGCATTGAATAGCGCCATCCGGTTCACTGAATCGAAGGTATCTTTCAAGTTGAGGAAAACCATTATTGTTGGTCGACGGTGTGCGTGACGCACCTCTAGTAATTGACGAAGAGTAGAAATCTGGTCGATGCATCCTCGACCTGGGCGGAATCTGGCCTGTTGTTCGCGGGTGTTCCTCCCGTGAGCAGGTGTAAGACGACGCAGCAAAATCGAGGCTAATACCTTGGCGACTATCGGAATTAAGCTAATCCCACGATGATTACTGCAGTCATTGCGTATTCCTTTCTTGAAGACAAAGACAATCAATGACTCACCCCATAATAACGGGACACTTCCCTCCTTCCAAACGTCAGGGATCAAGGTGGTAAGTGATTTATCAATGCATCACTATTCACTTTGAAAAGAACTAGAGGGAGTCGGTCAGGACCGGCCGCTTTCCCTCGCCTTAGTAATCGAATACATGACTCTCTTCTACTTCCGATGGGGGTTCGAGTGATACTCCCCAAGGATTCGCAGTTGTTGACATAGGAGTAACTACATTAGAGCGCGGCCAGCTAAACTGTTCTTTGAAGTATTCAGCCCAATGGTCAAGCCTTTTGCTCTTTGCTATGAATGGGCTCTCCATTTCTATCGAATATCGTCTCACTGACCGGGGTTGGCCGTCCACTGGTGTCACGAATAAGTTTGAACAGTCCTTGACTGTTACCTGAATCAGCTGCTATCTCTATTTCTTCGGCTACCTTGATCCACCAATTTTCGTGATCCTTCTTAAGGCTTTTCGTAGCTTGCCTTTGTAGCTTTCTACGGATCTTACTCATCTCCTTACGGTTCCAGAGCTGACGTTATTTCTCTATTATACCGATCGACTCTTGCGAAATCCAGTGTCTCTGGTGGATATCGGATCTGGGACCACAGGCGAAACCTGCTGCGACGTGCATTGTTTGCTGGATATGGGCCCACTGCCCATCTACATTACAGTTCGTCGTCGGTCCTAGCTCGTGTGCTAATTTGTGCTCGTACCTGGTGGAAACTTCTGGATCAGAAAAACGATGCACGGCTAATCGGGTTTGCGGTTTGTGTCGATGACCATGGAGCTGGAGAGATAACCGCATTAAAACTAATGCATGGTCTGACTCTACGTACATGGACCAGTAAGATCTGCAATTCTGAACAGAACTGCACCACCGGTAGCTTACTGCAATATGATCAATCTGACTTGAATTACGTGAAGCGTTAGAGCGCCATTTCGCCGTGTGACGCGAGCTGTGACGGAAATTCGTACAATGGGGAATACAACGCGCAGTGAACGGTTATCGGGGAGTCCAAGTTTCCACATGTTGCAGTATTACGGGCCCTAAATTTGTACACGACGTAGTGGCGCTTGAAGAGGACCCGACCACCTTGCAAGCAGCCCTTGATAGGGCCGATAAATATGCTTTTAAAACTGGTCTTGAGGTCAGTATCACCAAAACCAAGACGTTCGTAACACTCATTAGTCATGCAAACCGAGCCCTACAACTGAATGGCCAATCGACAGAAATTGTATCGGATCTTCAGTATCTTTGCTCCACCATCCTGCTAAACGGACAAGCCGCGGATGATGTCAGACGGCGTATTGATGCGGCCTGAACGACGTTTCTACACTTCCGAAACACCCTGTGGCGACGGAACGAGATTAGTTTTAAGACCAAGCTTAGGGTGTTTAATGCCGCAGTCAGACCAGTTTTACTATATGGTTGCGAAACCTGGCGATTAAGAGCTGAGGATATCAGGCAACTAGAAGTTCTCGATCTCTGGTGCCTTAGATCTATTTTAAAAGTAAGATGAAGTGACAGGATCTCGAATGAAAACAATAGAAATCGCTGCTGCATCGTCCGTCAACGCGCATAGAACTCCGCCGACTGGAGTGGTTTGGTCCCGTACTTCATAAACCTGACCACGCTCTAATCAGCATTGTCCTGGCACCATCTCCGTGCTCAGACTGGTGTCGCCGACGATGAGGATAATTAAAAACCTAACTGGATACCTTTTTCGAGGACACAAACCAACTTGGCTTTCGTATGGTTCACAGTACTGGAGAATGGAAATCGCACTGGATCGACATCTGCAATGATCTTGCTGCAAAACCGTCCAGCATGGACAGTCGCGATCAGAGACACTCATGAAGCCGGCTTATCCTATCCAATGAGCCAGCTGCAGTAAAGTAGTATTCGGTGGGAACATGTAGATACGGGGTCAATCCTGTGTCCTGCGTGAAAGAACATTTGAATGAAGTGAAAATACTGGATTCAATAGCTATACAATGTATTTTCGTAAACCATACATTGATTAGGCATTCTGAATGAGGAGGGGAGATTAAAATCTTATGCGAGGAGTGAGGAATTTTTTTCATAAACCTTTAGGGCTGTGGCCTAATTAACCCGAACGAAGTGCGCGAGAACGAAAGATACTCACAGCTCCTTTCGAGCAAGTTTCCACAGATTCCAACAGAAAAGTGTAACATTTCTGGAGGGATACCGGTAGAAACTTACCGCTAACGATTCCGGCTCGGGTTCCGGGTCCTCGGTTCGTACTAAGCCCAAACGACCAGCTATTATACGCCTGCTTGCAAAAACAATGGCCAAGGCGACCACGTGTTGCATGAGTGTGACCAAATTCATGAACGGAAAGGAGGCATTGGAGTCGGGCGTAATGGTGCACGGCCTACGTAGAGTCATGTGGAATGTGAACGAGGCCTGGCCAATCAGACTGATCCAGCGATTCGAGCCCCGACCTATGAGGTTTACAGAAAGATTGACTGATGACGAAATAGCATTTGATGGTTCTGGTAAATAATGGAAATCATAAAAAATTCACGTTGTTTATGCCATGTTTTCAACCAGTGGAATGCAATCCTGTGGGAGCCGCCTGTGTTTCACAACCTGAGGTTTTCAACGAGGCAGAAAGCACTCCATAATTTCTGTTATCTGATGGCAGATTTTATGACGCAATGTTTCATCCAAATCCTAGTTTTCGAAAAGTCTCAATGTAATCGTAACAGAATTTCATGCACACAGTTAAAAATTTTAACTAAATCCCGCCTGGAAACTGTTAATGGAGAGGTATGAAATCGTTAGCGCAGATGAACGCTAATGTCCGTTGTGTACATATGCCTTTTGGAACTCAACTCGCGTGTGCTTTGAATACTATTCCTAATAGATACCGTTCTCATTTATTTCTTTCAGCTGATCTCATGTGAAAATAGGTTATCATGAATGAAGAAAATGGATCTCATTAGATTCCGGGATGATGAGTATGCAGCTAAACAACAAATCAAGAATACAACAAGCGGCAGCTTCTCACAAACCGCCGGCAGGAACAGTGTCACGGGGACCGGATGACGACAAATCTTATTCGTCAGCAGAAGCTAGTTCTTCTATTCGATACTTACGCAACAGCATGTTGGAAAAAGCTAGCTGTATAGACACCGTTGAGCTTAGCCCTCCGTGGTATAAACTAAGGGGTGTATGGGGTGTCTGAGAGGAGTAGCACCTCTGAGTTGGTTGACTGTCATGTCCCTTGGGGCATTCACCATCTCCTTGGTCTCCATCATTCACCCAGCTCTCACCTGTGGCTCCACTAAGCTGAGGCATGCTTCAGCGACCACACCCTGGCAATCCGCTTGATAGGCGGGCTAAACCAGGTTGAGGGTTACCGAGGTCTAAAAAACCTCGGCGAGACGGTGTTCGGCATGTGAAGACAGATTCTACTGAATGGGCGGACGAGATCTACTGATCCAAAGGCTACAAACGAGAACTGTTCAACTACCGGATCCGGCATTCCAGAGGCAAACGAACTGAACAGCAGGCCACCGGCTCCTCTGGAAACACCCTGCTGCTTTGCAGTCTGCACTTGGGTGTGCAAGGGCTAGGGGTGCAACCTCGGACAAAAAGGCGAACGGTACTGGGGACACCGCATTGTACCCTACTCCCGCAACTCTGTATGATTATTCACGGAACCTCATGCGCTCATTATGCTACAGCGACCCCGGTAAGCGACGCGCCTCGTGTCCCGGCGGTCGATGTGATAAGACAACAAGCTGGGATTATTCGCTACAGGAAAAGAATACACATAGCCTGTTGGAATGTATAGATGTTTCTAGACCTCGGCAGTCAGTGCATCACAATGCGGACTCTATATGGCTATGGCGTAGATATTGATTGCCTCTCGGAAGTCCGCCTGCCCAAATCAGGTAGCCAACAAATAAAGGTACCGGGAGTGGATAAATCTTATTGGCTCTATCACAGTGGCCCGAAAGACAACTCCGGTCTCCACGGCGTCGCGTTTGCTCTGAACAAAGCAGCTAAAGACGTAATGATCTCTTGGGAACCAGTCTCATCCAGACCCGTCTTGGCACGTTTTAAAGGCTCCCCGCACGACTTGACGGTGACTGCGATCTATACTCCAACCAATTCGACTGATGACGAAACCAAAGAGGAATTCTACAATAATATGCAGGAGGTAATCAACCAGGTTTCAAGGAACGATGTACTTTTCATCGCAGGAGATTGGAACGCTCGCACAGGTACGGCCGACGAGTCCACTCGCCATATTCTCGGGAAATTCGGTCTCGATCAGCGCTGCGAGAACAGTGGCCGGATGATTGGTTTAGCCGACGTCAACAGAATGGTTGTCTGCAGCACTCGATTTCAACACCCCAAGAAGCACCTACTCACATGGTACTCCAATGACGGTCACACTACACACCAGCTCGACCACATCCTGGTGAGATCCCGTTGGGCTTCGTCTGCGGAGGATTGCCGAGCGTACCGAGGTGCAAAAACGGGCAATAAAAACGGTACGGACCATGTCCTCCTACGCACGTGTTTCAAAATTCGTCTGTCTACACGTACTAGAGTCTCTGCACCCTCCCGGATAAACGTTGCTGCTCTAGAAAATCAAGAGAAGTGAGAAGCGCTGTCACGAGCAATCACAACTCGACTTATCACTGCAACTAACGCACATGAAAACGAAATTTCCGCGGGAGGGTAATGGGCTAGAATAAAGACGACAACCAAGGAAGCTACTTTGACGGTACTGGGGAGAACAAAAAGGCGGGTAAAACACTGGATCTCCGAGAGCATGCTGCAGCTGTCAACCAAAGCACAGGAAGCCCGATTGGCAGGTGGTGATGAGTGCTGCAGACTGCAACGACAGGCCACGCGCTCCGCCAAGGCTGATCGCAAAAGATACTGGGTAGAAATAGCTGAAAAAATGGAGACCGCGTCCGGAACTGGTGACTTTGGTAAACTGTTACATCTCAATCCCAACTTCTCCAACAGGTACAGCAAACAAGATTTCCTTCTTCGTGACGCGGCGGGAAACCTAATACCCGAACAGAGCAAGAAAATGGAACGACGGGTCGAACACTTTGGCCAGCTGCTTACCCGGCCTACAAACTGCCAGACGGACCAACCAATATCAACCCCTAAAGTCCAGTACGAAAACAACTGTGACCCACCCAGTACCGTGGAAATCACGGAAATAATTAACAAACTAAAGGACAGAAACGCTGCTGGAGAAGATAGCATCCATCCAGAAGTGTGTAAAGCATGTTCATCGTCCCTGATTGACAGGCTGTGTGCACTTTTTGGCTCCATTTGGTGAGAGAAAGCATTTCCACTCGTCTATCGAATGTCCATTTTGCTGCCCAATCCGAAGAAAGGTGATAGATCGGCATGTGAAAACTGCCGAGGGATCACCTTGATCGATGTGGCCACAAAGATCTTTGGTGCCCTGTTACTAACCCGTTTCTCCGAGACAAGAGATCGGCGCACTCGCCCAAACCAAGGGGGTTTCCGCCGTGGAAGACGCTGTGTGGATCAAATCTTAACACTGCGCCGAATATTGGTGCTAGAGTTCATATGTACGGTGAAGAATCCTGCGAGTTCACACTCACTACCAGAGTAAGACAGGGCTGTCCCCTCTCACCGGTGTTTTTCAACTACGCCATTGATTGAACAATGCGCCACGCATTACGCGACTACTCTGGCATTCAGCTTAGCCAGGAAATATACATCTCGCTACTGGAGTTCGAGGATGATATTGTCGTGCTAGGAGACTCCCTCAATACGCCCCAACCAATCCTCGACCGAATTACCGCTTTCGCGAGATCCATCGGACTTGAAGTGATTTCAACCAAAAAGAAAGTGTTCACAACTCATCTAGGACCGACAATTCAACAACTGTCCACCAATGACCAACCAGTTGAATACGTCCATCCGTTCAAATACATAGGCTCAACTCTCCTTCAAAATAGCCAGACAAAAGATGAAGTGGTATTGCGTATCGACAGTGTCAGGAGAGTCTTCCTTCAGCTAAGATGAACGCTGCAGTGAAGTCAGCTTAAGGACCTACTTCGTGTTTACCGTGCCGCCATCCTCCCCGTACTCATCTATGGTTACGAAACCTGGCCACTATGACCTGGAAGCTGGATGCTTTTGATCAGTGGTGCATATGGCAAATCTTCAAAGTCAAGTAGCGCGACAGGGTGTCTAACGAAGAGGTAAGGAGACGATGCTCTCATGTCGATGCTCTCATCGTCCGCCTCCGACGTCGACGACTGCGGTGGTTCGGAGATACCCTTCGGCGACCCGAGTCAGAAATAACCAGACAAACACTCTCTCCCACTCCCTGCCCCGGCTGACGTTGTCGCCTTGATGGGCAGCTCAAAATGTTGACCAGTACAATAGAAAAAGACGTAGAGCTTCTAGGCCATCGGTCGATCTATGGTTCTTCTCACGACAGTACCCTTTTAAACAACTGACTCAGGAGGGAACACTTCTGAAGGAATTTCTTTTTTATAATCCTACTGACCATGCATATGAATAAGATGGAGCGAAAAATCACAACGAGACTGCACCTTGACGTGGTGTGATGGATTGCGCGCCTCTATGACCCAAAGAGCTATACAGGATGGCTTCCTTAGACCGGAGATGCAATCACAGCTGACAGGTCAATGGGTAGAGGTCAGACGAAGTCCAGTCTCCTGGTCCTCCAGGTTGGGGGTTGATTTGAGCTGGCAACTCAGTCGGAAAAACCAGTGGAAAAATAATTGATCCAAGCAAATGGGCTTCCACTAAGCCATCCCGCTGCCTTGCGGATAGGTTCTTGTCTGAACTAAAGGCTTTGGATGAGGACCCTAATCGTTCTCCTGCTTTGTGGCTGGACACCCTAGCAGTACCCGTCCAACATCTCCCATGAACTGCACGAATACAAAGAATTCCATACTGCATCGGTCGCCAAGCAGGATAATCAGGACCGCGTTGCCCATTGCATCGAGCTGGGTGGGTAGTGATAAGTGTGCTACTGCTCAGAGTTCCCTCTCTTTTATTCAACCTTTGTCTTCTATCCCTAACCATCCCTCTTTGCCCCATCTATCCACCCATAATGCTCCCACTGATAACACGGTCAATACTCGCAACGATTCACTGTCAAATAGTATCGGGAATAATCCGCTGTCTGATAACTCACATTTTCTCAAGCCCCGTCAGCCTCTTAATCTCGGCTCCTTCAACGTGCGTACACTCATACAGGCCGGTCAGCAGGCGTGCCTAGGCCTCACAATAGATTCTCTGAAGATTGATGTCTGCTGCTTAAGCGCAACGCGTATCCAGGATTCGAGCAGTGTAATTCAACTAACTGCTCCTGGTATCTCATCGAGGTATATTCTGCGCACCTCAGGAGACGAAGCAGCTAGAGCTGTGGGTCAACGTGGTGTAGGAATTGTCTTGACTGACAAGGCTGAGGCTGCCCTTTTAGACTGGATCCCTGTTAACAATCGTTTATGTGCTGTGAGACTCCAAGGGTCAGTTGGCGTTCGAAAGGATAGTTGTGTTAAACGCAATTTCTTTGTGATCTCGGCGTACGCCCCAACGGACTGCAGCTCAGACTTGCAGAAAGATGAGTTCTATGGTGCCCTCGCCACTCTCGTTCGCAGCAGTAAAGGTTCTGACATTGTAGTGCTAGTTGGTGACTTCAATGCACAAGTTGGCAAACTTAGTGTGGCAGAAGCCTGTTTAGGTGGGCGTTGTGCTTTAACTGCTCAGCGTACAGATAACGGGGATAGACTTCTCCAGTTTTGTGCAGACAATCGATTGTTCTTGTCTAGCACAAATTTCCGACACAGCTCGCGTCGCACAGCGACATGGCGCTCTAACTCTACAGGTACTTTTAGTCAAATTGATCATATCGCAGTAAGCTACCGGTGGCGCAGTTCTGTTCAGAACTGTAGATCTTACTGGTCCACGTACGTAGAGTCGGACCATGCCTTAGTTTTAATGCGATTATCTCTCCAGCTCCATGGTCATCGTCGCAAACTACAAACCCGATTAGCCGTGCAACGCTTGTGTGATCCAGAAGTCCGCACCCGTTATGAGCAGAAGTTAGCACATGAGCTAGGATCCACGGAGAACAGTAATGTAGATGAGCATTGGGCTCATATCAAACAGGCGATGCACTTTGCAGCAGGTTTTGCCTGTGGTCCTAGATCCGTTGTCCATCAAATACACTGGATCACGCAAGAGTCGCTGAGTATAATGGAGCAAAAGCGTCAGCTTTCGAACCGTAAGGAGATGAATAAGATGCGGAGAAGGCTGCAAAGACAAGTTACGAAAAGCCTCAGGAATGATCGCGAAAATTGGTGGGTCAAGGTAGCCGACGAAATGGAAATAGCAGCTGCTTCAGGTAACAGTCAAAGACTGTTCAAACTTATTCGTGACACCAGTGGACGGCGAACTCAGGTCAGTGAAACGATTTGGGATAGAAATGGAGAACCCATCCATAACAAACAGTAAAGGCTTGACCGATGGGCCGAGTACTTCAAGGAACAGTTTAGCTGGCCGCAGGCTAGTGTAGTTACTCCCGTGTCAACAACTGTGACTCCTTGGGTGGTATCACTTGATCCCCCATCAGAAGTAGAAGTAGAGTCATGTATTCGAATACTAAAGCGGGGGAAAGCGGCAGTTCCCGACGAACTTCCTCCAGTTCTTTTCAAACTGGGTGGTGAGGCGTTGATGAAATCACTAACCGCCTTGCTCCGTGACATATGGAAGGAGGAGCGTATTCCGTTAATATGGAGTGAGTCATTGATTGTTCCCATCTTCAAGAAGGGAATACGCAATGACTGCAGTAATCATCGTGGGATTAGCTTAATTCCGATAGTCACCAAAGTATTAGCTTCGATTTTGCTGCATCGTCTTACACCGGCTCGCGAGAGGAATGTCCGCGAACAGCAGGCTGGATTCCGCCCAGGTCGAGGATGCATCGACCAGATTTTCACTCTTCGCCGACTACTTGAAACGCGTCACACACACCGCCGACCGACAATAATGATTTTCTTAGACTTGAAAGGCACCTTCGATTCAGTTGATCGAACATCGCTTTTCAGTACTCTTCATCGAAAAGGTATGCCCCAGAAGTTCGTGAACCTAATGAGATCATTGTATTCTCATACTTCTGGCAGCGTTAGGGTTTACGGTGAACTATCCGGTCGGTTCGAAACGACCAGTGGTGTTCGACAGGGATGCCCTTTGTCTCCATTCCTGTTCAACTTCGTCATGGACGAACTAATGGACAGTGCACTGCAAAATCTTCAGCATGTAGGCGTCGAACTAGGAAATAGTGAAAAGCTATGTGACCTAGATTACGCAGGCGACGTTGTCTGCTTGTTCAAATGCACGGAACATGCTCAGCGTGCACTAGATAGACTTGGGAGAGCCGTAGCTCCATTCGGCATGCGTTTTGCACCTTCAAAGTGCAAGGTGATGTTACAAGACTGGACGTCAACAATTCCGAGCTTGATGCTCGATGGGGAGGTGCTGGCAGTTGTCGACCACTTCACCTACCTCGGTAGCTGCGTGACGACGGATGGGAGCACAGTAGTAGAGGTGAGCACGCGGATATCCAAGGCTCGAGCGGCGTACGCTGGACTGAAGTACTTGTGGCGCCGACCTGATATTTCACTGAAGTTGAAAGGTCGTGTATACTGTGCCGCAGTGCGTTCAGTTTTGTTGTATGGTTGCGAAACTTGGAGTCTGCGTGCTGAAGATATTCGTGGTCTTCAGGTTTTTGACCATCGATGTTTACGTAGTATCGCTAGGATTGGGTGGAATAGCCGAGTAAGCAACGATGAGGTCAGAAATCGAGTATTGGGTACTAATTCGGAGAACGTTTTGACACAGCGTATCCAGCTTAGTAGACTTCGTTGGTTGGGACACGTGTTACGTATGGCAAACACACGTCTACCGTACCGTGTCCTATTCTCCGTTCCTCCTAGGGAGTGGAAGAAACCACGTGGAGGTCAACAGATGACGTAGCAGCGAGGAATGAGAAAGTGTACAGCAAACTTAGGAAAAGTAGGTGCTTCACATATTCGTGGTTGGGGTCCAAAAGATCCGTCTACCAGTTGGCTGGAGATACTGAAGGATATGGCAGCGAACCGCGAGCAGTGGCGATCGTGTTGTCACCTTCTATCGAATCAGAATGATTGATCGATGTGCGTTTGTACAGTTAGACTGTGTATTCCGTGTGTTGGCTACTAGGGCATTCTTTCCTTTTGCTACCCGTGTAGGTCCAGTCCCTCTCCATCTTGTATATTCATACTTTCTAATTCAACGTGCAACATGGTGAGAAAGGCAGTGGTCAGTGGGGCTTGCCCTACTGTTTAACGCTGTACGATGATGATGATGATGGGGTTGGAAAAAAGACTGGATCACGATCTGTACGGAGATGGCCTCCAACCGCCGCGCGTGGTCAACAATTGTTCGTGATATCCATAGAGCCGACTTATCCTCTCGTAGGAGATAGTCGGGTAAAAGTAAAAAAGTAAGTAAGGCATACAATATTACTTCAGAAGACAGGGTATAGGCGAGAATCAATGAGAGCTTTCCGTAGTATATACACACAATTACCTTTACTTTTATTTTTACGCCACCATCGCCTGTGAGAGGAGAACTCGGCCTCTTCGATGTCTCTGATGGTAGCTGCCCACGCGTTCCGGTCTGCGGCAAGATCCGCACATCGGAAAATCCAGTTGTTGCGCCAGTAGCGTACTCCAAGGACGGACTGGAGGTCTCGGCGACCCATGACCCATGTGTGCCTTAATAGTGCTAACCCGTGTCTTCAGTTGGCCACCAAAGCGGCCTTTCGAATCTAAACAGGGTGATGGTAGTGGGCTCCACTTCGTAAGTCCCGATTCGGGTCGTCGTAGGACATGACCAAACCATTGTAGACGATGTCGGAGGAAAAAAGAAAAAGTCGTTCTGTATTCGCAGTGTTGACGCACAGCATAGTTTGTGAAGTGATAATACCACTTGATTCTGGCCATGCAGCGGAGATACCAGTAGCTAAAGCTTTACAGCCTTTTCGTGTTGTCTACTCTCAGCGGCCAAGTTTCGCGCGCGTACGTAAGAACTGGGCGGACGGAAGCTCGGTATATGCGCAGCTTCGTGTGGAGGCTTATTTTGCTGCGAGGCCATGACAATTTGTGAAGCTGTAGGACCACTCTCCTTGCGCAGTCCACACGAAGCTTAACCTTGTCCTTGACCTGACCGTTTGGCTAGATAGTAGAACCTGGGCGCTTGATGTAGTGCATCTGTTCCAGATTTTCGACACTGACACGTGTAGTGTGTTAAGCCTTGCAAAGTCGTGAAGAATTTCGTCTCTGTAGTGTGTATCTCTAAACCAACAGCCTTAGCTTCACACATAATACGGGTAAGAGCCGGCTGCAAAGTTCCGGGATCCTCTCCTAGAATGACAATGTCGTCGGCGAATTCGAGCTCTGTCATCCTAGAGCGGTGGCTAAGTTGTATTCCTCGAAAGTTATTGGGGGCGCGACGCATTACCCAATCAATAGCGTAGATAAATAGGACTGGTGATAGAGGACATCCTTGGCGAACGCCAGAGTCGATTGGGAACTCTTGAGACTCTTTGCCATAGACGCGGATGCGTACTTGTGTTGCCGAGTAGTATGATCTTATCAATATGATATACGTTTCGCGCACCCAGTCTCTTCGCAGTACACTCCTGAGTGACTGTCTGTCAATAGAGTCGAATGCTGCCCAAAAGTCAATGAAGCAGGCTGTGGTGGGTTGTTGGAATTTATAGCGGTGTTCTAGGATTCGGCGTAGCGTGAAGATCTGGTCAACACAGCCTCTCCCTCGACGATAACCACACTGGTTGGAGGGTGTTCGCGTGTCCCGAACAACGACAAAGCGATTCAGCACCATGGTCGCAAAAAGCTTAGTCGCTATATTTATGAGGCTGATACCCCTGTAGTTGGCGCAGACAGTCTTGTAGCCCCTTCTTGGTATGGGGAGTAGGATAGGGGTTAACCAGTCTTTAGGAAAAACTTCAGTGTCCCAGATAAAACGGAATAGCACACTTAGTGGGTTCAATAGAATTGGCAAACGGGATATGAAGATCTTGAGTTGGATGCCACCCTGTCTAAGTGATTTCTTGTTTTTCATTATATGAACGGCAGCGACGACTTCCGATTCGTTTGAAAACTTGAGTTCGATTGAATATTGTTCTATGTCGCCTGCTGTCGTTATACAGATGGACTGGATGGGAGAACAATTGAGCAGCTGACTGAAGTGCTCGACTCATCCTTGAAGCTTCTGGTCGCAGCCCGGTATAGGATGGCCGCTATTGTCCCGTAGCGTGGGAGGAGGTTGCATCTTCCCCAAACAAGAGCGTGTGAGTCGGAAAAGCGTCCGAGTCTGCAAAATCAGCTGCTGTTTCCATCCGGCCTGCAATTTCAGACCAATTGCAGGAATGACCAAAGTGAGGGTCAAAAAGACGAACTCGGTTCCGATACAGTGATAAGACGAACCATTAAATCGCAAACGATGTTACAAGGGCTGAAAAAACCCACTCGATCACAGGCACAAGGGCTCCGTTTGGGAGAACCGAGAATCTTGGAAGTAAGAATAAATGAGGTGATAAGGCCCCAATATGTTAGGCGTGCTACTGAGTTTGATGATAACCACCAGAGTAGGTAAAGCATTTAGGCTGAACTTACCCTTGCCCTCGGTCTGTTGGTTCGAGACAATTACCAACCCTGAATCAGCTGGTAAGGTTGGTAATAACCTGTAAACGATAAAATAAAGACACGATTGAAAGTGACTAAGTAACGGTTGCAGTTTGTGTACGAGGTACGCTTTCATGAGTCACGTAAGCACAGGAGCATGAAGAAACCGAAATCACATGACCACAAATGAAAGAGACCGGATTTTCACATTTCCGTTACTAAATTGCAATACGAACCATATCACAGCTGTGTTCAAGACAGACAATCCGGCGACAGCTCAGCTGATAACAAAACTGCTCCGTTAGCAGATTATTGAATAAAACTAGGGTATTATCATGGTAAGTACGGCTGAGTTGCTCGTAGCATACGATAAACTGGGAAATTGTCCCTACATCCGGTTCGGATAAGTTTACGAGTCAGTAAGAACTGGGCACTAACCTCTCGCCCAAGCTATAACTGGACGGTAGTGATTCAGCCCAAAGTAACGCTCGACCTAATACGTGAGTTTTCAGTGTAGATAGGTATCCGGTCCAAGAAAATCCGGCGGGGAGTGACGGATCAGACGAGTATATCGGTTGGATTGCATATTGAGTCTCATTCGCGTTATTCTTCAGTGTTAACAGATTGGATTGCATTTTCTCCGGAGTGATCTGGTAAGGCGGATGGGGTGAAGTGGGACAGTGGAGAGAGAGAAAAGCTAACGAATGTCGCTTCTAATTAGTAAGTAAATGGCTGATGAATGTGCAGTTAGTTGGATAAAATGGCATTGTGGTCTGATTGTGGTGGAGTGCACATACCATCTATCGAATAAGTAAGTGGTTGATTGCTCAAAACCCAACTATAGACGGTTGCGGATTAATAACGAACGCGGCTGTCAGAGGAACAAAGACAATGAGATAAAAGAAGGCATATAAACCACAGGATTGCATCCTGCGACTAGAAGACAACTGCCTTCAAGTAGATCGGACTACTGGAAGGCAAATAAGCATTGTTGTTTCAGTTGACCGGTTTTGATGACCTCTGAACGCGTAACTCCCAACAAATAAGCTATTTACCAGATACGTCTTGTGGATTATAACATGATCAAAAGAAAACAGAATGAAGAACACATGCACCAGGACTGTATCACATCGCTATTTGTTCCCGACTATCGGTGCGTACGTTATGCTCACGTAGACCAGGCATAAACTTTACTAATTCCCAAACATTTTGGCATAACTATTACATTGCTGTTCGCCACCGGTAGACAAGATACGATCAATACCTGAAGAACTTCGGGAGGAATTGCAAAAGTTACGAAAGAGTTTTCCACAATTGAAACAAAGCCGACAGAAGACCAACTGCATCGAATATAAATGTGCATGAAAGTAAAACCCTCCACCAATATGGAACAGAGTGGTAATTCGCGCGAAGTGCGCGCACGACAAGTTTGTGGGCGTGCTTGAGACCATAATGGTTGAAAATTCACTGAAACCACCTGTTTGCACTGTGACTAGTTTTTGACTAACCTTAATGTGCGACTAAAGCTCCCTAGGGGTATACATACAGTACCATCCGTTTTTCTGAGATAATCTGGTCAAATTAGATCACAAACGAGGTTAGTAATCAAACTTCAAACGTTCGAACTGAAATCGCGCTTCTATGTTGCTCTTAGACAAGCCTGTCGCGATGGGTTCATCTGACATGCGGCGCAGCTGAAGTTGAGGCTAAACAGAAATACTCAAAAATAAAGTTTAATTGATGAGATTCATTTGACACAGCGACGTAGCTTCCTTGGCCGAGCAATTTCATATAACTACTTCAAGACGGGCAGGGACAATGCCGATTTGTTCGCAATATTTTGTAATTTAATAAACACTTAGTATAATTCAGAAAAAAATAGTAAGAAATATACCTGGTCTCTTAAACTTACCGCTTGTTCATTCGGCCCAACGAGATAGTGCATCACGATTCGATCGGCGGACGCCTTGGTCTCAATTTCGGAATGGGGATTGAGTAAACTATTGGCGCATGGAATATTCAGAAGTCGGAGCGCTTCTAGCAGCATATGAGGATGCTGATTTACACAATCCACCTGGCGGTTAGGAGTAGAGTGGCCCATTTGTGCACAGAAAGTGAACCAGAACGAAGATAAAAACGTGACGAAGACACCAACAGGAAGTATTAGACACTTTATAGAAGACAGACAGTATTAGGAGCACAATCACAAATAACACGCGTACGAGCAGTATTCGGTTTATTTCGGACAACCATCGACTCATCACCAAAATCATATGCTTCTGTTTGTCATATCTCAGTAAAACCACAATGGAAGAAGAGTCTGTCACTACAGCAAAACAGTACGAACAGCGTAAAACGGATGTGAGTGGAAAATTCCTGCAACCGATGTGTCATTGATAACGAGACTGACCGCAACCAGAAAGCTCAGCGAGATCTACACGGATAAGGAAATATGTTTGCATGTTTATGCAAAATTATAAGCAGACCACGATCACCTCTCCCGATCAATAACTCTCTCAGATAACTGAATATAACTTGAAAAGAGAACAAAGCAGGGTTACTTTGTACAATTTGTATCCGGACAGATTCAGCTGTATCTCATCAGGTGCATACTGCAGATTATGTAGTAATAAATGTTACAGTAGTAAAATAATATAGCCGTCATTTGATGGACACAAAGCACTGGATCGACCGCACAACTGCGTTCTCTCTGCTCTTCTCTGCCACCAATTTACGTCTACTACAGTTTGCCGAAGCGATTGCGATCCAAAGATGGAAGCCTAGTTTGTGCAAACAAAAGGATTTACTTGTCTCCCTGGCGTTGCCTTGGTAAAAAACATGATGTTTGTGAACCTATCACCGGGAATGTTATTTTACTATTGTAATGTTTATTACTATATTATCTGTAGTATGCACCTGGTGAAATACAGAGAAATCTATCCGGATACAAATTGTGCAATGTAACTTTGCTGCGTTCTCTTTTCAAGTTCGTATTGGGAAAAGGTCGCCTCATAGTATATATAAGTTGGGTTCTGATTCTCTCGTCGTTGATTTTCGTTGCGAATATAGTGTTACAAACCGCTTTGTCTGACTAAGAGAACAGTGGAAATGAAATATTCCCGGGTGTAGAGACCACACTTATGCTTGAATATAAAGTGCAGTGGAAGGGGCAAACACCGGTCACAGAGGACTACCAACTAGTTGAGGGCCATATAAGGTTCCAATAAATCAGACACGACAACGATCGAAGAAAGAAAGGATTTTTGCATAAGCATATAATATTCGTAATATGATTCAAAAAGGAAGATTCATTTATTCCACCATCTTACTAAAACATTTTGATCCCAGATCCATCCGCATCATTTCAGCCAGCCCTCCGATGTCCAGTGGTGCTCTCAGCCTACCGGCTTAGCGACCCGAGGCACTGGGACATGCAGGACTTTCAGCAGTAGGCCTATATGTGTATAGGACTTACAACAGTACATTGCTTCGTAAGCAGTGAAGAAAGAACAGTTATTCACGCACAGCACAAGAACGGTCGGAATAGCTTTTCCATTTTCTCACACATAAGCCCGTTGCGTCGAAAATTTTGATTCACAAGTGAAAATGTCTGAAGTTCAGGTTGCATATTTTATACAGAAGTCAAGGCATACACTGAGTTGTACAAACGTTTGTTGTGATGTTTCGATCCAAGCTTGGGCTCATTGTCAGACGTGAATGAATGAGTGTGAATGGAGCGGCTGGCTCCGCATGTTTTTTGTGTGTGCCCATCTGTCCGTTTTTCGATCGTTCGGCACTGGTCTTGGCCAGGGTGACGCAATGCTTATCGACCTTAGCGTGTCGACTGAACGAGTCGACAGAAGGAAGGGCTTCAGGCGCTCCCCCTTCTTTTCTGCTAGGGCGACCATCCTTGCACTATCGATGTTGGCCTCATGATCCATCTGCACGCAGTGGTTCCAAATCTGAGTGCGAATAGGAGCATCGTAATGCTAGTTTGTGTTTATGTAGGCGTGTGTAATTGTTTATCTGTCTCACTTATGTATTGCTTATCACATCCTAGGCATGGGATAGCGCACACCACTCCTACAGCTGTAATCTCATTTGAATCGAATGGAGCGTGCATGGACGGGGAGTCCATTTTTAGAATCACACGGTGATTCTTCCCATCTTAATTCGTCGGTTAACACGGCTAACCTTCAGAACGGAAGTGGTCCTTCATTTCGTACATTTGATATGAGACGTGAAAAGAGTTCACTGATGTCAACAGAATTTCCATCGATGCCCACGACTGTTACAATATACAAAGGTGGTCATCAGTTCATCCGCACTTCTAGTCTTAACCTGATTGTGTGTACATGTTTTCATTTTTCACACCTCAAAAGATTTGTCTCGGTGCCTCCAGTAAAGGTCATCTGATGATCCTCAAATATCCCTTTGGTGTACTTCTCCCGGAGTTCTTTCATTCCTTTGCTAGCCATTTCCGAGGATTATCCATACTTGAGATCGTGTGTCCTCGTTCTGAAGGTTAGCCGTGTTAACCGACGAAGTAACTTGGGAAGAATCACCGTGTGGTTCTAAAAATGGACTCCCCGTCCATGCACGCTCCATTCGATTCAAATGAGATTACAGCTGTAAACCAACTGTGGAGTGTTCAAGTATAAAGATGATTGGGCAAAAGAGTATCGGGTATGAATACCTGATAAGTGGAAATAACCGCGAAAATGGTCGTGTGCTGCCAGGGAAATTTTGTCCTCTCATTCAGATACAATGCCATACTACTCATATCGAAAGATAGACCGCTCCTGTTTAGTAGTGCTGGTGCGCACGGTCTTTCCCGTTGAACAGGGCGGCCCGCAGGGTGTTGACCGGTTTGTAGGCAACTTTGATGCCCGACGGTTTTAGCTTACGACCTGCGGCCCCTGATGCTCCTCGTATGTACAATAGCATGATTATACCTTCTAGGCTGTTTTTCTTTTGACTTTTTGTTACCTCAAATACAGGGGTTTGCGAACTCCTTGGAGTAACCGCTTGCAGTGAATAACTTTAAGTCTGAAAAATTTCTCTTTCCGGAGTTCGGGTGTGCTGCAGTGCTTGTCGGTCCGGTGGGATAGGGTGCGCACACAGCATTTCAAGTGATCTGTTAGGTGATTGCTTTTGAAATCCAGTATACGGTCGGTTTCCCAGACTTTTAAAATAGATGCATGGTGCGTCTCCGAAACACGCATACAAGGCCCCACTTGTGTGATCACTCTTTGCACCCCAGATACAACCTCAGTCTGTCGCTTTACTTTCCGTGTGTCGGGTGATCCGATTTCTAGTGCTTGTGGTCAGGCTGGCGTTGGGATTGCTTGGAGCATGAAAGCTGAGCGTGCACTGCTAGATTGGATTCCAGTCAATAGTCGTTTGTGTGCAGTTCGGTTGGACGGTTCTGTGCATGTCAATGGCTACAAACTGAAGCTCCGATGCTTATTCGTCGTGTCGGTATATGTGCCCACTGACTGCAAATCCTCTGAAACCAAGGACGAATTCTATCAGGATTTATCTCAGTTGTTTCGAAGCGTTTGTTCAACGAATAAGGTAGTCATTGTTGCGGATTCCAACGCCCAAGTTGGCCATTTAGGAGACTGCGAAAGGCACATCAGAGGCCCATTTGTTATCCCAACCGATAGTACCGATAACAGCAATCATCTTATTTAGCTGTGCTCTCACCAGTTTGCTTCTAGCGCGTGCAAACTTCTGCCATAAGAATCGGCATAGACTCACGTGGTGTCCTTCTACGTCTTCACAAAGTTGGACACAGATTGACCAGATTGTGATTGGTCACCGCTGGCGAGCATCAATTGAAGATTGTAGTTCATTTTGGTCTACGCCTGTGGACCCAGATCATGCATTGGTACGTGCCTGCTTCCGTTTACGTCTCGTCCGCGGTCACACCAACGTAAATGCCACCCGTCCCATGCAGTTGCTTCTAGGCGATAACCAACGATCTGCTTTTCAGGCTGAGCTGTCTACACGGTTATCGATGCAGCCGGATGTGCAAGACCCAGATGAAAGCTGGCAATAGAACAAGGAAGCCTTAAATGCCGCTTCGCATGCCCCACAGGTCTCTGGTTCAAGTAGGCCTCACAAACGATGGATATCTTCAACATCAGTTGCTCTTTTGGATGTTCACAGATCCGTCCCTTCGAGTGCCACATTCAAGGAAGTGAGCAAATCCCTGAGACGTCAACTGACTAGGAGCCTGAGAAATGACCGTGAACAGTGGTGGATTGCGAAATCTAGGGAAATGAGGAGGTCTGCGTCCATTGGCAATGCTAGCAATCTTTTCCTTTTGATTAGATGCATCGGTCCACGGACACTGGATGTAAGTGAGCCAATCAAGGAATCTGACGGCTCACTGATTCATTCTGAGGGACGTTGTCTGGATCGTCCGGTGGAGGACTTTAAGGAACAATTCAGTTGGCCCACTTCAACGGTGGACCTTCCCAATGTACCTGCGAGAGAAGCGATGCAGTTAGATATCAATCCTCCAGCAGAAAAAGAGGTTATTCGGGAGATAGGTTACTTGAAAAGGTATAAAGCCGCTGGACCGGATGGGTTGTCTCCATCATTTTTCAAGGATGGAGGCGAAGCTTTGGTTTCGGAGTTAACAAAACTCCTCTGGGTAATCTGAGATAGTGGGCGGATTTCCAGGGAATGGTGTGAACCAGTAATTGTGCAGATTTACAAGAAAGGTGCAGGTCCTCTTGCGAGAACCACAGAGGAATTAGCTTGATAAGTATCGCATCTATCTTCGTGTGAGAATGGTGGCATCGATCTTTGCTCAGACAAACTGTCTGACTTGGAATACGTCGACGATATTGTTCTTCTGAATGAAGATCCAGGTAAGATGCAAGCTCTCTTAGATAGCCTTACCAAAAGCATAGCAATATTTGGGATGCATTTTGCACCTCTAAAGTGTAAATGCTGTTGCAAGACTGGGTTGGCTTAACACCGAATCTTGTGTTGGCAGGGGAAGCTCTATCTGAAGAAGATAAGTTTTGTTACCTGGGCAGTAACATCTCACCAGGTGGACTGATATCGGATGAATTGTCATTGCATATACAGAAGGCGCGTTTGGCTTTTGCCAATCTCCGTCATCCGTGGCGTTGGCGTTACATCCGAGTGTCTGTCAGGCGTCGAGTGTACAATACAGCGGTTAGGTCCGTTCTTCTATACGGATCAGAAACACGGCCGCTAAAGGTAGAAGATAGGCGAAGACTGTCGGTGTTCGAGCACCGATTTCCCCGTAGCACTGCCCGCGTATGGAGGGAACACCGTATTGGCAATGCTGAGGTTAGGTGTAGGGTGCTGGGAATCAAAGCTCAGTGTCTGAATCAGGTATTGAATCTAAACAGGTTAAGATGACTGAGACATATTTTACGCATGCTTACCGATAGACTTCCTCGGTGTATACTGTTCTCTGAGGCACGTAATGGTTGGAAGGTAGGTCGAGGTGGTTGGTCCATGACATGGCAAAAAGGTATGAAAACCTTGACCAGTGGGCTTGGCCAAGTAGGACGTGTGAGACTTGCGGGTTGGGGTCCACGCGATCCATCTACTAAATGGTTGGAAACATTAGGTGATATGGCTAGGTATCACGGCCAGTGACGTAGCTGCATTCGGACTCGTTCTCTGTCTTCGTGATTTGCGCTTGTTACTTTGAATTTCTTGGATCTTTTTCACCTTACCCTTCTATTCTTTTTCCCTTTACTACACGAAACCAGAGCATAGAAGTGCTAGGTTAAAGGTTGTATAAACTGGAACTCCTCCCATACTGTTGTTTCTAGGTTTCCATCTGTTTACATCGAAATCAGGATGTCAAGAAACGGCAGTTTTGCTTCGCATTCTTCTTTCTTTGTGAATTTGATTCCGGGTACCAACGTGTCCAGATGTTGATGGAATCGATTTAGTTGAAACTTTTCGAGTATTACAAATGTGTCGTCCACAAAGCTAGTCCACAGACGAGGTCTGATTGTTTTTAATGCATTGGCTTCAAGTTGCTTCATGATTGCGTCTCTTAGGAGACCTGAAAGTGGCAACTCCGTCGGTGTACCTCGTATTTGTTTGCGTGTTTTTTCACCGAATTGGAAACAGACTTCTAGGCACAGATCTACTGGAGTCACTATGTCCTTCGCTGATATCATCGTTCTCTGTTGTAGAATGGAGTCGTTTTCTGTCAGGCGTCGGATTTCATCAAGAGCCGTCTGCCCTGGGATGTTCGTAAACAGTGACTTCACATTTTTATTCTGAAGATTTTGACTTTTTTCAGAAAAGCGACGGAGCTGGTTGTGTCGTTTCGGCCTTCTGGCAAGGACGGAAAAGGTACTTGGCTAATTGATAGTTCAAGGCTGCAGTCGACGCGACGATCGGTCGCAATTGCATCTGAGGTTTGTGAACCTTAGGAAATCCGTAAAGCCGTGTATTTGGGCCCTTCGTGGGTTTCACCCGTTTGTATAGGTCGTCTGTAATCTTACCTTATATGGATGCGGCTAGTGCTGTAGAAACTTTATTTGTTAGTTTTTCTTGGTTGGATTCCCTGATATATATATATATATATATATATATATATATATATATATATATATATATATATATATATATATATCGGCTTGAGATCAACTTTACTGCTAACGCAACAACGTTAACAGCAGCGCAACAAAATAGCGAAAAAGATCAAGTACGACAGGATGGGGGAGGACAGTTGATAAGTAAAAAAACGCGAATGCATTTGTTCACCGTAAGCGTTTTGATGTTTTATTTGTTTTGTGCTTAAGGGGAACGGGGGTTTAACAGACGGACCGTACAGCATTCGCGCCACTGATTTCTATCCTCAGCTATGTTTTTAAACGCTTCTAACCAATGGCACTCCTCATCCGTTGGACCCGACGATAGAGGCGGGAAACACCAATAGTATCCAATGCTGGTGCTAGCTTCGTCACACTCCTGCTCCAAGTCATGGCCTTACCACCGGATCGTTTCTTCCGACCAGGTCAGGCGAAAAGAGCACGGAAAGGTAGACGATGGGTCGGCATTCGCAAAACGTGTCCGAGCCATCAGAGGAAGTGTAGAACAATAACTTCAGTCAGGGGGCGGCTATCAGTAGCTAACACCCGACGACGAACCTCGTCATTACACGCACGATGTTCTCGCTAGACATGAACAATGCTTTATAGACATCAGCCGACAAACACGGAAAGAGGCCGAGCGTCCTTAACGCGGAGTGGCTAGGTCTTACAAACAAAGCAAAACACTACTAACCGTGGAATTGTACACTTGCCCCTTGAGAGTCGGATGTCTCGACGGTTCTATGGGTGCCGCAGGTTGGCGAGAGCAGCTCTAGCTCTAGCTGTTCGCAAACTGAACTTCCCAACGCCACCTCCAGCTGTAGCCAAGCTCCCAAGGTATCTGAAGTTGTCGACTAACTCTGGCTCATTACCACAAAGGGTGAATGCAAGCACAGGCTCCTGCTGAGAAGTGCATAACATCTCGACAGCTCATTCTCCAAGCAGTCCAAAACACATCGCACTGCTTGTGCATTATCACCCAGAAAGACAACATTATCGGCAGATTCTGTGTTGAAAACTGTTCTCTGGGAGGAGTTCAACTGGCGTCTAAAAGATCACAAATGCATTCTGTAGAACATCCTCTATGGCAAAGTTGAAAATAAACGGGAACATGGGGCGAACTTGGAGTGCCCCACTGGAAACAGCAAAGGTCGACGAAAGCTAGCCGTAGGCCCTAACCTGACCTGAGGTATGGCAGCAAACTTTTGAGTGAGGACCGACACATACTTCTTAAGTACTACAGTTATCAATTAACAGTTTCACAGTACGGTCCTACCGACAGAATCGAAGGCCGCGCAAATGTCTAGGAATACAATAGTCGTTGATTTTCGGAAGGTATAACGATGTTCTAGTAGATGCCGAAGGATGAAGATTTTATCAATGCATCCATAACTGGTGCGAAACCCAGCCTGCTCCCCACGAGTCTGCTCTTCGAGCGTTTGACACACAACCTGCAAATAAGAACGGAAGCTAGCAGCTTCGACGTTACTGGGATGAGGTATATACCCTTACTGTTGACGCAGTCTCTGTGCGAGCCCTTCTTGAAGATGGGGACAACAATCAATTCAGTCCACAAAGAGGAAGCCTCTTCCGAATTATAAACCTTGGAGAACAGCGCATAAAGTTATCTAACAAACTGTATGCCACAATCTTTTCACAGAGGTGGGGGAAGACCATCGGAGCCTGGCGTTTTGTGACCTTCTAAGGCTTGGAGTTTTCTGTGGACCTCCGCCTCAGCTGGGGGATCTGTCGAAAGAGACCACGGGACGTGTGCCGGAATAATTACGAGCGAAGATGATGCAGAATGCCAACTAAACCGTGTTTAAAAGTGCTTTGACAAAGTTTGGGACGTCGCTGGTGATAGTGAACTGGTGAACCGTCAATTTCGTAGATCGCTTCATCCACACTAAATGGTTTCCCACCGGTCAACCGTAACAGCTAGTGAGACACTTACTTTCACAACGTTTCACAGCATACTCAGTGATTTTACATGTACTGATCTTTAGTATTTCCGGATCCCATGTCCTCAATTTTTCGATAGGGTTTTTCTGACGAACAACAGCAACGCAAAACATGTTGCATCGTGAACCGAAACAATTGGTGAATCAAACTCAAAGCTAAACCGAAAATTGCAACGCGTAGTGGTAGATCACGTTTTTATGGTATTTATAGACTAGAAAATCGAAAATAAATTAGTAGAATAGGGAAACTGACCAGCATAACAACAACACGAACAGTAAGTTGAGATCCATCAGAACCAGATCCGACCAGTATTCGGGTTCTTTGTTTGTCCGGAGAAGAGTCCAACTCGAGATGAGGAATAGACGACTGGATAGACCACTGCCACGTGACACCACTTTGTCCATTTGTGACGAAGCGTTCCGACACATCGGTCAGTGGGTCAGAGAGTATGGTACCAAACTCAGATCGATTTCCCGATAAACTGTCGTTCGGTGGATCAATGAGCAACATGACATGACCACCATTAGCGATAAATCGTGTAATCTAGAAGTGGAAAAAATGATAAATAAAACTACTGACGACGGGCCGATATTAGAGAACTCAATTTATTCACTTCCCCTCAATCGTTTACGAAAATGATGATCGTAACTTTGGATGAAATGTGAGCGCTTGCTCGCTAAAGATAACAAAACTCAATACAAAGCCGGTCAATGCCTTCAACCAGACGTATCTACCCGCTGTTGTCCCTATTAACTAACAACTTCAATTGTTGGACATTTCCAGAATAGCTCTCAACAGCTGGCCTCACGCCAACAGTACTTTAACTGATCCAGTAGTCAGGCTGTCACCATGTTTGCTGATGATGCCTTCGTTTGAATCGAACGCAGTGTGAATGGCGAGTTATAAACGTCCAAAGACAGTGTGAAGGAAGTGCGTTATATCATTGCAATGTTGGCACGAAGAAAGCCACGGAGAGTCATCCCGGACGGTCGACCGTGGGACGCTCAATTTTGTGTGCTAGGCTCCAGCTTCAGTTGCGACCTAGAGGTAACAATTGGCTGTGCACTGCTTCGGCGGATTTTCAATGCTTATTTGAACACTGATGCTATGTCATGGGTTTTTCAAATACAGTTCTGGATTCCACGGTCCTCTGTTCAACTATAATGTTCTGGGTGTATGGACTCAGTGGCCTGAGTCTAACAGGCGAGGAATCACTGCACTGGAATGTGATTTTCGACCTCGACCACCCTAACGCAGTCGGTAGTTAGTTTGTTTAATCCTGCCTTGTTGTCATTATGCTAGAAAACCCGCAAGACGGATAAGTCCACCAAAATGTACACTTCAGTAAGTAAGCTAGTTTTATCATAAAATGGAGAAACTGTCTCTTGTGAACGATAAATGCATTATTCACAATAAGTAAGAGTTTCATGAGGCAATGGGATAAGCAATAATGAAGTCGGGTGTACAGTAACAATGGCTGAATTAAATATCTATCTAACAAAAACTGCGTCATTTTATCGATGCACCACGCATGCAGCGTTGCAGCGAATCAAGTTTAGTCATGAACATTAAAATGACTTGCAGGAGGGACACGAATACTCTATAATTGCTAGGAGAAATGTTTCTGGTTCCTCTAATACATTCTGAAACAGTCTAGCTACTAAATGACAACAAGAATGTCCTTGCTCATACGTCAATGCCATATCCTTTAGTTTTCCAGACAACTGGTAGCGAAATATTTTGGATTATAAACAGGAATACTAGTTCACAATCTCCTTAATCTCCAAATGCACTTCTTTATAACTATTCTGCATATCATCTGTTGGCCTCCACGCGGTTTCCTCCATTTTGAAGCAGGAACTGCAAATAAGCGGCGATGTGATAGACAACTTCCCGCTATAAATAGCCCGCATCCCGACGAGTAACGTCTGTTTAACTTGGTTCTAGAAGGAACAAACACTAGGCGAACCACCTCGCTGATACTAATTTCAATTATCCAGTCCATTTTTGAAAGACTTCGTGGACAGTGGCGGTTGAAAGCCTCTGATTGGCGAACATCTGCCCTACGCAGATTCCGAGTCTCACAACAGAACAGCAGAGTTGATCGAATAGCAGCATGGTCGGAGTGTACCCATTCGATCCAGTAGATTCTGCAGTTCAGGACAAACAGCGTTGACGGCAACTTATTTCAATGTGATCAGTTGGTTTATGAAGTTAGGTCGTAACCTTATTGTGCGCCGCGAACTGCATCTGAAGTGATCTGCTGAGTGATCGCTGAGCGAGTGGGGCATAATTGCACACAATTTCGATGCGTATAATCTGACAAACTTAGCATTTATATCATCTACGACTATCACTGCATCGAATATCCAAGGGTTCCGTAAAAAAATATCTTGAAAAAACAAGGATACAAGAGCTATAGATCTCATCCGATACAAACTCTGTTTGGAAGAGACTATGTTCAACGGACGGAATTCTGTAATTGGTTCCTGCATAGACTACCAATTCAACCAACGTTATGCAGTGACATTATTTTCACAGATGAATCCACCTTCTACCCGCATATCTCAGAACTAGAGAACGAATACTCCGTTTTTTAAAGACCCAAACAACTTGACTGCCCATTTCATAATCAACTACGTCTTATTGTTATTGGGTTTGTTATTTTTCATTCGAGATAGTTGTGGTGTGTGTATTTATGGGTGTATGAATGCGCGTATGCATGTGTGAGCTGACTACAACACACACACACACACAGCATTGAGATAGTCTTGGGGATAGCTGGGTAAACCCAGTCTTTTCATTTATCAGTCATTCCTTACTAGTGCTAGTCTCTTTACCAGTATCCTGACGGCAGCTTGTCACCTCTGTTGCACTGCAGAAACTATTCTGTGTCCAATGGCAGATTAGACTCACCTCGTCGAAAGTCTATATTTAAGCTGAAGGAGTGCACAACAAATTCCATGATGATACTGAAGTAAACTGCCAATCAGATTTGTTGGGCGTTGTGGATCACGTATATTTCGTCAGGTTCCTTTTAGGCATGATGAGAAACGCCTTGTGGTGAACCACGTGAAAGGTTAATACAATGCGTAGCGATTCGAACATGTAAGTTTTAGATGGCGAATTACAACTAAATGATGAGAGAAAATAGATCGGTCAATGAGTTATTCATTGAAGTCTAAAAATAGACCTTAAGAAGAGTATTATATGTGGGATAGAAACAGAGTGATAGGGCTACTATCTACACCTAATATATTTGGAATTTTTTTCGTTGCACATTTTAATATATTACTACAGTCCCGACTACAAATACTGGTGGCTTTACATATCCTACAGAATGAAAAACAAAATAGTATATGAGTTATACTGACATTGAATTGTACAATCAAGTGACGATAATCAAGCTGACCGGACCAGTTTATCTTATCTCAGAGGACGTTCGATGAAATAGAAGTCTTTGAACACATAAATCCAGAGTATTAGATTACACGATATATCTTCCAGGTAGCGAGCAAGCACTCGCATTATGGATGCCACTCTAGCAGAATCCAGGATATTTTTCACGGAACAAAAGCTCATTGTATAAACATGTTAACGCCGAGGATGAATTGAGATCAAATTCAGTTTGCACCCCCGGCGTAAACCTGTTTGGACCACTTACCTTATCACACTTCATCTTCATTAGTATCCTATATACTCAGAAGGAATACATCACCCATGAACTCTTTGTTTAAGGCTACTGTGGAGCCTAGAGCCATTATTCGGCATTAAATACCAGTGAAGTTCGATAATTTGCTTATCTATCATCCAATTTTCGCGTGCACTTTTGTAACTGACTTTATTACTTGCTTCGCGGTATTTGCCTCATTTTGCCTACTAACAAGGTTGTGAGTAGCAAGTTGCGAAAATGGACCTCCCCAGGGTGTATACATATTTTTTGTTCACACTGTACATTTGGCTGGAGCCACCTACCACTTCAGCTGGTGGGGCGTTGCATAGATTGGTCACCCTCCGGCATAGACGGTAAACCCAAGATAGGCCCACAGACTGCTGCTTCTTGAGTGTGAGCGGATGACCCTGTGTGCGGTCAGGACCGCGGAGAGTGAGCTCTCCATGTGATTCTGGTCCGAATTCGCCGCGGATAATACATTTTAAGATAAACTGCTCCGGGCTCTACGATATGCCATCGAAAACAAATAGGAAATCTGAAGAAAATCATGTAGTATGACAACATGACGGGTGGTGCCTTTTCGCACTCTTTCCAGTCTAGCTAATTTCGCAGCCACACGTGGAAACAGCGGACCTACCGTATTCAGTCGAAGTCATTCATGGAAGGTGTACAGCATACTCAAGCCACAAACATACCGGAGATTTTTCACGGGTAGAAAGAAAGGGAATATTGTTTACATTATAAATTACGTCGATGGACGGTTTCCCCAAGCGCATGTGTGCACATAACCCGGTGTTGACCGGTAAAGACCACAGTTAGGGCACACGTTCAAGAGCCTTGACCTCATTCTGAAGAATGAACTCATCTGTGTAGTGAGCAGGCTGTTGGTAGCCATACTGGTGTTCGATTAGTGTAAGTGCAGAATCCTATAGATGCACTTGCTGAGCCTTCGGCTCACGGATTCTTTTTCCTTTGTTTTTTGCAGATCGAACACAAGCTAATACCCGCGGAGGAACACTGGCCCTTCCATACTACATCTGTATCTGACTTAATCGGACGGCAGTTCTGAAGGTAGTTTGCATAAATAAGACACGATGTTCGGAAAATAGCCCGCAGATTATTTATGTAAGCCAACAACGGCAGTGGACCCAGAACTGACCGTTGCATCACACTCCTAGTAGCAACATGCTATTCCGACACCGGGAGTCCAACTCGCACTGTGAAGAACCACCCTTTCAGAAAATCCTCGATCTAGTGAATCAATGGACCAACAACACCGAGGGCTGCGAGTTACCGTACCAGACGGCTGTGAGATACTTTGTCGAAGGCTTTGGTTATGTTTACAAAGATTACGTCTGTAGGGTGTCTTGTGACCTAGACATTCGTCCAATACTCCCGTGCCAGTAACAAGCTGGTTAGGTGTGTTCTGTTTTTCAAAACCTCGGGTTCTTGAACGCATAGCGAATTGTTTCTGTCGGTATGTTTCCGGGGTCGAATGGTCAATAGGCATTCCGTTAGCTTCTCAACAATAGATGTTAGACTCAGGTCGGTAGTTGTAAGCCTTCGCCTCTCCAGGAGGAAAACAACAGCTTCCCTGCTGAGAGCGACGCGTTGAGCAATCTTGTAACTAATTCAGTTATTATGTCGGCCAGCTCTTTCCCCATCATGATATCCACACCAAACCTGATTTATCACGCAGTATGAACGTTCAAACCATTGAAAACCGTGGAAACACTGTACAGCTGTTTCATTCTTGTTAGGAATCATCAACAGTTCACATCTGCCGAGCCCCGACTGGGACTCGAACGCGGGGTGAACGACTGTGAGTCGAACACCCCAATTATAAGGCTATCCGGGCTGGCTTTCAATGGTTTATTGAAACTATACACATGATATGGCGTCCCTCCGACACTAGCTTCTTACTTTTAAGTGACTATCTCCTGCGAGAGGACAACTCGGTTTCTTCAATGTCTCTGATGGTAGCTGTTCACGCGTTCCGATCTGCGGTAAGGTCTGCACACCGTAAAATCTAGTTGTTGCATACTCCGAAGACGGGGTGAAGACCTAAGTGATAGATGTCTGCCCTAATAGTCCTAAACCAAACCTTTAGTTGGCCACCAAGGCAACACTTCTAGTCTGAGCACGCTGATGGCACTGGGCTCCTCCTCGTAGGGTCCGTTTCGAGTCATCGTAGGACGTGACCGAACTACTGTAGACGGCGCCATCGGAAGAAAGAAGCAAGTGGTTCTGTATTCTTTTTTTATTACATGCTTACGCATGAGTGCAGCAGAAAGAGCACTTACCTCATTGCCTACAAACTACCCGACGGACCAACCAATATCAACTCCTTCAGTCCAGTTCGAAAACAAATGTGACCCACCCAGTACCGTGGAAATCACGGAAATAATTAACAAACTAAAGGACAGAAACGCTGCTGGAGAAGATAGCATCCATCCAGAAGTGTATAAAGCATGTTTATTGTCACTGATTGACAGGCTGTGTGCACTTTTTGGCTCCATTTGGTGAGAGAAAGCATTTCCACTCGTCTATCGAATGTCCATTTTGCTGCCCAATCCGAAGAAAGGTGATAGATCGGCATGTGAAAACTGCCGAGGGATCACCTTGATCGATGTGGCCACAAAGATCTTTGGTGCCCTGTTACTAACCCGTTTCTCCGAGACAAGAGATCGGCGCACTCGCCCAAACCAAGGGGGTTTCCGCCGTGGAAGACGCTGTGTGGATCAAATCTTAACACTGCGCCGAATATTGGTGCTAGAGTTCATATGTACGGTGAAGAATCCTGCGAGTTCACACTCACTACCAGAGTAAGACAGGGCTGTCCCCTCTCACCGGTGTTTTTCAACTACGCCATTGATTGAACAATGCGCCACGCATTACGCGACTACTCTGGCATTCAGCTTAGCCAGGAAATATACATCTCGCTACTGGAGTTCGAGGATGATATTGTCGTGCTAGGAGACTCCCTCAATACGCCCCAACCAATCCTCGACCGAATTACCGCTTTCGCGAGATCCATCGGACTTGAAGTGATTTCAACCAAAAAGAAAGTGTTCACAACTCATCTAGGACCGACAATTCAACAACTGTCCACCAATGACCAACCAGTTGAATACGTCCATCCGTTCAAATACATAGGCTCAACTCTCCTTCAAAATAGCCAGACAAAAGATGAAGTGGTATTGCGTATCGACAGTGTCAGGAGAGTCTTCCTTCAGCTAAGATGAACGCTGCAGTGAAGTCAGCTTAAGGACCTACTTCGTGTTTACCGTGCCGCCATCCTCCCCGTACTCATCTATGGTTACGAAACCTGGCCACTATGAGCTGGAGGCTGGAGGCTTTTGATCAGTGGTGCATGTGGCAAATCTTCAAAGTCAAGTAGCGCGACAGGGTGTCTAACGAAGAGGTAAGGAGACGATGCTCTCATCGTCCGCCTTTGACGTCGACGACTGCGGTGGTTCGGAGATGCCCTTCGGCGACCCGAGTCAGAGATAACCAGACAAACACTATCTCCCACTGCAGTGAGATCGAGATTATTGTTGTACTGAAAGGTGAACCTTGAGACGAGCGCGTACCAGTGTGTGTTCCGTCCCGTTGGCGTTTCGCGTTACGCCGCCCGAGCATGCCCAACAATTCTTGACCGATGTCCAAGGAGAGCGCCCCAAAATGTAGTAGATTTGGTGCACTGTCCTACCGTCGTTGGAATACCAAGTCAGCAAGTGCGTTTTTGGATGCCGGAAGTGGGTATCGGTGACGAACAGTCGATTGAGGTTTGCAAACGTGACCAGGAGGTCGCCATTTTTGCATCACTCGCCGAGACCGGATTTCCCAAGTACATGTTGGGTATGAGCGTCTGCTGGTCCCGTGTGGGTGTTTCAATCTCCTGCAGTCAGCAGAATACCGCGCCTGGGAACCCGGTTGACTGAACTCTGAAGTTCATTGTAGAATACATCTTTAGCGGTTGGCTCAGCATGTAGTGTTGGGGCGTGACACGGCAATTCTGGGAGAAAACTGCTTCCCAAGAGACCAGGGCGTTGTAAGCTCGACTGTTCATTGCGATCTCAACTCCATGAAGCGCAGAATTGTCTGCTGGTCCACTGCGGTGCATCCAGTAGGATGCGTCCGTTTGGGGTACTTGAATATGCCGGCTGCTGGAGTTGGGTGGGCGTACTTCGGATAGACAAGCTACGTCAATTCTGTAGTCGTAGAGTGTGCGCATGGTAAATCGCTGGCTACATGCATCTCGAAAGGTGCTCACGTTTCAGCAGGCTACGTGGACTCGATCTTATGTCCAGGTTAAATTTTTCAGCTCGTGTTTGGGTTGACTCGGTCACTAAGGGAACACAGGGTGCGTCGCTTACCCGGGATGCCGTAGCCTGATCAGAGCGAATTGCAGAAACAAGATGCGTGAATAGACTCGGGAATAGTGTACGAAGTGGCGTCCCCAGAGTCACTCGGCTTTTGTTCGAGGTGGCACCCCTAGCCCGTGAACAGCCAAGTGCTTCCTGTCAGGCAACAGGAAGTTCATGTGTTAGGAGCCAATGGCCGAGTGAGCGGTTCATGCACCTTTTGGATGGTAGTCTACCAATTGGGGATGCCCAACGCGTCCAAGTGATGTTGGTGCATGGTTGCTGGTGGCTTTCTAGGAGCTCGTTCGCCATTCGATAGAGGTTATCTCGACCCAGGGGTCCATGCAGCTCTGTTGTTTGGATGAATTCCCTTGGTGGCCGTTGGATCCCACAGATCTCGTCCGCCTATGCAGGAGTATTCGTCATTCCATGTTGGGTGCCGTCTCACCGAGATTTTAAGGCCTTGGTTACTCTACACCTGGTTTGGCCCGCCTGTCACGCGGTTTGTCAGGGTGCGATTGCTGATGCATGCCTCAGCTTTATGAACCCACAAGTGAGAGCTGGGTAAATGATGGCGACCAAAGAGATGGAAAAACCTCAAGGGGCGTGACAATCTACCAATTCAGAAGTGCCATTTCTCTCAGATACCCCATACGCCCACGTACTGGCTTCGAATGTTAACAGAGCCTTTCCCGCAGAGCAAGCGACTCATACTAAACGGCTTCTCTATAGGGACTAAAGTGCAACAAAGGCATTCCGTTAAACAACTCATAGAGCTTGACTACTATGCGTGAGTAGTGGGAGATTCGATTCCTACATAATGTGATTCATTACCGGTGGTGATCGAGTGGTTTAGAACGTTTGTTTGCCACCTCGGAGATCGGAGGTTCAAATCCCCGCCATCACTGGTTACTTTGATGGTAGACAGTATTCCACTGTCGTCCGGCTCGTTACCACAGCTGATCTATTGTGACTTTAGGTGGCTCTCCACTTCAAGTTTCCGCGCCTGGTTGCCGGTTATCCCTAATAGTGCAGTAGGCCTTTGAGGCTCTGGGGTAAGTGCTCCTTCCACTGCACTCATGCGCAAGCATGTAATAAAAAGTGACACCGTTTACCCAGTAGACGTTCGGAGAGTTGAAGTTTCCCAAAATTAGACAACGACCTTCGCAGGCTCATCGTCTTATGCCATTTAGTACTTCTGAAGGATCCACTGCTGGAAAATGATAAGTGACATAGATTCAAATCCATTAGCGGTTAGCTTCAAGCGACACCAAGGAGGTCGCCAAAGACACCCAGGTTCATAAGGCAGTCTAACTATGGCGAAGGGAAATCGGTGCGGATGTTCCTCAACACGCCTTCACCTCCTCTTGACTCCTGTCGACAAGGCAGAGTACACCCTGGGACGACCACCTCCCATTCCACGTCTCCGTCAATTCAACCAGTGTTGGCGAATGGAACAGCACGCATGCCTCAAGCTCATCCCGATTATTCGGCAGACTACTGACGTTGGACGATATAATGTCTGCTTGTCTTCGCCTATCTTCCTACCTCACGGGATCCTCCTCAGTATCTCCACTGGAGATATTACCTTATTGATAAGAGTAAGCGGCTTGCTTCCGAATTAGAGACATTCCCGTCGTACCCGAAAATCCCGGATGAGTAGTTTTGTTTTTCCCTTGACTTAGCGTTCACGTAACTTGCTGGGTGTCAACTTAAACTTATCTGTCCTCCGGGTCTGGATCTCGAGGGAGAGGCTTTTTCAACTTTCAGTCTGTGACCGCTGTAGCACGAGAACTTCTTCCGAACCAATGTTCACCTGGAGCGGACGAGGGTTGCCATTTTGACTCACTTCCCCATTACAAAAAGCTGCCATGATTTTTACAGTACCTGTTGTGTTCTCCTCTTTTGGGATGAAAAATCTTAGTAAATAAGTCATGCAGGAGCGACATGTTATGATGAGGACAACTTTTAGCCATTAACTCAGTGGATTCCGGAAAATTCACCAAAAAGAAGAAACGTCTCAACAGAGGTCAAAACAATAGGTGACAGTCAACCGACGAACTGAAAATGTGTACAAGATCTGTGTTTTACTACTAAAATGAGACCATACTTCATTGACCTTTGGCAAAATTAGTAGTTTTGAAGTTTCAGCTGAGTGTAGCAGACATAAAAATGGAGAAATATGATGGAAACGTGGTTGGACGTGTAAACGGTATCAGTTGGTAATTTGTTGGAACGGCAGTAACGAAAGAAACTCACCAAATTGAACTCCTGGTTGAAATCCTCAGAGTCGCTAGTGCGGGCTTCGATCGAGACCAATAACTTTGTCGATGTCTGCCAAAGTTCAGAGACAAATTCTTTCCGAAAAAGTGGATAAACAATGAGTTGATCTTTATCGATTGACTGTGTTAGCTTTTTGCTGACATGATCATGAAGTTTGTGGCAAACGTCTGGGTCTATCACATTAGACGGTGCTCGTAAGCAGTAAACATTAAGGGCCGCTTTGTCGGCTTGGAAGAAATTAACTCGCTTTTCAATAAAACCGAGGATTCGCTTTGCGAAAAATGTTGTGCATACGGTACTCCATGTCCCCATGTTTCATAGACCTAAAAGCAAGTTGAAAAAAGGATAGTGTGAACATGGAGAAGGGAAATCAAAGCTGAAAATTCATGGGCTGATTGGGCATTTACAAGCGGTTGTATTGTGGCCACATGCTCGAATAAAAGTTATGATACATTCGACCGGCACCTTAGTTTTTCAACAGATCAGCGGCGACAATGGCGGTTTCAGACATCCAAATACCGTGGAGCTTATGGAGATAATGACTCAGAGGTTTTCAAGATCCATAGTTGAATTTCGGCTCAAGCTGTACCTTCACTGATCCAGTCTGAAAGGCTTGGTTACAGTTTTTGTGGACATTCTTGCAACTACTAAGAACCCCTAACTATAACCAGAGAATGGAAAGGAATCACAATTACATGATCGTAAACGATGCCCATTTCAGTCGCAGCATCCCGAAGTTTTTCACGATGGGAAATACTCCAAATCTTTGGTACTCTATATTACCTTCCTGGAAAATATGTTTCCCTACTATCTACCGACAAGGGCGCACTCCTCGAAATGAGAGACAAAAACTCGATGTTGAGGGTTGTGACGAGGCTAATGATCGACCGCCTAAACTTTGATTTCAACCAAATCAGGACGAAATTTGCGAACCATTTAGTTTCTCTGAACAACCACTAACCAGATGCGGCGTTTCTGGTTGCACAAACCTCTCCCGGAAATCTAAACAACCGACAGTATGAAAAAAGTACAATCTTTTTAATTACATCCTTGTTCTGTTCTGTTCAGATAACCAGTAACCGCGCGCTGAGCGCGGCAGCTTCATTTGCTATCACCTATCGGCAACCTCAAAAGGAAATAATGAGGGAGAAAAGAATATGAAAGGAATAAGAGGAGAACTACATTGATGGGATTAGGTCGATGAAGAAAGTTTGTGAATGCAAGTGCGTCACTGGTCGCGGCATCTAGCCATATCCCCCAACGTATCTAACCATTGAGTGGAAGGGTCTCTTGGACTCCACCCAGGAAATCTAATACGCCCTAAATGGCCAAGTCCACTAGTTAGGCTTTTCATACCTTTCTTCCATGTTATGGACTGACCAACCTTACTTATCTTCCAACCGCTACCCGCCTCAGAAAACATGGCGCGCAGAGACATCCTGCCAGGGGACATGCGTAAAGCATGCCCCAACCATCTTGGCCTGGTAAGCTTAAATGTTTCATCTAATGATCTGGTCCTTCAGCCTAAGACTTCCCGCCGAACCTCAGCATTGCTCACACAGTGTTCCCACCAGATTCGAGTAATACTACGAAGACATCGGTGTTCCAATACCGACAATCTTCGTATGTCCTCCACCCGCAGTGGCCATGTCTCCGAACCATACAGAAACACGGACCTGACTGCTGCAACGTACGCAGACTAACGGCAAACCAGTGCAATGCATCTTCACCAGCGTCATCGAGTGCCCGCGTATACGACATGGCCCACGGAGCGGGAAATCCGCTCGCAACTCTGATCCCAGATCACTCCGAATGATACGATGGATGCAGATGAGATCACCACACAGCCTCCGATAGGCTACTGGAAACAAACTAGTTCCTTCAAGACGTCCGCCGTAGTTGGCCGCGCGTAGTCCAGAGATGAGACGGGCAGCAAACCTCTGCACTCTCTCTGACCTGGTTGATTCTGCAGCTGCACATGGACAAGCAGCCGCACCTCCATATTCGAGTCTAGGACGTACATGGGAAATACACAGCATACGGAAAGCAACGCATGGCAGGTTCTCAAACGATCGACGAATGAGGCCAAGGACACTCCAGGTGGGAGCACACACACTGTCCGTGTGACCTTCGATTTTCAGCGAGGAAGGCACCAAACCTCCGAGATCACGCTCGCGATCTGTTGTTCGCAGCAGGCTCCCAGACAGGTGGTAACTCACTAGCAGCCGAGAGCGACCCACAGGCATATGAACACACTTCGAAAGATTTAGGGGCAGCATCTATTCAGAGGACCAGCTCTAAAGCGCATTTAAATCTCCCTGTAGAATATGGCTATCTTCATTTGAACGAAGTGCGCGCCAAAGTTTCAGATCATCTACATACAGGAGACAATATGAGAAAATTGAGGGAAGGTCGTCTATGTAGGTGAGAAACAATAGCGGTCCAAGAACAGACAACCGGGTAACACCGCTGGTCGCTGAGTTCCACCTGGAGATGGTTGATGAGACCCTGACAGCAAACCACCGTCCTCTCAGGAAATCTTCAATCCACCTTAGCAAGGGAGCAGCTATTTCCATTGAACTTCCGAAGGAGAGGGTCATGTGGGACCTTACCAAAGGCTTTTGCTGAAGTCCACGAAGATGACGTCCGCCGAATATCCCTGTCTCCGCTTCATCTCAGCACTCACGAGTAAGCAGAAGATTCGACAAGCAGGAACGGGATTTCCGGAAACCACGTTGTCGGCACCTCAACATGTGATGGTTTTCCATGCGCTCCTGTACCTGCTTGGCTATGAGACGTTCCACGATCTTGCAGACGACACAAGTTAGACCCACAGGACGGTAATTAACAGCAGCAGTTTTGTCACCACCTTTGAACAGCGGGACAATAATAAAAGCGGCTCTGCTGCCAGCGAGGTGTTGGACAACCTGGCGATTGGTGAGGCAATGGTGTCGGCGATTTCACTTAACACCAGAGGGTGAATTCCATCAGGGCCGGCTGATTGGTGAGACTTGAGAGATCATAGTTGTGCCGTAATTTCTTTCACATGAAAATAACAAGGCACGTTGACGGGTCCCGAAAATGGTGAACCAGGCGAAAGGGTTGTTGCAGGATCCGCTTTACACACTGACGCATAATGCCGTGCCGAGGCACCAGCACAAGCCTTGTCAGAGTCAGCGATGATCTCAGTCTGAACCAAGGTTGGTATGCCCGGCGTCGCTCTCGTGCGGCGTTTGAGACACGCGTGCAACCGTTTAGGTGCATTAACACAATCGGCTGCCAACCTCTCCTCAAACCTGCTTCGCTTGATTGCCTTCGTAGATGAACAATGATTCCGTATCTGTCTGTACACAGTATAGCCGTCGTCGGTCTCTCGATACCTTTGCATGCCCGATTTCTCTTGCATAGCTGGCATCGAAGTTCTCTATCAAACCACGGAGGACCATGTGCATGAGAACGCTGGTGGTGGGGTGGAGTGAAACGGTCAACAAGCTGAAAGATCCCGTCGCGGACACGACTCCAGCGTGTATTCACATTGTCAGGATCGTCGTGCTCCCATACCATAGTCCGTGCCGCCTCTGTCACATCTTCATAGTTTTTACGCCAAACATGTGGTCTGCAGTGTGGACTAGTCGATGCTTGGACCCCACGTCTCCAGTGTATGTGCAGAACAGCATGACTGCTTGAACCCAAAGAAAGCAGAATATCAATCTTGGAGACATCTGATATCCGTGGAGGGAGAACGAGATCCGGAATGGACGACTGCTTACCTTTGAAGCGAGTTGGTTAAGGTACGTCTTGGTACAGCGCCAGATCACATACTTTGGTAAGCAGATTTCGGGAAAAGTTGTCAGCTGCTATAGTAAAGCAGGATGTAGTCCAGTCAATGCGGGACACATTGAAGTCACCTAGGACGAGACAGCGACCGTCAGATCCCCAGCGCCTCAAGGACTCCAGGATGTCCGGTGGCTTTGCAGCAGGTGTCCTGTAGAAATATCCCAAAACCACGGACCCACTACTAACTAATTTTACCTTATGCCAGGGTGCCTCACCAAGCCCTTGGGGATCCGAATAACGATCAAGCAGAGGAGCAGATATGCCGTCTTTGATATAAATTATTACTCCGCCGCCGCCTCTGATCAGAGTTCGGTCAGAACGAAACATGTGGTACCTCTGCACATAAACTTCGGTGTCCAGAAACTCGTCATGCAACCACGTCTTAGTCAGCGCTAAAACCGCAGGTCTACGGGTCTTAGCAAACACTTCTAGTTCCTCACGTTTCCTCAACAGCCCCTAACATTGCTCAGAACCACTTCTGCTGTCTGTCCGTTCACAACACACTGATGGAGATTCACAACAGGGCGTCCCCCTGGGCTGGAGCTGGTCATGTCACTGCAGTCAGCGGTGGCCACGTCACCCGCAGTCTCCTCTTCGTTACCCGAAAATCCCGTTTGTACAGATCGTCCTCACCGTTTGCGCGGCGTTCCTGGAGTTTAGTGCGAGCTTGCTTAAACTTCTGCGAATCCTCTGGTTCCAGGTCACGCAACCGTCGGGTAGCCTTGCTTCTTAGACGCGGCGATCTCCGTAAAATTCCTTGCGTCTGTTCGCGAGAAGCAAGAACAACCTTCAGAGGTCGAGGACCCCAGCTTCGCGTATCTTGACTAAACGAAAAGCCTGTATAGACCCAGTGAGCGTCTCTTCACTGCAGAGAACGGTTTTTCAAATATACTCTGTAACTGAAGAAGGTCGTGATCGAGACCCTGCCGAGGGACCGACACCGATGCTTCCGGAATTCCAACTAGCAGCACTCACTGATCCCGCGGAGTTGGCTTCTCCTGACCTGTATGCACCTGTATCCCAGAATCTCTGTGGCCAGGAGTGCCGTTAACTCAGAGACCGATGGAGAGGCGGCTGCCGGCCTGGCAGCAGTGATCGTCGTTGCTCCTTCTTGGGACGGTAACTTCCTCTTCCTGTTGTTGGCTCTCCTACGACTTACTTTTCTCGTCTCCAAAACCGTGACTTCCTTAATACCAGATTCAGTGGAAACAGAAGAACGGACTGCGCTGGCACCTACCATGCTATTAGAAGCCACAACCTCGGCGAAAGTTTTCCCCTCTGACGGCGATGAAGGTGACAATGGTGACGTTCGTGGAGATGATGACAATGGTGATGCTGTTGCTCCTGTCACCACTGATGGTGACGAGCAAGTGGATGGTGGCAACAGCAACGATAATAATGATGAGGAGGAGGAGGAATCAGTTTTATCTGTGATGAACCCTTGTAGCAAAATCGGTTCAAAACCGCTCCTGAACCGATTGATTTTTGGCCGGTTTTGCAACGGTTTTTACTATTACGCCGATCGGTTTTCGGTCGGTTTGTTTAGCAGCCATTCTGCAGATAAACAATGGATTTATAAGAAGGAAATTGAAGACCGATGAAACGTGCAATGCTTGCTTGGCGTTTTACTGTAATGTATTACTTTATTTCATCGAAATATCCTGAAAAGCTCAGTATAGATCGCTCTATTTTATTCCCTCGAAATGAGTGAATTAAGGACAATTATGCGGAAAATCATAATTCAGTAGACAGAAAAGAGCATCGTAACACGTAACACAAATCGCTCGGAAACCGACCAGAAAATCGATCGCAAACTACTAAGAAACCGGCCGAAAACCGATAGGCGTAACAGTAAAAAGCGATCCAAAAACCGGCCGAAAACCGATCGGTTTCGGAGCGGTTTCTGGCCGGTTTTCAAGCAGTTTTTGAGAATCGTTTGAAATACGTGATATGCTTCTTTTTAACTGCTTTCAATGACCCAAATTACGTACGACGACACTCGTTTTCATCTCCTGATTTATGATTATCCGAATGATTGTCCTTACTTCTCCCATTTCGAAGGAGTAAAATAGAGCGATCTTTATTGAGGTTTTCAGGAGATTTCGTTGAATTAAGCCAATACATTTCAATAAAACGCTAACCTAGCATTGTACACTGCTTCGGTCGCCAAATTCATTCGTAGCAACTCATTGTTCATTCACATAAAATGGCTACTAAACAAAAGGACAGAAAACCTATCGAAAACCGATGTTACGATTGGGCTGGATGCTACAATGGAAGGGCGCCGTCATCACTGATTTCTTTGCGGACCACACAGCTGTTGATAGCTCACTGCATCTGATGCACAGGACTTCGAGCAACTTTACAGGGCATTTGTGAGGGTCACGGTCCACTACGGAGCACTCGAGTTGGATCCATCCATCACAACCATCACACTGAGATTTTTTCAGGGATCAACAACCTCTGCACGAATCAGACATAAAGATGCAATAGTACTGACTATTGTGAGAGGCATAATGCCCAAGACGTTGACAAAACCACAGAAAATCTAACGAGAGTGGGGTAAGTTCCGACCTGGCCTAATGTAATGCAGACATCATACAGCTGACAGAAAAGCTTCTGAATTAAAATGGAACAAAAATGTCTTGAAAGTGTGCGTAATGGGAGTGGCTTTTATAAACATATATTCTTTATTTTTGGTGAATCTTGTTTTTCTCAGTCAAATCTCGGTAAATAGCTCTTCAGTCATTGGCTTAGCCGTTGCTGGTTGTTGATTGGGTTAGTGGTCATATATAAAATGCTGCACGAAGTCCAGTCCCCACTTGCCGTTCCCTGCGACGCGGTTACCGGCTATCCGGCGTGCAATGGGAGGTCCGGCCCAGTTCCCTAATTTGCGTTCGATTTTTTGGAATTCCAACCAACCAGTTTTTACGTATACGATTGGCGGGCAAGAGGAATGGCTTCACCGGCTCGGGAGGAATGCGTACACTGTCTGGCTCGATGACGAACGTGGAGGACTACGTGACTGTTAACATGGTCCTTATGGGGCCACCACATTTTGATTACCGTGTTGCTTCTCTGAAGCCGTTTTTTTTTGTTGCCTTTTCATTTCTCTCGCTTGTGAGTCTCGTTTCACGTGCGCAAGCCTGGGAATACTAGCTTCATGTAGGGGGCGATCATTTGCGAGTTTGGGCGTGGTATATAGAAAACTCCGTGCTTTGTTAAACATTTCGTGAAGATCGACTGACGTTTACCAGCTTCAGAAGATGGAAAGAAATTAGTATTCGATTCAATCCGTTAACCATATCACGTAAGTTACAGTACTGAAAGCATTGGTATCAGGAGCGCAGTTATCTACTATGTTCAGACAAGAGGATCAGTTAGTTAGTTCAGTGAAACTTTGCTGCTAGATACATGGAAGAGAGCTCGTACAGTAGGACATAACTGTATAACTATATATATATATATATATATATATATATATATATATATATATATATATAGTATCCTTCGGTTACGGTGGACGCGAAACACCCATCACTTACGTAACTCATTACGCCAATGGTGTACACGCAGGTGGAAGAACACAGTTTAGGTATTCTGGCAGTTATTCTTTTAGCCAAACTTCACTGGGTCAGATCACATTGGCCAGTAGTCCTTCGGAAAGCGCACCCCCACCAGTGGCACGTTTTTCACACAAAACAGGGATTTTGGGACAATGACAAGTGAGGACCACTTTCTCAAAGAATAATTAAGAAACAGTCCAACTTTTTCAAAATATTTCACCCTTTTGTGCCATTGCCAGATACGAATCGACACCCCACTTCAATTTTAGAGTCCACTATACAACAATGATGACCATTTCGTTGATCGAGATGTTTCTACCAAGGAAAAATCGCCCATTTTTTTCTCTTTATAAATATACCAAGCAAGTCACTTAAAACCCAGCAAGTAACTCGTATTTCAAAATAAGCTTGGCAGATCAATTTCTTGTGTTTCAAAATTGGCGCCCCAGAATTCCAGGATTACGCGCTAATTCAAAAATATCCAGGTCGGAACTTACCCCTCTACCAAATCTAACTCTATCACGCTGAGGGACCCGCCGGTGCAGCGCAGCAAATGACCTTGAAGTTCGGTTCAGCTCATTCTTCATTCTTGAAGTCTTGAAGTCTTGAAGTACTACACGGGTTCGAGGCTTTGAGCTCAATTGTCCCGGTTCTTGAGGAAATCTTTGATTTTCTGTCGGATTCACCGAGCTGAAACGAGAGTAAAAAGAAGCGGAGGGGGGGGGGGGGTAGCAGCGAAAACAAGATACACATAACCTCATGCAGTGTCCCACTGTGGACAGTGCATTGAGCTGAGTGGAGGTGCGGCATTCATGAACATATATTCGATAAAAGACAACTATTTTGTTTGTTTTTTTGACAAAGGGAATTATTGGGAGAGACCCAGGTAGAGGTCTAGCTTTTTCTTGAAGATAGTTTTGTTCCGCGAGAGAACAATATCTTCCGGAAGTGCATTCCACGGAGTAATAACCCTATAGCTAAAAACGTTAATCCTTAGTGAAGTGCGTGGCCTCGGCTTGAAACCTTTTCTGCTGTGACCACGGAGAGAAGAGGTTGGACAAACGGAGAAGAAGCAATCGCTTTGACCTGTTTCAAAAAGGTGGAACATCAAAAACAGATCACCTCTTACGCGTCTTACGTCAAGGGGATAGAGGATGAGGAGTGAGAGGCGGACGGGATAAGGTAGATGGGATAGACGCCTTACTGCTTTGGCGGAGGCCCGCTGAACTCCTTCTAGGATCTCACGGTCTCGGACAAGACCAGAGTGCACAATCTGACTACCGTACTCCAGCAGAGGTCGGATATACGTGCTGAAAATTATGGGGAAATCAACCTTAGAGATGCGCGGGAACGACCTTCGAATCATGTTTAGGACTCGAAAGGCAGACTTGCTCACAAGTTGGTGATGATGAGAGAAGGATAAGTTACAATCTAACCAGAAACCGAGCACCTTGTGTCGGTCAACCCTTGGCAGTGTGGTTGCTCCGTTAATAGAAAACTTGTGACCAGTCTCTCTGCCGAAAGACATGCTCACGCATTTGTCATCATTAACTGGGAGGTTCCAATCCTCGGACCAGCGTTTTGTTTCATAAACTGCAATTTGCAGGTTTTCAACGCTTGAACTCCAGAGGGTTACATCATCTGCGTACATGGCAATGTTCGCAGGAGTGGCTGTCGGTAGATCGTTTATACAGATCAGGAAAAGGAGAGGACCTAAGACCGACCCTTGGGGGACCCCAGTTGTTACCGGGGAGGGTTGAGACAAAACATTCCCGCCTTTAACCACAAAGGTGCGGTCGGTAAGGAAGCTACGTAGGATGGCCAACATGGAGCCTGTGATCCCGTATGTCTGCAGCTTATAAAGAAGAGGGGCATGTGGGACCTTATTGAAGGCCTTAGCAAAATCGATGAATACAGCGTTTGAGAGCTGGCCATCATCATAGGCTTTCGTTAGACTATCCATGACAGTAAGCATATTGGTGATGCATGATCTGCCAGGAAGAAACTCGTGTTGGGACGGGGAGAGGATCTTATTTCTATGAAGATGGGAAAGAATCTCACTCTTAAGAATTCCCTCAAAAATTTTGCTAGGGATGCTAGTGAGGCTTATGGGTCTGTAACTAGAAGCAAGGTGTCTACTACCCTTCTTATAGATGGGTGCGATCACTGCTTTTTTCCAGTTACGGGGGAATACTCCATCGTCAAAACATTGCTGAAAAAGCGAGGCATAAGGAGCAGCTAATGAATCCGCGGCTTCCTTAACAATACGGGAGTGGATTAGGTCAGGACCCTTAGAGCAAAATTGGTTGAGCCGTCGGAAACCTTGAGCGACTGCACCAATGGGAATAGTGACGCGGTTAAGGGTAGTTGTCAGAGATAACGGGTGCATGGTGGGGTGGGATGATATGGGTATGGAGCTAAAAATTGTACGGAAGTAGGAGCTGAATGCCTCGGCTACTTGACTAGGAGAAGTGATTGGAGATCCGGCACTATCTTTAAGAGCTAATGGCGTCGGAGCTGTACCCCTAAGACGGCGCATGTACTGAAAGAAAAATGCCTTATTGGTCCGTGCTCCATCAAGTACGGATCGTTGGACTGCATTCTGATAGGACCTAATCTTGTCTTTGCATATGTTCCGTATGATCCTGAAGTCTTCTGCATCACGGGCAAGGCCTGTGGCTTTATACCTAGCAAAGAGGCGTGCGCGTTCTTCTAGAATGCGCCTAATGGGGCGAGGGAGGGTTCGCTTAGCGGTCTGTGGGCGACGAATTCTGGGGACAAAATGCCTATCAGCTAAGGAGATTAACTCTCTGAGATTCTCTGCCATTTCATCCGCAGAGTTACCTGGGTTAGTTAAATTTAGCTGGGAGCGAAAAAATGCACAGACTTGGTCAAAATTGGTCCTTTTGAAGGATCTCAAAATTTTAGTTTCTGAGGGAAGAGGAGGCCATTTCACGATTTAATCGAATCCAATGAGAATGTGATCACTTTTGCCGAGGGGCGGCAAGTAATGCACCACATCTATTAGGAACCGATCATTGGTGATGACCAGGTCTAGTAGGGACGGGGCGTGGCCTGTGCGATATCTAGTCGGATCTCTTACGTTCTGCACCCATGAGTTTTTCAGTACGAGGTGAAGGAGGGGTTTGCCGAAAGTGATATCCGGGGCATCAGCTCTTTGCCAGTTTGTACTGGGAGAGTTGAAGTCACCAGTGACTAACAGATGGGTGAAGTCTGTATAGCTTTTCAGGGAGCCTAATAAGTCTATGAGACCTAGGCTGTCAGTTGAATTGCATGCGGGAGGACGGTAGACAACACCAAGCAATAGGGTATCTGTCCTAGAGAGGTTAAACACGGCCCACAGACAATCAATACATGAAAAGGTTGGGGTTGTCAGTAAGGTGGGAGGAGGGATCGAATTATCGAAGTATATGATGACCCCGCCGGCACGACCTCTACTGGAGTCCTGCCTTATTGTGAAGTATCCCGGAATGGATATTTCGGCATTAAGTATGTCAGGGGTGAGCCAGGTTTCTGTGAGGGCTATGATCTGAGGCTCCTTATCCACTGCAAGCTGCCGAAGCTCCGGGATCTTATTCAACACACTCAGGCAATTGCTGTAAAAACACTTGAGCACATGCTCAGGAGTTGTTGCAGAATCGCCAGAGGCAGCTGGTTTTGGGTTTTAGGATGGGGAAAGAGGGGGATTTGAGGATGGAAAGGAGATCCTGGGAGAGTCGGGGGCTGAAGATATTGGGGGGCTAGAGGGTAAGCAGACTGCTGGGGGGACCGGTAGGTTTTGATGTCTAGTAACCTGGGGGGTATCAATCCAGGTGGACGGTCTACATCCTTCGGTCTCCGAAAATGATGGGCTGCTTTTTGTGGTTTGCCCTTCTGCGCACTGCTTGATGCCCTATTCTGAGTTTTCTTGTTGGTGAGTTTATTTTTCATGACAGCACCAGATATATTATCTGGCGCTTCAACCTCCTCACTGCTTCTTTCAGTAGAAACGGGTTGCAGGTTCATGTCTGGGCTCAAGGATGAGTGAGTCTCGTCCGTTGAAACAGTCTTGTTAGCTATGATGGGGCCTGGGATGCTCTTCGTAGGCGACAGATGTTTAGTGGCACTAGGCCTACTGCTGGGAGTACTTTCGGCGACGGGAAATGGTGTCAGTAGGGAAGCGAGGGATGGTGGGCATGCAGCTCGGTCCTCAAGGCGAGTTACCTGGACAACTGGCAGCACTCTGAGCCTAGGATCGGCTTTTTGTGGAATTTTTGGCTTAGCCTTCTCACTGCGGAGCGTCAGATGAAGTGGCTTATCAATGGATACGCCCTTGAGCCCTTTAATTTCCTCCTTGAGCTTTGCGGCCAAGGAAACAATTCGTTTGGCTGCATCTGTGGAACCCATTACAATGAGAATACCGTGAACCCGGTTGGTGCGTTTGGTTACCAACCAAGTGGACCGACCTTTAAGTGGGAAAGGGAGCTTAAGGCGATTAAACACCTGGGCGTAGGTGTCATGAGGGTGATCTGAACTGAGGAAGCGGCCCCAAAGGATGACTCGCTTGGAGCAATTCTCGGTATCTTGTAAAATCTTTGCGGCGTCAAGAATTTGCTGCTCAGAAACTCTACACACCTGATCGGCTGCCTGGGACACCGGGAGAGATTTTATTACCAAACTCCTCAGGCTGGTCAGCTCATTCTTAAGGGTGCGGACGGTGACCCTTAGCTCGGCTATCTCTGCAGCCTGACTTTGGACTGCACATTTTAGTGCATCCGTTTCCAGCGCATTATGAAGGACCGTTTCGTCCGGATTGAGGAGTGAGGCATTGGCCACGGAGGGGGAATCGCACTGCCTCATGGGGAAAGTAGCCTCATCTGAGCAAGCGGTTATATCAAGGGTGAGGGGCATTGACATTATTCAGGATCCAGTCAGAACAGATAAAGATAAACTTAAATGGAGGGGGACGAGCTGTGTGTTCTATAAATTTCAAAAACAGCTACACTCGCCGAGGGAGACGTCCGCACCGCTGGTGTGCCGCAGTTCAGTTCCTCCTTCATAATAGAGACAGAGGGTATCTCTCCCGTGTAAGCCTCCTCACCATAGCTCAATGAAGTGAACTCATGTGTCTCCCACCACCCCCTTAGGAATGCATTCAGAAATAGCTTGAACAATGTCTTTAGGCTCTTCCACCACTTCGGCTGGCAGTGAGTTCCATAGATTCGTCACCCCCCGAGATAGACGGTACATCAGAGGGAGGCCCACCTAGTGCAGTTTCTTTAGAGTTATCGGGTGTCCCCGGAGAGGGAGCTCTGCATGTAGTTCTGGGCCGAAGTCGCCTCTGATGATACGCCTGGTGAAGATCAGGTTTCCCCGGACTCTCCGATAGGCCTCTGGAAACAACCATGTGATCTTCAGCTGACCATACGTAACCCTCCGATAAGGCGGGTTGAGCTTCTCTGTACTCTTTCCAACCTTATCACTTCTGCCAAAGTACAAGGGAAAACCACTGGCCCCCCGTATTCCAGCCTGAGACTCACATGGGTTGCATACAGCACCTTGAAGGCGTTGAGTGAGGGATAGCCGAATGATCGGGTAATCGGCCCGAGGATACTCCAGGCTGACGAACAAACTCTACCAATATTGTGCTTCGTTTTTAGTGACGAGACCACCATCCCTCCCAGATCTTTTTCGCAGACAGAACACCGAAGGGGTGTCCGTGTTTATTGTACATCCCACTGCTGGACGGTGCTCCTACTCGCATATGCTCACACTTGTCGGTGTTGACTGGCAGTGACCAGAGATTTGACCATCTCTCAAGTGCTTTGATGTCCTCCTAAAGAACGAGCTCGTCAGCATTTGATGTAATCGTGTACCAGATCTAGCGGTCGTCTGCGTAAATGAGACACGGTGATTGAAAAACTGGTGGTAGGTCATTGATATAGGCCAGGAAGAGGGGCGGACCCAGAACCGATCCTTGTGTAACACCCCTAGCTGCCACCTGCCAAGTTGACAGTGACTGTGCCACTCATGCTGCAATGGTTCGGCCTTTTAAAAAGTCCTATATCCACAGAATCGAGGGATCTACTACACCAAGAGCCTTAAGCTTACCTAATAGACGGTCATGCAGAACTTTGTCAAAAGCTTTGCTAAAATCCACGAAGACTACGTCCGTAGGGTGTCCTTCGGCCTTGGCTATCGTCCAGCATTCTCGTGAGATTGCCAAGTTTGTCAGGCACCAACTGCTTTTCCAAAACCATGTTGTTGTCGGCAAAGTAGGTCGTATACCCCAATATGGTCCCGGATTCGCGTTGCCAGCAGGCGCTCCATAACCTTTCCTACCACCGGTGTTAGACTGACATGTCGGTAGTTGACAGCCTCAGCCTTCGCCCCACCTTTGTATAGTGGCACGACGATCGCTTTCCCCCATTCTCGGGGGAGCTTTCCCGCTGCTAACACATCTGCTAGTTCCCTTACCACTAAAGGATGAGCACTATCAGGTCCCGGGAATTGGTTGACTCTGATGGTGCGCATGGTTGCCGCTACTTCTTCCTCGGTGAGTTCTTGACACGACATTTGAGGGGCACCCACGGCAATGTGTGAGGGACGATTGTGCCTCTGTTCAGGAGCATAGACTGATAAGTAGTGTCCCACCAGTATATCTGCCTTGTGTTCATTTGTAACTCCCAGCGAGTGTCCGTCCTGTGGGGCTGGGATTTCAGTTGTGGTTCGCGTTCTCCGTCGCAGATATGAGAACAGGCTTTTGGGTGCTCGAACAGAGTCCATTGCTAACGTCCCGTCGAACATACTTCACTCTTCTCGCTTCATTTGGGGACACAGGTCCCGGATGGTGCCGTATCGATCATATCCCTCTCCAAACGCCTGACATTGTTTCCGTGCTCCGTTCCAACGCTTCGAAAGACGTCTAAGTTGCGAGTCAAACCAAGGTGGGCCTTTTGCATGCGGCCGCTGTCTGGATGGTGGAGCAAACGTCTGGCATAACTGGAGGATTTCATCTCGGATTACTCTCCAAGCCATGTCTACGTCGTACGGTTCTGGCGGATACCACATCACTGAGGATGCAGCCTCCCTGGCTTGTTGGAAGGACATTCGCCAGACGTTGCGTACACCCTGTGGTCTGGGGACAAACGTCGCTCTTCTCTTCCAGCTGATGGTCAACACTGCACGGTCACTGCACCCTAGTAGCGGTAGGTACTCGATCTGATCAACATCGGACCGCCTTGGAGATATCACCAGATCTAGGAGTCTTGAAGTACTACACGGGTTCGAGGCTTTGAGCTCAATTGTCCCGGTTCTCGAGGAAATCTTTGATATTCTGTCGGATTCACAGAGCTGAAAAGAGAGTGAAAAGAAGCGGGGGTGGCAGCGAAAACAAAATACACATAACCTCATGCAGTGTCTCATTGTGGATATTGCCTTAGGCGGAGTGGAGGTTCAATTCAGTTCAGTTCAGTTTGCACGGGATAGGTAATGGCCACGGCCAATCCAGCGTCCAGAATTCCTTCAATGGTATGCACACCAGTTATGCACCCACCACTGCCGAATGTATTTCGTCAAATCCCCACTAAAAATGAGAGGGAAACGGAAAACCTCTTCGCATATCAACTGCGAGAGACATTATGCATCGTGAGCGTCCACTGAGACTGTATGCAATGAGAGAAAAAGTCTATTAAAACATACTCCAGAAGAACCGCAGTGCTACCCGCCATCTATCTAGTTGATATACTCAAGGCTCACTATGAGGAAATATCTCGTACTACTTGCGATCTAGGGCAACTTTGAAGGATTGGATGGTCTACAGACCTACCATTCCACCAGGCAGACCGTTCCAACTGTTCACAACCCTGTTGCTGAGGAAGTGCGATCTAGCCATCAACCTAGACCGGGCTTCTATCAACTTCTTTTCATGTCCCCTTGTTCTGGAATCTAAAACCACTTGGAACAGACTATCTGGTCTAAGGCCAGAAAAGCCCTCCAATACCTTGAACGTTTCTATGGGATCCCCCCGACTTCTCCTCCTTTCTAACGAGAAGAGATCCAGATCACAGAGTCACTGTTCGTAAGTCTTACCTCTCTGCCCTTTAGCCATTCTCGTGGCGAGACGTTGGACTTTCTCTAGGCAGGCGGCGTCCTTTTCGTAGAAGGGTGACCAAGCCTGCATGCTACCTTGAGGTCGTACTATGGCCATGTAAATAGGTACGAATACCTCCGGCTGCCGGCAAGACAAAGCTGATCGCAGCCTAAAGAGCTCCCCACGAGCATTTTGCGCAGCAGCGTTGCACTGCTCCGACCATTTGAAGTCACTGTTCATGATGACCCCAAGGTCCTTAACCCTACTGGCTGCTTCTATGGTGAGCAGCCCTTGTTCATAAGCGGAAGTTAGGCTCTGTTTTGTCCTTGACAACAAATGGTATTTTCAGCGTTCAGGGGCAAGTTCCACTTGTGTGTCCAGTCCAGGACGGTACCTTTATCCCTGTCCAAGCCCGCCCTACCCTTGGATTCAACAATCTTCACATCATCCGCAAAAATAAGGCTGGGCGATTGAAGAGCGGATGCCAGGTCATTAATAAATAACAAGAGTAGGACCGGGCCTGGGACGGATCCCTGAGGTACACCACTGGTGACGTTCTCCAAACCGGAGCACCTGTCCCCCACTTTGACGTAAAACGTCCTGTGGGAGAGGAAGTCCTCCAGTTACCTAAATACTGGCCCACATATGCCGAACGTCTCCATCTTGCATAGCAAAAGACGATGATTAACGGAGTCGAACGCCTCGCTAAAGTCGAAGCAGCTTATCTCAACTTGCCTTCCTTCGTCCAGCCGTCGAGCTACTTAATCTAAGAAGCACTAGTGACTGGTCAGACAAGATCTATTTTTCAGTAGTCCAGGCTGGGCCGGACTTAACATGGAGTGCTCTGGTAGGTTCTGGAAGATGTGGGCACGGACGATCTTCTCAAGGTCTTTACACTGGATGCCAATTAGACTTACTGGTCTGTAGTTCTGCATGGCCGACTTAGGTCCACTCTTACGTATTGCCACGACTGCCGCGAATTTCTAGTCCTGAGACAGCTTACTCTGGCCCAACGTGGACTTGTATGGCCTGCATACTGATGGAGCCATGATATCCGCCAACGGCTCGATGATGGCTGGATGAATGCCATCTAGGCCTGCTGACTTGTGGCTGTTTAATTCCTGCAGGTACTCACGCACGCTTTCATCTGAGATGTTTAGCTCGTTCAACTGGGGAGTAGGATGCACCGGAGCCGGGTCTACTCGTACCCCTTTATCTATCTTAGGTACACTACCAAAGTATTCCCCCAGGTCGTCTGCCTTTCCTTGGCCATCATTGACAGTACCTTGGTCTCAAGTGGATAGTAGACCTACGGCATTCCTCGTTGGGCCTTTCGACTGCACATAGCTGTAGCATTTTTCGGGTGTTGTCTTGCGCACTGAGCCAATTTGAGCTCACATTCCTGCTTGGAAGTTCTCAGAAGGCTGGCAGTCTTGTTTATCAGCTTTGTATAGCGGTTCCAGGCTAGCTGACTGCCGGAAGCTTTGTACTGGTTCCAGCTGCAGTCTCTACGTTTGATGGCCTTGGCTGCTGCAGCCTTCCACCACATGGGTTTGTCCTCTCCGCTCCTTCGTTTCAAGGGTGCGAACTCTTCCTGTGGGGCAGTCAGGGATCCCTTTATGGCCTGCCAGCGCTGCTCGACAGTAGCTCCCTCTGTCGTGTCCCAGGTCAAACCCATCGCTCTATTACGAAGCCTATCTTTGTCCGTACTGCGGAAATGTCTGACCAGCCTTGAGGGCACCTTGGGTTGCCGCAAGCATGGGACAATTCTGACACACACATGGTCACTCTTGCCCAGCGGTGCACCGTACTGCAGTCCAGACACGTCGCTGGGTAAGTTCGTCATTGCAAGGTCCATCAAGGATGGAAGGCTTCCGGTCCTATATCTGGTAGTTTCCCTTATATGCCGGTGCAACGCATGGCATGTAGCAATTCTAAGTAGATTTTCTGCTCCGATCCCGGCATGCAAACCTCAGCCATCAAGTCGATGTTCGGAAGATTGAAGTCACCCGCCATGAGGGTCTTTTGTGAGTCCTTAACTAGTTCAGTCAAAGTCCGCAGTAAACAAACGTCCCCTTGCGGTTGGTGCTTAGTGCCCTGTAGACACAGACAAAGTTAACCCTTCTGCCTGGAAGGATGATCGTAACGGCGCATAACTTGACGTTGCTAGTGCGCTTCTTGGTCTGAGACTCAAGGTGGTTTGTACCTGACCTAATGAGGATGGCTACTCCTCCACCAAGGTGACCGCGCTCTCTATCCCGCCCATAGACTGCAAAACCTTTACTTCTTAGGCCTGGCACATGGTCTTCTTCAGAAAGCCTTTTTTCCGAAACGGCAACTGTTGACGCTTTGTGCTCCCCAGCGGTTTTGGCGAGTTGCACCCATTTGTTTCTTATACTGCGCGCATTAGTGTATAACACCACCGCGTTTGCTCCGCCATTTAGATTCCCATTATTATTCACTCCCGTCTGTATCTCAGGCGCAACGCCCGAGATGATGACAAGTTTTTTTGCTTCCGTTGTCCCCACTGATGTGCATGACATCGGCTGACAATCCAGAACTTCCGACGACTCCCAGTCCATCACCATAGGAGTTGTCACAACATAGAGACTGGCAGGGGTCGCGCTGTCATCCAACTTCGGACAGTACTGCCAATTTTCATCTTCCAGCGTGTCTTCAATTACAACTATTCCCTACCCCGCACGCGGCTTTTTTACTACTGTCGGGGTCGGGGCCTGAGAGCTGAGTACGGCATTCCGCTGAACTTTGTATTTCTCACCAGTACCCTGGCTGGTCTAGCAAGGTTACCACCGGAGCCAGATCACCAGGCCTTACTCTATGATTGTCTGGCACAATTTGGTATCTACCCTTGGTAAAGTGAGCCACTATTGCTGCCCTCGCCAGCAGTTTATCCCGGGTGGCCTCATCAGCGAACTCCACTAGGATTGTTCTCGCACGATGTTCGCCTTTGTTTTCGAGTGGTGACTTCCATGTCCCCACTCTGTGCACCCTTCCTAGAGTAGCAGGGTACGGAAAACCTGCGATTCGGTGTATATCGTAGACCCTCCTCCTATCTATGTCCCGCCTGGCCTTCGATTCCCTTATAAAAGGTCCTTTTTGGTTTGGGATCAGGAGCCTGCTGCTTGAGACCCTGCCCATCGACAAGATTTGTCCCTGCAGATCCTTCACCTTGTTTTCCAACACCAGAAGAGCAGGGTCATCCACCCTAGCCGGTCCATCCTTTGCTCTGTCATAGGCGCCCTTCTCTTTGGGCTACCTTGCACTTCCAGGCTTCAGTTCAATCCACTGGCCCTCGTCGGTCTGCTTCAAGGGAGTTGAGGCAACGACCGCATGGCAAGCTCTCGGAACTGGCCCACTCGCCCTGATGACTGTCCTATCATGTGTGGCTACTACCTCCGCAAACGACTTGCTGCAGCCTGATTGTGGTTGCTTGGGGCTTGCGTCTAAGGCTTTAATTGGTGGGCTTTGGTTGTGCCATTGGGGCTGCAGTTTAAAGGCCGGACTGGCCGCCTTCTTGTAAGGAGCACAGGCCCACTCAGCCCACGGGTTCTGTTGATAAAGGGCGTAGATGCCCTTTGCTATTCATGAGCACCTTGGATGAGCCCACCACTTACATACCTCGCACTCTATACCGCTTAACACACGTTTTCCGCTCTTAGGTGCCAGACACGGGTCAGAAAAGCGTGTCACAACAAAAACCACAAAACGGAGGCGAAAACGGCCCAGGGGCTATTTAACCAAACACAAAATAAACTCACTGTCCCTTGCAGGTAAAGCCCGCTAAAACAAAAAAAACAAAAAAACAAAAAGAAAAATTCCAAACGACGGAAGATCGTTTCAAAAAACACCGAACACTACTCGGCACTACTTCAGGGAGAACAAAAATATTCTCCAAATAAAACGCACCTTAAATGCAATTCCGATACGCTCGGTAAAACGAATCGAGCTAGGTCAATTCACAAAACTATTCAAAAACTCAATTTAACGGCAAGAGCACTATGAGTTCAAACCGCCCTGCTTTCACCATCTTGAAGTCTTGAAATACTGGAGGGTTTTGAGGATTTGAGCTGAATTGTCCCGGTTCTCATGGAAATAATTGATTTTCTTTATGACATACCGAGCTGAAATAAGAGTAACATGAGGCAGGGATATCGACAAGAAAGACGAAAGACAAACAACGTTATGCAGCTTCTCATTGCAGACAGCGACTTAAGCGGAATAAGGGATCGACATTCATAAATATATATTGGAAATGCAATAAAAGATATCTATATCAAATTTTAGACAAGGAATTACTGGGAGAGACCCAGGTAGAGGACTAACATTTTCTTGAAGATAGTTTTGTTCCGCGAGAGAACAATATCTTCCGGAAGTGCATTCCACGGAGTAATAACCCTATAGCTAAAAAAGTTAATCCTTAGTGAAGTGCGTGGCCTCGGTTTGAAAACCTTTCTGCTGTGACCACGGAGAGAAGAGGTTGGACAAACGGAGAAGAAGAAATCGCTTTGACCTGTTTCAAAAAGGTGGAACATCAAAAACAGATCACCTCTTACGCGTCTTACGTCAAGGGGATAGAGGATGAGGAGTGAGAGGCGGACGGGATAAGGTAGATGGGATAGACGCCTTACTGCTTTGGCGGAGGCCCGCTGAACTCCTTCTAGGATCTCACGGTCTCGGACAAGACCAGAGTGTACTATCTGACTACCGTACTCCAGCAGAGGTCGGATATACGTGCCGAAAATTATGGGGAAATCATCCTTAGAGATGCGCGGGAACGACCTTCGAATCATGTTTAGGACTCGAAAAGCAGACTTGCTCACAAGTTGGTGATGATGAGAGAAGGATAAGTTACAATCTAACCAGAAACCGAGCACCTTGTGTCGACCAACCCTAGGAAGTATGGTTGCTCCATTAATGGAAAACGTGTGACCAGCCTCTCTGCCGAAAGACATGCTCACGCATTTGTCATCATTAACTGGGAGTTTCCAATCCTCGGACCAGCGTTTTGTTTCATAAACTGCAATTTGCAGGTTTTCAACGCTTGAACTCCAGAGGGTCACATCGTCTGCATACACCGTAATGTCCACGGGAATGGCTGTCGGAAGGTCATTTATGTGGATCAAGAAAAGGAGAGGACCTAAGACTGACCCTTGGGGGAACCCAGTTGTTACCGGGGAGGGTTGAGACAAAACATTCCCGCCTTTAACCACAAAGGTGCGGTCGGTAAGGAAGCTACGTAGGATGGCCAACATGGAGCCTGTGATCCCGTATGTCTGCAGCTTATAAAGAAGAGGGGCATGTGGGACCTTATTGAAGGCCTTAGCAAAATCGATGAATACAGCGTTTGAGAGCTGGCCATCATCATAGGCTTTCGTTAGACTATCCATGACAGTAAGCATATTGGTGACGCATGATCTGCTAGGAAGTATTCCATGTCTTCAGGTAAAGGGCCGCGGGAAGTCTTCCCGTATGGACCCCATCGCATGGTACCGTATTGACCTGGCTAGATGTCGGTGCCCCGCCAGTAATCCTTTAGGATTTGGCCTAATTTCCCCTCACACAGCGTCTCGATTTCCCCTCCAACACTCCGGTCGGTAGACCGTTCCAGATATTGGTCACTCTCCTTGGCAATCAATAGATGGCCGGTAAGCCAGTGGGCGTTGAGCGAGGATTACGACTCTAGTTCCCGGCCTAACTCACCATGGATTATTCGCCTGGCATAGACGAAGTGGTCTCGAAGACGTCGATAGGTAATGGGCAACAACTCGGTGACTTCCAGGCGTTTCTCAAAGCTGAACCCAAGCAGTCCGGCCACGGGGCTTGTGGCAGCGAGTTGCATTCGTTCCAGTTTAGCTACTTCCGCCGCAGTGTACGAGTAAACAGCCGCACCGCCATATTCCAAGCGATGACGTACGTGCAAGGCATACGGCAGTCGGGAAGTGTCCAGGGGTAGAGGCCCAAATTATTGGCGAATGGAACCAAGTATCCTCCACTCCGAGGGGCACGATCTCTCAAGATTTGTCCTTGTCTCCACATTGTTGATGACAACAACTAGGAGGTTTTTTTCCTCCTGCTTGTGATGGAGTACGATAGGCCCGAGGTAGTAGCCGGAAGTATCATTAGGGCCACCAATCTTCATGCTCGCGCATTTGTCCACGTTTATCGGTAGACTCCAGGTGGTCGACCAATTGACTAGTGACCGGAAATCCTTCTGTACTATTTCACGATCCTCTGCCGATCAAATGGTGTGCCAGATCTTTGGGTCGTCGGAGTAGATAAATCCCTGGGGTCAAATTGCTTGTGGTAGGTCATTCACAAACACTAGAAACACCAGTGTTCTTATCACGGAGCTTCGGGACACGCCACTGCTGACTGAATGTCACGCGGACTGTGACCGCGCAAATCTCACGGAAAAGGTTCTCTCGAACAAGAAATCCTCAAAGCAGTGAGTCATGGACCCGGGGGTGCCAACGGCCCGGAGTTTTAGCAAAAGCCCATTGTGAGGAATTTTATCAAGCGACTTACTAAAGTTCACAAAGATGACATCCTTGACATATCCCTCGGCCTTGGCGTTCGACCAATTTTCACGAGAGGTCGACGGGTTTGACAGACATGACCTGTTTCTCCGAAAGCCGTGTTGCTCTGCGCATGGCAGTTGACAGCACTGCAGATGTTCACGTATGCAAGCCGCCACCAGCCTTTCCATGACCCTTCCAGCCACGGAAGTGAGGCTAACTGGGGGGCAGCTGGCCGACGTGGATTTTGTCTCACCCTTGTACAGCGGAACAACCACTGCTTTTTCACTTCTGAGGTAGACTGCCGGTGGCCAACGATAAATTGAACAACCGAGTCAGTGGTGTAGTTGGTTGGTTCGCTAACTCCTTCGAAATCAACTGATGCACATCGTCCGGTCCCGGTGACTTATGGGTTTTGATGGATTTGAGCATGTTATTCAATTCCGGCTCCCCAAAACCATGCAAATTGAACGGCGGCGAGCCATTCACCATCGGGATTGGCGCACCTTCTTCCCTAGAATAAACTGGCAGATAACGCTTGGCTAATGTCTCAGCCCTTCCATAATCTGTTGCAACCATTTGGTCTTTGTCCATCAGCGCCGGGGTACCTACCTTCGCTCTGGTGCAGCGCTTTAAGTATGCAAACAGGCGCTTTGGTGCTCGCACTGCATCAACCGCAAGGGCCTCCTCGAACGCCATCCGCTTTATCCGTTTTTGTTCGTTACATGGGTCACTAATCCTGGGATAGAGGTTATAACCCTCACGTAGACTGGAACCTCTGCCAGGCCCGAGTTCGTCAGTTAAGCAGGCGTCTGATCTCCAGATCGAACCATGGCGGGCCCTTCACCCGGGGTCTACGTCGGTTGAGGGGGCAGTAGGCATTCACAAGGTACAAAATACCATCACGAATAAACGCTCAAGCTCCGTTCACATCAAGGTGGACATCTGAATCCGTGGGAAACCAGTTGACGTCTAACTCCGCCCTTCGGACATGGAGTGCGGCAAACGTTACGTCAACTTCGTGGTCTAGGGAGTGGACAAGAGCCACTGCGCGAGTGAATTTCTAGCACCAACTTTTTGTCTTGAAGTCTTGAAGTAGTTTGGTGGTGCCAGGCTTAGGCCCATGTGTTCCAGGCTTCTTCATGCGCCTTCTTTTCTTCGGTGCCAGCGAGCTGGAAAGGCAAAACCCGACAAAAAAGGGGGAAGCCATTTTCGCAAAAGCGATATTGGAATAATAATAAATGTTCCCAATGTGGTACATGAGTCCGACAATATGAATATGAATACATCGGTACGTCTCTATTTTTGTTGTTTCAAAAGTTATACTGAAAAGCGATTTGCATATATATTCGTAAAAGGGAAGAGAATGGACCCATTTACAACTGCCTACGTGTACAAGTACATAGGACTGAAGACGAGACTTGGAAACATGGGGGGGGGGGAGTAATCTACTCTAGGGCAATCGGAGAATTGGCTGGACTTGTCATCGGTCCCAACCAGCTGTCTAATCTGGCCATTAAAGCGTTCTTTGAAATGGAATTCACTACATCCTTTGGAGAGCCATGCCTCAGAGATATTATCCGGTGCGAGAAGAAATGTTGCCTAAAGAAGGTACGTGGACTGGGTTTGAAGAGTTTCTACGTGTGTAACCGCGGGGTCTTCATGCTTGCGTGAGTGAAAGCCTGCTTTACTAGGCTCGTTAGGAACAGGTCTCATATCAGAAATGGGTCTCCCTTTATACGGCGTATCTCAAAAGGGTAGGGATTAGATGATACGGGACGAGCCGGGTAAGGGGTAAAGCGTATGTTATGTACCATTTTCGTCGCTTTCCGTTGAATCCGCTCCAAGATGTCCCGAGCTCAGATGGGGCCAGAGTGCACTATCTGGCTGCCGCATCCTAAAAGAGGCCGAATATAGGTTCCATATAGAAGGTGAAAGTCTATCTTGGAGACCTTCTGAAAAGTTCGTCTGATGAGATTTAGAACCCGGAAGGCAGTTTTACTAGATTTCTCTTGGTGCGAGGAGAACTAGAGACTTCTGTGCGGCCAGAAACCTAGGATCTTTCATTGATCCACCATTTGGATTTGCGTATTCCACTTATCTTGAAAAGATGGGCGGGAGCATTGCCAAATGACATGCTTGCACACTTGTCACAATTTACTGGGAGGCTGCAGCTGGCTGGCCAAAGTTTGACCGAGCCAGTGGCTGACTGCGCGGTATTTGTGCCTGTGTCCCAGATTGTGACGTCATCTGTGCAAACAGCTGTGCTAGCCGGAACCATATCAAGGGGGTCGGTGATGTAAATGGGGAATATGAAAGGGACAAAGACAGAGCCCTGAGGAACCCCCTTATCGGTGGGTGAAAGTTGAGACCGAGACGTACACTCGAGAACCGAGAGGGTTCGGTTTTTTTAAAAAGCCCTCAGTCAAGGACGGTAGGCGACCGAAAATGCCGTACTTCCTGAGGTTGGTATCGAAAGCTTGTCAAGATGTAGCGTTTTACGATGCGCTGGAAGACTTTGCTAAGAATACTGGTGAGGCTTATTGGCCTATAACTTCCAGGAAATTGTCGATCCCACTTCTTGTAGATTGGGGCGATCGCAGTATACTTCCATAAGTTTGGAAATCTTCCGATGTCAATGCACTGTTGAAAGAGCGTAGAGTATGATGCTGCGAGAATGGAGGCGGATTGTTCAAGAATGCGAGGATGAACTTCGTCCGGTCCCATCGAGCTGAGCGGGTTGTTTCTTAAGCCCCCCTCCACTTCTACATGAGACACGATGAAGTGCTTCAGTGGGGAAGCTAGCTTTTTTGGCTGAAGAGATGGATGTCCATAAGCAAGTACTACCTTTATGCTGAAAACCGACATGAAATGAGACTCGAAAACCTCTGCCACCTCAGAAGGGGGTACAAGAGAGCCATCAGGAAGAGACAGCGCGAGCGCCGAGGAGCCCGATTCATGATTGCAGGCGCCGGTGTTTAAAGAGAAAAGAAAGGTTCGTACGTGCCTGGTCTGAGATTCCTCCCTGTAGATTTTTGAAGCCTTTCCATAATCTTGAATTCACAAAGATTCCGGACGCCTCTGAAAGCTTCTGCATCCGCTGGAAGGGATGGGGTTCGGTACTTGGTGAACAGCCGAAAGCTTCAGTCTAGAACGCATCTAACTGTTGGTGGCAGACGTGACTTACCGTTTGGAATCTGCCGGATTCTAGAATAGAATGCCTGCTCTCAGAACACATTGCTCTAGTATCCTTCTTCCTCAACAGAGCCCTTGAGTGTGGTCTCAGGAAAGCGGGTCACATCGGAAAGTCGTCTAGTTTATGCTCGAAGGTTGAACTGCGCAACGTTTCCATCACTCCCGCTGGGAGCGAGTTCCAAATGCTGGGGAATCTTCGGGACAGACTGCATTTCTGCGGCGAACCAATAGATTCCAGCTTCAAGAGTGTCAGCGAATGTCTCCGCGTAAGACGAGGTCCACGCAGTTGGAAGATCTCCTGTAGTTCTGTTCCTAGGTTACCTCGGATAGTGTGACGGATGCAAAGTCTCCTCGTGCTCTTCGATAGGTTCCTGGAAGCAGCCCAGTAGCTTGTAGGCGACCTTTGTAGCCAGTCCCACTTGGACCCGCAGTAAGGAGAGCAGCAGCTTTCTGAACTTTTTCAATCCCGGCTAATTAGGCAGCGGTGCACGGGTATGCCGCAGTGCCTCACTCCAACCGAGGTTTGAAGGGTGTAACGCGTAATAGCCGAAAAGCATTATAAGAGAGTCTTCCGAAGGAACGAGGAATTGCCTCACGGATACCCCCATGCTGAGGCACACATTCTAACTTTCTTTTTTAGCTTGTTCAATAGAGCCACCTCGAGACCACGCTTGCAGGCTGTCGGTCGCAGCAGAGTGCTATATTGTGGCCTGATTTTGACTGCTTTCAACCTATGCCGATGTGTGCAGACTTTTCTAAGTTTATCAGAAGGGCCCGTGCATAAGACCAACGCGTCAGCCTGTCACCTTCGGATCGTCAGCATAGGGTAAACACGGGGAGTTCGAACAGATCGCGAGATCGTTGATATAAACAAGAAACAAAAGAGGACGGGGTACCGAACCTTGTGGAACATCACTGGAGGCCAGCACCACGTGGATAGGACCCCGGCAACTTCAACCTCGAATTTCCGCTGTTATGGGTTTTCCTCGATTTCAGTGTAGTAGTGGGTCCATTATTGCCGATGGTTCGAGATTCTCAAAGAGTCGGTCGTGTTGTACTTTGTCAAATGCTTTGCTGAAATCGAAGAAAACGACAACAGCTGAATAGCCCTCAGCCCTGGCTTCCGTCCAGTGTTGCCGAGCCGGCAAAAGGCTGGAAATTTACAAGCGTGACTTGCGAAACCAGTGCTATACAGGACTGAAAAGGTTGTGATAATGAAGACTTTTTGCTACGAATCGGGCTTTAAGCCGCCCTATCGCCCCGTAGACGAAGCAGGAAGGCTTACCGGTTGAAAGCCGGCAGCCGCGACTTTGTCTCCGCCCTCGAACGTCTGTATCACAATGGCCTGTTTCCAGTCTTCCCCGCCTAGGCATGTCTTGAAGTCTTGAAGTAGTACCCGGGTAAGAGGCTAAGGTCCACATGTTCCCGGGTCTTGCAATTATCTTGTTATCTGAATGTCAACAGTGAGCTGGAAGATAGTTCACTGGATAATGGGACTATGGGAGAAGAGAAAAGGGTTCAAAATACAAGTCTCGACACCGTCTTGCATCTGATACTGCAGATGACCCGGAGGATAAACCACTGGACAATGGTAGAAAGTTCAGCTTGGTGACAATCAGTCCAGCTTGGGTGGCACTGAATATTCCGTCTTGGGAAGTCCGCCGAACATCAAACGGGGAGACTTCTGAACCGCGCGCGGCGTAGTGTGGCGGAGCAAACCTCCGTACCTGTTGGTGGATTCCACCTGGGTTAAGACACTGGGCCAAATTCACATCGTTTGGATCCTCGTCCTCCCGAGCCATCTTTTGAACCGCTTCTCCCATATAGTCGGAGGGTACGTGCCAGACATCAGTCTTGCAGCTGGGTGTCCCAGAGATTTTAGCTCCACATCTCCAACGTATAATCAGCACTGCATGATCGCTGGCTCCAGTTGAGGGTGGCTCGTTTATAAAATAATATCCGAGGCTCGCGGATTAAGAAATAAGTCCCAAATGGATTTACTTTCATTCAAAAGACGAGCAAGCTGATGTTAACGTTGGTGAAGCACCTGGTCACACATTATGGTGTATAGGTTTTGGGGGAAATTATCCGTTGCTGTAGTGCAGCAGTTGGCCCTTAAAAGGAAGTGCGATTCTCTGGAATCACTCGGGCCAGACGGCGTCCAGCCGCCGCTTGACGCCGAAAAAGGCAACGTATTTAACCGCTCAGCAACCGGGGTCCTATAGAGCAGAACTAGGCCCACCTGGTCGGTTTCACCTTAAACAATAGCTGTCTGTCAAGTCCTTGAAGGTCCTCAAACAGGTCAAATATATGTGTCGAAATCCAATCTCTGGTGTGATACAATATGTTACCTCCACTTTTGGACCAAATCCTGTCCGAACGGAAGAGACCGTAGTCTGTGAGGGATAATTCCGCACCCCGTGCTACCTAATTCAGCAAGGTTTCGATGAGAGCTACGATTACAGGTCTTCTGGCTGCCGCAAATGATTCTGGTTTGTCGCTTTTTTTAGGTAACCTACGAACGTTGCCAAGGACTACTTCTGTCACCTGACGATTGATAAGTGTGTTGGGGATGGTGTACTTCCACCCGTGAACCCTAGCGGACGGGGGCCGTCAAGCGAACGGTTGTTAGAGGGGGCTAAGCTAGCCGCAGTATCCACTTTTTGACACGAAAACCCTGAATACAGAGATTGACCTTGCCCTTTTCTCGGTGCTCCCACATTTCCGCAAGGGCTCGCCTGTGTTTCTGACGGTCCCCAGGGTCAAGGTCGTTAAGTACTCGCAAGTGTTTGCTCCTATAATGTCAAGATCACCGCGGTACTGACTGAGCCCTCTCATGGAAAGAAAGAACAATCTTAAGCTTTTAAGGTTGTCCGTCTTTTCGTAGTTTTCCCAAGCGGAAAGCTGCAACTTGGGACAGGACAGCCTCAGATTAACTAGGCACGTAAGGCACCCTGATCTGAGGCTAAGGAAGCCTCACTGAGCGGCGAAGAATACTGAGATACCACACTTATTGTCCGTGGTAGTGGCACGCAATAGATCCATAGGTGTAGCACATTTTACCGTCAGCTAAAGTCTTCCTCTCTGACTGCGATAGTGGTGGTGATAGCGGTGACATTGGTGACAATAGTGCCGCTGTTGCTTCTGCTGCTATTGGTGCTGATGACCAGGTTGATGATGGTGAGGATGATGACGGTGATGACCCTGTCGTATCCATGACAGGAGGCGCCATCCTCACCGACTGCTTCATAAACCACACAGAAGTCAATAGCTCAGTGCATTTGACGCACAACACTTTGAGCAACTTCACACGGCATTTGTCTGGGGCTCCGTGAGGATCTGTATTTTTTTCGGGGCATCCGAGGTGGATCCAGCCCTCACACCCATCGCGTGAAGAGAATGAGTCGCGAGAGCGAACAACCCTCAAACAGGCTCAGCACACGGATGCAACCATCTTGACAACTTTTGCAGGCATCACTGATGAAATATGATCCACAGAATGACAAAACCACAAAAAGTATAATCTCGAATGTCACGTAGAACCACTTCCCGTTGTAGTGTTTCCCATTTCCACACGTCCAGATGTCTTGAAGCCAAAAGTGGTAAGGGGGCATGGCACTGAAGCCTCAATATTCCCGGATCTTGCTATTATCTTTTCGTCTGAATGTCACTCGTGATCTGGAATGTAATTGACTGGACAATAGGACGACGGGAAAAAGGGGGTGGTTCAAAACATAGATGTTGACAGTATCATGCATCTGGTATTGTCAGTGAGCTGGAAGGTAGACTTCTGGACAGCATGAAATGGTCCAGGATACCAGTCATGACTGCTTCCTATGTCTCGTATTGCAGGAGATCCGGAGGATGGGGGGATGGACAGTGGAAGAAGGTTCTGTTCAGACGACCCCTTTTTGGAAAATGAGTTGAACATCAAACTGGAAGTTCGAGCAGTGCCTACCTGAGTTCCGTAAGACGCCCCCTAAGTACAGATGAGTTTTTGTCAACCCTCTTGCGGCTGATGGGGTCCCTAATTTCATAAGGATTTCTTTAACCTCGCGGAAGTAAGGTTACCGAATATTACGCAAGAATGTTTTGTGTTGATCAACGGTTGGAAAGTGTCTTTCAGTTCACTGATCGACCCGCTAGTTACACTTCATTGGTACTAGTGTCGCACATGAGCTGATGCTCACTCTCTGCCACACACTTTCGGGCTCGTTTGTTTTTTGGTAGTCGTGGCCCGTGAAGGATTCAGCCGGGGTTCCGCAAATGGTAGTCACTGTACCGTTCATGCGTGGAAATCCTCCCTGGCCGTTGTCACATACTTGTATTGATAAGACTAGGCTCTTTATTTTACTGAACCTCAGACAAGTACAGCATGCACCAACCACTACACTTCAACATCTGTTTATATTTCGCTCGCGTGAAGTGGCATAATTTTGATTAAAACTTGGACTGCCGTGGCCGTGGTACCTGACATTAACCTTTGTTGAACTCTGGTCCTCGTTGCTAGACGTTGTGGCCGTACAGTTGAGGTTTTTACATATTTATGTGGGTATAGCTTGTTAATCCAGTACCGTAGAAACTACGAATCAATCTTGTTCTGGTTTTGGGATTAGCTTTGAATTGGCTGCGCGGTACTCACAGTCGGAATAACCGTTGCAGCCACAACTGGTGGTGTGCAAATCTCGTTCTCACAACTGGCCCTAGTTCGGACGCTTACGAATGACGGATCAAAGGATTAGCCGGAAGACGAGTTATTCTGCCCCATACCGGCATGGAATATGGCACCAAATACCGTTTATGTAAGCTCTTGGCATATCTACAACGCTACTTGAGGAACGTCACGTGTGCATGCGATCTCCAGCCGGATGATGGACAACCGGCAATGGGAGAACTCGAAAGCTGCCCCAGTGGGCCACTGGTTTCTGATGAAAACCGAGGGTGTTGCCCTCCTTCAGATGAGTCTATTACCGTTCGCTAGAAAAGTAAATACGTGGGCCTTTGCTCGCACGACAAGAGGTTGCTGGTGCCCATTACCGCACAAACGGCGCAGCTGGATTTTCAGCTTCAATTTCATGACGGGTAATGGAGTGCATCATTCGTGAAGTGGAGTCGACAGTGGTCGTTGTGCTCATGATTCCATTTCTGCCTCTGTAGTTGCTCTGTCAATCCGGCTGAATCGGGCTTGAGATGTTAGGTTACCTAGAGACCTGTGGTTGAGCTTGTGCGCATTATTGCTGGAATGGTCCCAGAAGACACTATATCACCTGCATTCGGCGGTAAAGTTGACTAACGGCAGGCAAAACTGATCGCATTCGTATCGCAATCTACGCCCTACAGCTGGACTAAACAGTTCCAAGATTCTAAACAAGGCGGTGAAAGTTTCCAACAGCATTACACTAAGCCCACTTGGCGCCAAACAGCTTAAGAATCTGGGTGACTTCCTGCCCACTTGTTATATGGATAGCAAACGGGTCCAGTAACGAGCCGTGTGAAATCAGTTAAGTCACTTGCTAGTAGGATAAGCACGAGGAACTTAATGCATCTAATGAAGCGGTTTTGTTTGTGTTTACAATAATAGCAAGCTTACCACGGACCGGTCGAAGTGCCAGAGAACAGAAACAACTATGGAATCTATGAAATACCGGCATATATATGTGGTTATGCTGTGTTCAGCTTCCATTCAAAACCAACGAATTTTATGCACGCATTCATCGTCGATATAGAAGTTTATGAATACTTTTCTATTCCACTGATGGGCCACCTAGGTCAGTTTGGCCAGACGTAAAAGTCAAAATGGTCGTTGCATAAATTTGATAGAAACTCTGGGCTTTAGTTTACGTACACAACTCAACAGAGTATCACACCATCATACCATAAATAATCCATATCTTGATGGTCATAAACCCAGAACTACCGTCAATAAATAACTGCACACTGTCCATGCTTCTGCCCTTGATCTGGTCCGACACAAGCTATTTCACTATACGAAGACCTCCAGAGGCAAGAACTTGTGGGACGTAAATCGACATAAAAGCAGACAAGTTTAAATGCGTGCTGCATAATACGATATAGGTACCACGAGATTTTGGTATAAAGCTGGTAGATCTGTTCGCCTTTTATAAAGTTGTTGTTCCATTGAAGAAAAGGCTTTACCTTAAATAAATTTCCCGGGAAGGAAAATTTCGTTGTACCCGTCAAACAGCAACATCTCTGAGCCGCGCACTCCGTGCGGCCTTTAAAAATCCACTTGAAGCCCTTTCGGATCACTTTGGTTTGCTTAAGACCGGTGGTGGCTGGAGCAAATCGACCGTCCAAACTTCCTTCGGCCCTAAGCCCTTGAGTCAGCACCAACCGCAGCTAATTTGGTAAGTTACCTCTGTCCCTTTGGTTCGACAGAATTTCTCACTGATTCAGTTTTGCCAAAAAGCTAAAGAATAAAAGCCTCTTCCCACCTTCCAGGCGAGACAACCGTTACTTCGGTGTTCCCGCATTAGTAGCAAGTCCCACCTTGGTCTGCAAGGCACCTGGCCCAATTTTACCACCGGTATCCCTCTTCGAACCTAAGAATCTGCTTCTGAGAATATCTCTTTTCATCGACTGTCCCGCAAATGGCCGGAAAAAATGTGCGTCCCTTCGACCGTCCCCTAAAAATCCCCCGGGCAGCCCTCTGACAATACTTCTGAGTGACCCTCAACGAAAAAAGGGAGGGGCACTGAAGGGACGGCACAAGAAATGAAAAATAAAGGTTTTCCTTGTAAAATAGCCCTTTTGGATACATACACTTTCAGTTCCTTTTACATAATTAGTCACCAATGATCTGACTCGGACTATACAAACAATAAGATAAATATCCGAAGCAGTTTCCATGGTAACTCGACTGAAGTTTATTGTAGGTTAGAATTCATACAAAACAGTTTGAGCCACTATATGAACTAAACATAGTGCTCTAAAACGTGGCTCACATGTCGTCCCCTTTGCTAAACTGATTAGTCATAACAAGACCTCAGGATGAGAGGCTAAGTTTCAGCCATAGCCGTCATCACTAGCCGACTCCAGGCCCAAGCTTAATTCATAAGTAACTCTTGCTTACTATCTACGCTATGTTCGATTCCGCCGAAGCATTAACCCACTCGCTGTAAGTCACTAGACATTGGAAGGCGTGCCAAACTGGGAGAGTTGTTGAAGCTCAAAATTTATCAAGAAAACTTACAAACTGAAGGCTCTGGTTGTTTTCTCGATCCTATTCTTTTTCACCTGAAATAAAGAGAAGAAAACATGGAACGCAAATAGCTGTTGGGCAATGACTTGAAGTAACACTGGATTGTTACAGGTAATATGTTCATGAACATCAAGGGAGCAACGACTAATAAAACTATCTTTATTTTCCACACAGTCAAGGTTCCACCGGTTGTTGGTTTTTACTTGGGAAGATTTTGGTCTGGATCTTTGGATCCACCCTTGCATCTTCAAGGAAACGATTTCAACGGCGGTGTCCTTCAAGTTGTGCCTCCGATCAGTTAGGTCATAGATTAATCAGTAAATGAAAAAATAAGAATGGTATAAGAGAAAAGTGGTTAAACCCAAATGACAAAAAAGTAAACTAGCCGGTGATAAACGGGAAATTTTTGTTGCACGAAGATTCTTCGCCATTTCCGCCACACTAATTTCAACGGGCCAGCCTTTCCTCCGGAACAACTTTTTGCAAATCGGCCCGGGCACGCCGACTAAGTGAGCTGCCCCGAAGTTCATCATAAAATGTAACGGAGAAGTAGGAAGTAGCAAAAACACGGAACGGCTTACCAAGTTACCGCAGACAGTTTTATCTTCCACTTGCGTCTGTACTCATTCAAGCTGTCCGAAAGCTATGACTGGGAGGCTATTTGGCCGGTCATAGATCGTGCCATCGAGTTGGACTTGCCAAAGCAACTGATACTTCACGTCACATCTATGCTCAGTTTGTCAAATTCGGCCATTGAATTTCTGACAATAGGTTGAGGTTAGAAATAAGGTTTTGACCTTGAACTAAACGGCTTTTCGTCTGCTATAGGGAGCCCTGAACTCTTTTTGAGTGCTGAGAGGAGAGATTCTACGCTGGAATAAACATAGAAGCCAGGCTTTGCCTGCCGTAACTTGTTGACGGTATGCTGCAGTTACTGGTAAATTACCACCCTGTAAACCTTTCTTGTGCAACGATGTGAGGACGCATTTCGGTTTGTCGGCGAGTTACCCCTGGGCAGTTTTAGCTGAAATGAACAACTTAAACCACCTTATAAGGCGCTTACATGTTTACCATAGGATTCAAAATAGACATGTTTTAAAAGGAGATGGTAGCGGCGATTCGACAACACCATGACCGACGTATACCTTCTCCCACAATAACTTCTGTTCTTCGTCCCTTGAACCGAACATGTGAACCAGCTCCTTTCATAAAACAACCTTTTTTCGGTTGACTTACCTTTTTGTTTCTTTTAGCGGTCCGTTTTAACTGTGTCAGCGACAAAAGGCAAGCCCAAAACCTCTTGGAGCATTCTCAAGTATTTCATAGCCTGCTAGCGTTCATCTAAAACTAATAAAACGTGATATTTCAACTCACTGGCCATTTTGTGTACTATGATGTCGAAAATGCTACAGTTCGTTGGTGGGGCAAGCCCTGCCTTACCACCCTCCCCACTTTCGCAGACGACGGGCGTAACCACTCGGCTTTATTTCCTTATTCCACCTAGAAGTGGAGAAATGCAGTCAAAGTTTACCAACGGCGAAATCAGTCAAAAGGGGCATTTAAAACGGAATAACACAGAAAGTCAAATTTTGTGTATGATGTAAGTACACGTTTTTCTTGATAAAAATGAATCATCACTTGGCTTGCTTTACTATCTGCGCCACCTGTGTACGATGGGATAGAACCCCGTGCCATATCCTTGCCGAAGCAACGTTCTCAAGCACTGTATGTCGCAGACCGGTATCATTTGGATTTTGCTGTCCAGTTCACGGCAAGACAATATCCGTATATCTGATGGCGGTATCGGCTTACCGAAGAAGTTGAACACTTTGGTGGAAGATCTGATCACCGTCTGTTCATTTTTAATGGTCAGAACTGTGGGTGGCCGGTTTCCCAATAAAACCTCCTTATCCGGGCTGCTGAAAGCGATAACGGTCTTTCCCAACAGTAATTGGAAAACTGTGGAGCAAATGCGTCTGGTTGTACGGGATTCTATTTCATCTCTCACTTTCAGCTGCGTGAAGAAACGTGCTTCTGAAGTGCGCTATTCATCTGCCGAAAATTTTGCTCTGCAAGCATATTTTTGAAAGGTAACAGCGTAGAATAACCTGCAGAAAAGACTCAACAGGAAGAGCTGAAAAATTATCTAATGTTCTACAGTTCCCCATATTTTTAGAAAGATGAATCTAACTAGGCACTTTAAAGACGATTATGCGCTCCCCATAAAGTTGTCTGTGCCTATGAACCACCGTCGAAGCGTAGCGCTAATAAGAACGTCACTTCGGACCTCTCATAATGTACGTAAAGGTGGAAAAGTACACGAAATTGGAGTGCAAATCCTCCGCTAGATAGGCTGGGCCCTCCAGGACCCAAACAGAACAGGAACTGGCAAAACCACACAGCCTTCTACATCTTAACTTCCGAAAGCTTTCTGCAGTGGACTGGGAAATCATAGAGAATTTTGTCCTGCTTAGCCGTCATTTGTTCTTTAAAAATCCTGTTGTGAGTCGCTTCAGTGGGAATTTTTTCGACTAGCCACCTTTTCGCCGTACGCTTGTGAGGCTTTTCGTCAAACTCTACACACTCGCGTGCACGTAGTCCACGGGAAACTTATTCGCCACTTCAGCATTCAGTCCCTCAAATAGCGGTGATCCAGTATGTTGTTCTTGTTTTCGTGATCGGAAATCCATATTCTTCGGCAGTGTGCTTAGGTTGACAGGAAATGCCAACCATCTGCCAGTGCTAAATCTGCTTCTTGTGCCTCCAAAATGAACTAAACTGAACTCTTGAACTCCTTCGCGCTGGCCCCGGAAATCCAACCCAGATTTCTCTCGTGCACCATTAGGTGTGGCCTGCCTCGTGGGCCGGCTTGCTGTAGGGTCCTCTGTGCGTGAAACGGATCATCGACGATGGCACCTTGCAGTTAGGCGGCCGGTTGAACTCTCGGTGGCCCCTCCCAGTTCTCCAAATCTGAAGACCAGCCTCTCACGTGAGCAGAAATGGCTACTGAACCACAAATTTCCAGCCCACCTTCGATAAGACAAACCATTCTGATGTAAAAAGTACTCATCCTTCACTAGTTAGAGTTCTTTGCGTTCGTATCAAGCAGTCTTCCGAAGCTGGCTTGCGTTTGATCACTCCGATTGGCTACCGGCTAGGCAGCAAAGCGTCCGAAACTAGTTGCTCCACGCCATCCGGTCTGAAGTTGCCTTCTCGAGTTATCCATTTCTGCCACTGCTATAAACATGGAGGACACTCCCTGGTCCACCCCTCCGAAAACGCAGATTTCAGGTAGTTTTCCCGCCTCCACTGAAGAATCATTCTACCTCGCAACGAACTCGTCAGAATATCGTGTGCTCTTGTCCTCAGGATAAATAGGTGGTCGGGTATGAGATCTGGCAGATCACGAGAATCCGAGGTTACAGGTACTAGTGGTCGTCCGTTTACTATCCTTTCACTTTCCGCAAGAAACGTCACTGCTGTTTCTTCAGTCGTCGGCTGCTTCTCACAAACTGAAACCAGTTTTCTCCCAACCTAAAGCACCAAGATCTCCCATGTGCCTCCGCGATGACCACAGTGGGGGGAGGGATGTCGAAGAGCCTCTGCACCACCCGTGGCAACGATCTATCAGCAATCTTATCACTAGACCGGTTTCCTATTGGGTTTCCTTTACTTACTTTGAGCCATAATAACGTTTTTGCCGTTATCACTAAAAGCCTCAGAAGGGGCGCCTCTCCTCGATATGAAAAGTGGTAGTGTCACTTTGAATGAATCTATGCTCGGAGAATAAGAAACTTCACAATACACTGCATGCACTTGCAGGCAGACTAAGGTACCCTCGTACAATTTCTCAAAGCTGCTACCATACTTGACCAAAAACGGACTTAACTGATCAACTCCCACATACTTAAGGGGTAACCAACCTTGCTGGTCTCTAAAGGCAGGTACAGAAACAATCATCTGCCTGCCCAAGGTTGCCAAATGTTTTCGAAATTTCAAAGCTCTTCCATGCACTAGCTCGATGGCAGCTCCACCCTTCGCAATCCAAAAGATTTTGCGAAGTGCTGCGGGTACTTGAGACTGTCCCGTTTGTCAGTACTTTGCGTGATGTCGTTGGATTTTTAAATACGTAATAGGGTGGGCCTTGGGTAGTGTCACGGGAAGTTTCACTCCTTGAAGCTGATTGGAGCAGCTCATTCATCCCACTACATAAATCAGTCCATCTAGCAAAACTGGATTGAGGTTCAGTAGCTTCTTTTTCGTTCGAGATTTGTTAGCGCATGGGTTATCATCCCTATCTTGCAGCCACATTAACCCTTCCCCATAAGCCTTAGCTTGCACAATGAAAGAACACTTTCCTCTTTACCAACATCGTATAGCTTCAAAAGCCTAGTTGACAATCCTAGTTCTGCGCGACCGCCTTTCATGACGGCAATACATGTATTGAAACGGGTTATCCACGCGGCCGATCTCAGCAAGTGAGGCCAACCGGAGTAATTAGTCAGGAGTGAGTCCGTCCGTGCATCCTGCGACATTATGAGAATCGTACCCGGAGGCTATTTTAACTGCACGTCCGAGGGTGTTGCAGTATTCTTGGGACCGGTCGGCTATAAGGTTTACTCATTCATCAAGAAGTAAGGTCCCGCAAACCGGCAGTGGACATCACTCGACGATGTTGGGTCCCTTGATGCCAAGCCTGTAGGATTAGCTTCCGACCTGACATGACTCCACCGCTAGAGCTCAGGCCACTGATGGATTTCGACCAAACGATCCGCAACGCACTAACTGTATCTCATTTTGGTTTTGTTTATGTTGTGAAAAAGCAGAGTCGTCCAGTAGTAAGTTCTATCAGATTTGATTTGAGTGTCTTCTGTAAGAGTTCGAGAGACCCTAGCAGCCAGTCTTGCTGCGGCCAAGTCTACTCGAGGAGTCGTTATGGTTCTCAAAAGAGCTAACCTTGATTTGGAGAACAGTAGGGTACAACAGGGAACTACGTTGTTTGAAACCATTCTGGGACACACCTCTAAGCCATAGCCAAATTTGGAAGTGTCAAAAACACTTTCATTGGCGTCCTTCCCAAGTTGACTGGGACCTCACAAAAAAGGGTGGACTCCTTTTATCGCTGCGCAGCTACTTGTTGTACAATGGAACTCACGGAGAATATTACTCCAGACTCACGTGGGCATTCCAGCTCAGCTATTTTTCGTCATCTTGGAAGATAATTCCACGGAACCGATTTAAACGCACATTTTCCACAACTACTCTCGAAAGACAAACCTTCTGGTTGTTGTTAACTTCGGATTCCAGTCTGTTTTCCTAATTGGGGTGAGATGTTGAGGTTGACTTGGAAGCTATCACACCTACTAATTCTGCACTTAGTCTAGCTGGTGGGGCCTGATAAACTTAATCACCTGATTATAATTGGGCTTTGGCCGGAATGTAATTTATCGCTGTCATCAGAATCAGTGGAGCCATCAGCGGGAGAACTATCTTTTCCAAATCCTGCCTACTTGATCTGCAATGAGTCTTCATTTAATGGTCCTCAAAAATCCACCCGGGTTCTCGCCGTCCGGATTCATCAACAATACGTTCGTTCAGAGTCAAGGTTCTGTGCAAAATGATGAAACACAGAGAGTCTTATGTGCTCGAAGGTATTGGATTGGGAAAATTTAGCGCTTCAACAGCATTTACGGATAAACATGATGTTAGGCTTGATGAACAAAATAACAGTCATAACATGAGCACTAACCGAAAGCGTGCCGAATTCAATCTTTGCTCTTGCAAGCAAGAATTTCACCAAAAAAAGGTTGACTTTTGAAACGAGCTCCATCCCAAGGAAAGAGTTTAACTCACCAAATTAAGGTCTGTTTAGGTGACAAGAAGTTTTCTGGGTTGGATATTCTTTCCATCTAGCTGGAATTGAGTTATTGCAAGCGACGAAGAAAAATGAACCCAAGCAATGAGCTGGAACGAAGAAATTGGATTTCTCAACATCTGTGGAGAAATTTATTTTCCAAAGGTGCGTGACAGTAAAGTGTTGAAAAAGCTTTACGCAGTCTCTTAGGGACACCCAAGGGACTCCTGATTGTCCTCCTGTAACGCCTGTTTGCACTACCACGGAAGCGGCTAGCCTCCGAATATAACCTTCAGCTTGCCTTCCAAAGACTTATGTCGTTCCTTCTCGTTCATTCTTCGGGAGCCATCACAAACATGTCTCCGGCTTTCAGTCCCTTTGGGGCTTTCAGAACTTTGAAGTGTTCAGTGGACTCTCACCTTGGTCTCCTCCCTTCTGGGGAAAATAGTCCTATATTCCGCAGCCTCAGGCTGCATGTCCTTCATCGTCTAAGGTCCACAGTCCTGGCGGCTGTCCGCCGGATTTTTTCAAGGCACTCTGCATCTTCCTTGGGGATAGGAGTTCAAATCTGTGAGCAATGTCGAAGTAAGACCTCCCTGTTTCATTGTGTAGAGATGAAAACACATCGGCTTGTTTGTAGGAAGTTGCGAAACATAAGTCTTAGGAGCTTCCTTATGCTTCAAGGGTAGCCGGCCTGCACGGCTCCGTCCATCTGTCGTCCCTAGTCCTAACATTACCTAGGTCTTCTACCTTCCGCCCCGAGTCACTCATGAACCGTCCATTTTCCCCGGTTGCGGTTAACCTCACCTGTGCTGTAGTTAGTAAATTACTCTTGCATCCTTTTACCGATGTCTCATGTGTTTTACCACTTGAACACCCCCTCTAGGTTACTATCTAGTAACTTCAGCTGATCTGATCCAAAAATATTCCCGTGGTCGGCAAATATGAAACACGGGGGCCTCAACGCTATGGTCACGTCCTAGGTATGGAAGGGCAATGGAGATGGTCGAGGAACCGATCCGTGAGGGACAGTACTCGCCGCATACAATTGCTCAGATTCAGCTTCTTCGATCCTAAAATAAACCATCGAGCCGGTCAGGAAGTCAGCTGTACGACTATGCAGCTGTCCGTCTCCTCCACAGGCAGTAAGTTAATTCAGCAGCAGTTGGTGATTCATTGAGTCGAAGGCCTCGCTGAGCTCTAGACAAATAATTCCACTATTTCTCCTCCATCCAGTTAATCTTTGACCTCGTCCAAGAACCTAAGAAGGTTCGAGAGATATGATCTCCCTTTTAGAAAACCAGGCTCTGCTTCACTTAGCAGCTTGCTTTTTGCCAAATGCCTGCGGACTTGTTCTCTTAACGGTTTCTCCAGGCATTTGAAAAGAATGCAGGTAAGCCTCGCAGGCCTGTAGTTTTAATCCTGTAAGCTCGACCCGCCTTTGCGGATAGCTACGACAGCTAGTGATTTCTAGTCGGTTGGCTCCCCTTGCCTATTATTTGCGAGAAACAGTCAGTAGGTATGTCTACTTATTTCAGCAGCTAGGGTTTTATAATGGCTAAATGTATGCTATCTGACTCCTCCGACTTGTTTGCTTTAAACTATCATAATATCGTTCTCGCCGCCTCCACCGTAACAACCGCGTGGCACGTCAGGAATCCATAACAGGCCTTCCGGTGTCTCCTGGTGCACCCATTCCTTAGGGGCGCACTTCCAAATTATCTACTGGGCTCCTCCGCTTTGCCACGATCCTCACGGGCATTCCTCCTATCGTCTAACGCGTTCCAACTCCCTTTTTGGGGACAATATTTTGTTGAGAATATACAAAGCCTCTCCTGGGGTCTTGATTAGCTGCCTTTATCAAAACTAGCCGAAAGTTTGTCTGTGCTCTTCTTTGTATCCTGACAGCCGAACTTCGGTATTCGGTGTACTGCAGCCAGGCTCTCTTACTTTAGGCTGATTTAAAACTTTGTAGCTTCTACCTTGTTCCAGTTCCGCTTCCATCTAACACCCAGGCTTGTTCTTGTGCTTGTTTCCTACAGTATGGCAAAATTGTCCTGCAGATCTAGAGGTGTTTGCTTTATATTCTGTCCCTTTTTTTCTGAAGCCGAATTTAATCGGCTACTTTCTAGTCTAGTTTAACTGCCTCTGTGTTTAGTTCTGAAGCTTTGAGCCTTCCGAAATTTCTAAGCAATTTCTCCCTGACCCTCGAGTGATTGAGAAGGATCGTGAACTTGAAGAATACTCGACCATTCCTGCCCAAAGTTGGAAGAATTCTGAGCCCATCTAGGCCGCTCTCGTATTTATGATCACCAAGTCCCAAAAGGAAAGTTAGTTTACTGCTATGTATCCGGCTTTTTTTCTTTGCGTTGAAACAAATTCCATCGTGGAGTCACTCGATAAATTACTCCCATGCCCTACCTTAAACATAACTCTCGGCGTCTCATCCCTCTCCTGGAGGGTCAAAATCCCCAACGATCGGCATTTCACTTACCCCTGCCGCTAACTGTTCTAGTGCTTGCGTGAGTCAATAGTAATAATAATAATAATGGTACGTTTCATGACCATGGATAAGATAAATGCACGAGGCGTAGTCAGAGAATGCAGCAGTACATAGCAATGTGAGGTATTCACCATTTCGAAACTTAGGAACCACACCGTAGCAGAAACAAAACAATAAAGCTAGGCAGTGCCTGAATGAACCAAAATGGAGATGATCAACACGGCAATTTTAAATCAGTTTCGGACTTCTGCGGGAGCTTTGTGGATGGCTGGACGAACACGGGAATGCTGATATAAGCAATACTGAAGAATGTTAAAAATGCAATGTTTGTAAGAACCAGTAAAGCAGCCGGCGTCGGACATCACAGCATGGAAAGGGAGTTGAGACAGGAATAACCCACAGTGTGCCATATGGGCGTCGAAAATTGGCTGCTCCCAGGAAAACATGCGAGGTTAGACCAACTGGGTATACTTAGGATCAGTAACAAGGAACCGGCAGAGAGAGTGACCAAAATATACGGTAAAAATAAACTCCGCACGGGGTTATCAAATTGTAGTCAGAGAAATCATTGGAATACAGAAGATTGATCCAACATTAGGTAACCAATTGTGCAGAGAGCCTGTGATGTAGATGCAAGTAAGGTTGAGGTGATACTGAGATAGGCCTTTGTTTATAGGTAATTTCAGTGCCGTATGAAAATTCACAAGAGGGCAAGGAACTTCACGAGGGATGTGGTGTACTTTTGAAGAGCAGGAATGGTGTGTGGACGCATAAAGGACTTTCAAAGACGAGCAGTCGAAGAAACAAGCTATTGGAGACAATTTTCACTGATGCGGCCAAGAAAATATGTGAAAAAGCTGAGGAGGAGGGACAGCTGTGGATGAGAAAAGGCCAGACCAGAATTAGCAGCAGAATTTTGGGGAGTGTAAAGTTAGGATTTTCTGTACACGTGATAAATAGAATTAATAACCCAGTTCTGATTGGATACAGGTGGCTGGTGTTTTGCTTCATAAAAACCTTGGTTGCAGTTAATAGAAGGTAGCGAGTGGTGAGGGTAGCAGACAAAAAGGGGCTAGGTTGACAAAATGGGGAGAGCGGGTTGGGAGCGGAATGGCGAGGGCTAGATTCGGTCATTGATTTCGTACTGTAAAGCAGAATGAATCGAACAGTTTTTATGGGGTACAGGAAATAGATGTTGAGCGGGTGAAGGGTGATGATTAGCTACGGAAATAAACTACGCGATCCGGCGAGACTTTCACGAGGGATTGTCACCCTGGTCATAGGATTATGATCTTTGGTCATCCATGTAAGATGCCCCAAATAGCGTCAGCAGGAGTGAGCATAAGTTTAATCCAGTGTCAGTCCGATTAATCAAATCCTTTAGTCCGTACGGTAATCCAGGGGTAACGTCGAGTTGGCTGATACTACATAGATAGCCAGTATTATCTGGGAGAGATCAGAGGTGTGGCAGTCCGGAGAATATTCCAGCTGTGGTTTATGGTTATCGTTTTATTAGAAACCAAACAATGATCATTTTGTTATTTGACGGCCAGTGGGCTGATCCATGGAGGATCAGCGGACGGAGGCTGGTAGATTTGTGGGGTAGGTGGGTGACAACAGGGATATAGAGATATATCAAGATCAGGATTAGCGAAAGTGCAAAATAACTTAGTTGGTGGGTGGTGGATGAGGAGGGGGGGCCCATTTGAGAACCAGGAATAAAACAAAAAAGAGGGTGGTATCAGGAAGAGAAGTGGGGGAAAAGGAAGATGACGTTCTGGTGGTTGTGCCAGCAGTGGGCCAGGACGGTGAAAATAGAAAAAAAGATAGAAAATACCCCTAATTAACGTGAAGTTTTTTCACGTAGATGCCAGCTTGCTGCAGTTCCGTGGGGTCATGAGAAGTCGGAAGCATACGGATTCCGGGAGGAATGGGGTCTCAACCTACCACGAGCAAATACAAAGATCAGTGAGTCTTGGTTGTTGAAGAATTGTAATGTGCGTGGTTGGACTGGAGTTTACGAAAAGCGCAAAAATGTAAGGTTGGACCACTGAGTTGTAGCCCGATACAGGAGAATTAAGTGAAGGTGAGCACCTATCATCAGAGGACCAAACAGTTTGTTAAGATAGCCGGTGTCAGTAAGCATTTCGGTTGGGTAATTGGGTCAAAAACGTAGCGGAAAAATCATTGCTGACTTTGGGCACCACTATTAGTTCGCGAGCTGGAAGGGAACACAGAAAAAGTGAAGTGAAGAAAAAGTGAATAGAAAAGAAAAAAGAAAAGAAAAAAAGTGCTACGGTTAAGCTCCTCATTCGGGCAAGCAGCAACAGAGATGTTTAGCCAATATCCGTGAACCGTAGGCGTAGCAATACCTGGCTGCCGTTAGGGCAGAGGCCACGTAATATAAATTTTCCAACCGTGCATTGGCCACTGCGTTAGACGTCGATAAGCTGGACAAGGGTTATGCAGGGAGCCCAAAAAGGCTAAAAATGGAAAACGCGGGGTCGGCAAGCATATGTGAAGTGCTCTGTGGAGTGCTATCACCTCTCACTGGTTCAGACAAAAAGAGCTGAAGGAAGCCTCAAAAGGTTGGGGTTTCCCATATTTAGGGCAGGGTCTAGGCTGTTGTCAGAAATCCATCTGCTAGGAACGGGACAGAGGGCATTAGCCAAGACCTTCCCGGCCAGGAGTGTTTTTCTCCTCTTTTTCTTTTTCTATTATTTACGGAGGAGTAGTAGGGCAAATTTACACCGTAGGGTGATATCCTCATTTCTCCTTGACCCGCCTTTCTCTACACGTGGCCCATTGGGTCCGAGACTGATAGGGATGGCAGTCTCCCTTTATCGCGAGAATGCCACAGACTAGATGTCAAAAACTTTGGGTTGTTGCTGCCGCAATCTGTGAAAGGAAAGAGTATGGGATGGAACGAACACTCGGATGATGGCTACCCTCTTAGGTCTGTCACTCGACCGCTTGCTTTTGCTAATAAAAGAGTCGAACGGGTTCCGGTGTATGCGCAAGCCATCTGGTGACTGAATCACCGGTTATGATATGCTGGGTAACTTCATGGGCATAACGACTTTGGTGAAATAGTATCACCACTGGCTTTGCAGACGTCGATCTCCAGCTAGAGCTGTAGGGTTAGTTGATTTGCGCAGATAAATCAGCAAGCTTCAACCTGAAGTCACACAACGAAGATGAGAATTGAAGAAATGTAAAGATCTTAGGCTTCAGTATGTGGGTAATTGGTAAGTGAGGGGGACAATTGTTTCGGCGGAAATTGGTTATGGGTTACGATGAAACAGCTTGATCAGTTGCGGGTGGGTTCTGTAGAGGAGTAAAGCGCTGTATGAAGGACAGATTGATGGCGAAGAGCCATTTCAAACAGACGAGCCCCAGGAATAATTGTGAGTCAAAGTCAGGCGATGCCTACCGGATGTGCATTGTTATAGCGGAGATTTGTATTAGTTTTCAATTGTGGGCCAAGCACACGTATGCAAATTGGAGCGTGATATAGCAAGGTCCGATGAGGGGGAGAAGAAAAGTGGGCTGATGAATACCAAGAAACAAGGAATTGTTGGCCATACTGTGGTCATGAAAAAGGGACGATGAGATTGGCGAAACAGCAAACTCAATGATTGCCAGATCTAGCAAAACAGATGAAGGTAGAACAGAACCGCCGGACTGAAGAGGAGACCATTTTGTGGGAAAACGTGAAACAAAGGAAGCTGGAAGTTAGAGCAAGGAAAAGAAAGTGCCTTCATAACTGAGGGTTGAGTTTTGTTAGCGAAGCACTTTGGAGGAAGTTCCAAGACGGTGCTTGTCGGTTTTTGCCGAGAGAGAATTAAAGCCCAAATAGCGGGATCAGAAGTGGAAGAGAATTAAAGTGAATGGGCGTGTAACGAGAGATTTAGGGAAACAGTCTCGCTGCTGTTATGGCCCGAAGGCAATGAGGTGCTCGAAAAAAGGGGTTCGAAAACTGTTAGAAACTTAACCCAAATTCAAAGGCCCTTTCTTCACTTACGTACAGAACAATCAGTAAGATTATAATTAGTATAGTGGGAAATGTGCTTATGATGGTCTAAAATGTCTTAAATGGCCTTATAAAACGTATATTGCGGGGTAGTTTGTTCTACAAAGCCGTACACTTGACCAGAAAAAAGATGGATCTAGGAGCAACTCTAGAATTGAGGACGGTAACTGTGTTCTCCCTTAGTCTTAAAGAATGCTGTGAATCCGTTAAATTTCCGAACTGCGGTGCTGATACGATGATTCGATTTACAAAGCACTATGGAAGAATGCGAGGTTCAGCATTATGTTTCTGAGCCATAGAGAGTCTAGTTTCAGATTTTAAAATCTTTGGCTGAAATTGAGTTGAGAGGAGAAGCCAAGCAACACTACTTTCACTAGTTGTTGGACTTTTTCAGTAGCTACTGCATTCCAATGGCGCATGTTAGAGTAGACTATGGAACAGCTTTCCAAAAGCGATCTAAAGTGGGCCTAATGGGTACTGAATTTGCTTTCCGGAAGGTAAAAACTTCTATGAAGCTTGTTGAAAAGTATCCTAGCCTTCGCTATTTGAGTGGTAGCATGTTCTGAGAGAGTAAAAAGGCTGAATACTGCAAACCGAAGTCTTGGGCTAACGAGCTGATGGAACTTGGGTGACTGTTAATACTGAATATACCCGGAGGGACATTGCAATTAAAGGCCGGAATATTGCTTTTCTCAGCGGAACATTTCACTAATAGACTGATGCACCAAGAACTGAGAGCTTTTAGATCTTGCTGGGGTAAACATTCTGGAATCAAAAATACACAAGATTAGATGTCTTCCGCGAAGAGGTAGAGACTGCCATGGTGAACGACATTAGAAAATTATTCATGTATATGAGGAAGAGTGGTGGACCCGAAATGCTGCCTTGTATGACACTATTGGTGTCAGGTTTGGGTTTGGAGACGGACACATTCATCTGAACCAGCTGGTGACGATCGGAGAAATAAGAATCTGACTAACCAGGTGATGAGACCTTGATGCCATAAGATTTGGCCTGTGACAGTAGCTAAGTGTTTCAGACTCGGTCAAAATCCTTCTTCGTAAATAGAAAGATAATGGTCATGGACGTGCATTTGCCATCCACTTCCGTGACTGAGTTCTCTAGGTTAACTTAAAAAGTGGGGCACCAGCGGTTCTTCAGAAAACCGTGTTGATCCACGCTGAGCAAGCTATTTGGTAAAAAGCGGTCCATAATCTTATTTTTAATGAGCTTCTCCATGATTCGGGAGATAATCTGTGTACGATTGATTGGGCGATAATGTTCGAGAACATGAACAGAGCCTCTTTTCTGCAAGGGATAAATATGGAGGCTTTCCGTTGAGTAGGGAAAAAGTCAAATTTCATTGATAAGTTGAATAAATTAGATAGAAGGATAGAGACGTCTGGACCCCCAGAGCAAAAGCCGCCAGCGGAAAGCCTTCCGGGCCTGGGCAATGAGATGGTTTCATAGAAACTGGAAGTAAAGAAATATCATCGAGGTGAAGTGAAACAGTGGATAAGGTCCCACTGGGTAAGCAAACAGGGTGTACTACATGAGTAGGTACACTGGGGGTTGGAAGTGAAGCGAAAAATGTGTTGAAAACTTCGGCTAATCCTTCCGATTTATCTAGACGGCAGTTATTGACAGTGATGAGGGGTGTTATCTTGCGGGTTTGGGGGTTCCTTGCTTTCCTCATCTTACTCAGGATTCCTGTCTTCTTGGAGTGGCAAATATTTTCTGACTCTTGCTTACCAGACTGACTTACATAGCCAAATAAAATAGAGTGAAGATGGTACAGAGAGGACACAGGACGATTTAATGCAGTATCTAGATGTTGTTCACCGCTGGGGGATAGATAGAGTCCACCTCATTATCTTACTAAGGGCCAAGTGCTGACTATCGAGGCAGACGTGACTGGCAGTACTGCAATGCGAAGAATGTAAGAAGCGGAAGAACTGGATGTGATAACCACACAAAAATTTAAGCCTCCAACTCAATAGTAAAGAGCTGCAAACCTGACAAGAGGAGTATTAGCCGGATTGTGCAGCGCTTCATGAGCAAAGCCCAGAAGTCCTTCTTCCATTTCAGCAAGCTCTAGAGCGGTCTCTTCTGAAATGTTGTTTGCAGGCCCGAGTTTTTCATCTTCGCGAAGATAGGGAGTACCTGGGAGGGGTTCAGCGATTTGCATCTGAAACCATCATCGACCAGAGAGGAAACTTTTAAGCCCGTCGTCCAGATTATACTAATCTCTTCTCTGAAGCTCGTCACAGATGCCGAAGTAACTCGGTAGAAACGTTTACTGCAATAAATTTATTGTTTAGTACAGGCACAGTTGATTCCGTTGTTCCTGCTACCGGGAGCGGAGCCAGGGATTATAGCCCCGGGCCAAAAAGTTCATATTCAAGGCTTAGCTGACGGGCTGTTTTTCACAAATAAGGTTGTATTTCCGTGTAATAGACCGTCGGGAGCTGCCGTTAAACGCAGCTATCTACCAGCTTTTAAGGACTACGTAGGTTCACGACGCAACACGGCGTTCCAGGAGTGGCTTCACTAATGATGGGGTGAAATAATGAGCCCCCGGTATTTTTGGTAATAAATGTTCGTCTGGGGTGACACTGCGTTGCGAATTTCGCCTTTTGAAACAGACATACACCAAGTGGTAATGGGAGTCAAAAAAGCCTTTTGCCTGCAGACAATCACCCTTATCCTTATACCAAATTTTGATCCTAACAAACTTATCAGCCGGATTTGTTTTGCAAACATAAATAGGACCTCCAGTGAATCGCCTAGGCTTCAGGTGCCAAAATGCCAGTGTGGGTAAGCAAAGTGCTTTCGTGACTTCCAGACAGGACAAACAAAATGACAGCACTGGGGAAATTAGGCGCTGAAGCGCGATGCAATAACAGCCTTGTAGTCAATGGCGGAATCATGTGCGGCATTTCCGACTGAAGGTTTATTATGCGACTTGCGGGGTTAGAAAAAGCGGCACCATGCACTGTGCCGCAAATACCATGCAATAAGAGTGTAAAAGCTGGCTTCCAGAAGAGCATCAGCTATTGCTAAGGACGGAAGCAGTCAGGGAAATGAAACGGATAGCTTGTTGCAGAAAACGGGAGAAACCTCTTCAAGATTGCGTGATTCAGAAAGTCTACGGACCAGAGTCCAAGCTTTCTTAGAGCAGCAAGAGAGTAAGCCATAGACAAAAGCTGCTGGGAGAGAGCGTATGAGTTACAGAAGAAGCGGTGCCTAAAGAAAGAAGCCCAGAAACAGGAGAAGGCCCTTGAGGAAAACCACGTAGGATGGAAACATCGAGTCAGAAATAGAGTTAGCAGATGACCTTTGCGGTCGGAAAGTGGCTCTTAAAAGATTGCTGGTGAAAACTACGGCACAATTCGCAGACTCAGAACTCACGCAACATAGCACTTGGGCGAAACGAGAACGTAGTCGTTGGTGGTATAGCAGGATCCTGTATGGAAGAGGCCAGGCAGCGAGGAAAGGCCGTCAGGTGCCATGTGGGGAACATTCTGCAGACGGTGGATTTCCCTGGGCATATCGCTCTCAAAATATAATGTGCTTGGGAATGTTGACTGAGACAGAAATATGGACAGGCGCCAGCCCGGTCCTGTACTTGCCAAATTTTTCAGTCGTTGACATAGAGACAGGTTCCTCGGCATAGTTGAGAGCGTAAATTGTAGTATCTGGGTTTCGCCTGATGATATAAACGTGAAAGCGCAGGAACGGATCACCTATAAAGTCACGTCAGGTAAGAACACAGGGGACTCCTCGGCTGGTGTCGGAAATTAAAGCCACTGGGGCAGCCTTCGCAAACCAGACTGGTTCGGTATGCACGCGGAACATGACAATTCTGACAGCAACAAATATTTCACTGGAGGCAAGCTTGTCGCGGACTGCTGGGTCAGCTGGCGAAGGCAAATTCAATGGAAGTAGCGAGGACTACAAGACCGTTCCGAAAAACGATCAGTACCTTGAGGCCAAGAAACTGGAGGCCCTCTTTGACAGGCTCAGAGCAAATCAGGGAGAAGCAAGGCTAATTGCCGTCTGAAAGAGGGCAGAAACTGGGAAACAAGTGGCCGGAGTCGCCGTCTAGGACACATAGTGCGGGTGTCATAGCACTCACTGATATATACTTGCCGCTGGAAGAAGACAAGTGCACTGTGGGAAAGAGCGCACAGCCAAATTCGTCAGTAGGCATGACATCTGTATGAGAGGTGGCAGTGTCTTGGGTGTGGCACACAACATCAATGCGTACGAAGGTGCACGGCTGGCCGCGTCAAACGTGAGAACCGCAAACGTATTCTCCACCTTTCGAAATTGGGTCATAATTGTTCGGAAAAGCCACACAATCGGCTGTGTGAGGTTTCATCCTGATTGGTTTGAAGACCGGAGCATCAGTCACCCCTACATATTTCGCGTAGGTGGCCACACCGTAAGTCCGTCGTTTGCGCGTCGCACCACAATGTGCATCCCTAATCACGCACCTGGACTCGACCTTGCCGTTGCCGGAGTTGGGAGGCTGAGTGACCATCACGTGACGGAAGTCGGCGATCGAGAGGTGATCAACAACAAGACCAGTAGACACAGATAGGCCTCTTAGTCGGGCTAACGCGGTATAAGAGGGTCACATAAACTGAAAGAAGTTGGACTCTAACCACGTCAGATTCGGTCGGTCAGGTATGCTCCTTCAGGCGTTTAACGTTCGGTGTTTCCAATGATCTGAATAGTGGTGTTGTCTGTAGATCAGGTAGGTATTGCGTATTCGTTGGTGATTGCTAAGCTTTACCTTTAGGTTGCTACCGTTCTACCACCAGTCGAGGTGACATCATCCGTGCAGGTGAGGTAACCCGTACTCGTCAGTATTGATATGGAGCTCTCTCTGGATATGACCCTGAACTATCAAATACCACTGACCCTAGGAAGTTACTAACCATAGAAAATGGAACCATTGGCCTCCGGGCACAAACGTTTAAATTTAATAACTTGGCTTCTGACGTTTGCTGACCGCGGCTGTATTCGAAAATTTCGAGATCTTTGAACGTATCAGTAAACAGCCTTCACAGTATTTTGTGTTCGTCTCTGTTTTTTTGCTATATATGCGTTTTCTTGTTTTGTGTTCTTTCGTTTTTGTTGTTGTTCTATTGCTTTTGGTTTTCGTTTTCCTCGTTCTCTTCTTTTTCGGTTCTTTTCCGTTTTTGTGTTTTTTCCGATGTGTGCACGCGGAGAACTGGGTTTACTGACTACGGGTCGGTAATATCAAGGTCAAGTAGTTTTCCACTTGTGTTAGCTGAGTTCCGCGCGTCAAGAGATTGTAAAATCGATCCAGTTCAACGTGCTTGTTCATTGAATTCGTTGAAGAATGCTAGGCTTCGAAGAACTCCCTTGCGTGTCGCGTCGTTGCTTGGTCCAGGATGTGAACCTCATCTAAATCGAACGTGCGTCCTTCTTGATCCTTATGAGTGGACGTTAGGGAGAACAGATTACGTCTTCTTGTAGCTCCCGTGTTACAACCCTTCTCCCAGTTTGACCGACGTATTACTTGTCACAGTCCTTGCAGTTCGGCTTATAAATACCGTTTCTGCTTTTTTTGGTTTTCAGTTGCTCTTTTGGTCTTGATATAATGCTTCATAGGGTTTTGGTTGGTTCTTAATCAACCGTCATGTTTTTTAGTTGTAGGAGCCTTGCCGCCAGTTTGGATACGTTTTTAATATACGGCGGCACTATCTTTCTGTGGGTTTCTGCCTTTTGGCCAGCTTTGGTCTTGATTTTGAACGCTGTCCTTCGCATAAAGTTTCTTGGGCATCTTTTTTGTTAAAACGTCGTGAAAAGATGGTTGTCTTCTTGTGCTCTTAGTTCCGCTGTGCTGTAATTTGTCTTAGCTCTGTTAAACAGAGTTTTAAGGCAAGGCTTAAATGGTTGCTGTGCAAATTCAGTATTTGGTCCGCTTATGCTTGTTTTCGATACACAGATGCTTCCAGTTGGCTGCTGCTAGTTCCTCTCACCAACACGTCCAGAAATGCTAGCTGGTAGTGCTTTTCCATTTTCAAAGCGAACTTGATATCCTCCAAGATGTTGTTGACCGTGGTGTGTGCCTTCACAATATCTGAGCGCCTGATAAGGACAGGGATGTTATCCACAAACCTGATCCAAAGTTTCTGTCTGTTCGTCTGTAGTGTGAGGTTTTCAATTGCTTGCATAACAGGTTCTGCCATAAATCCGGATATGGGTGAAACCGTCGGTGTTACTCCTATTGGTTCGTAGATTTTTCCGTCAACTTTAAGCACGTATTTAGGCACAGGTCTAGTAGTTTACAAATTGTTTGTGCTGCTAGCGGATTATCTTTGTGATGTTGAATAAGCTCCTCCGGAATATTCTTGGCTAGGTTCAAGTCGGTTGCAGTGAGGAGGGCTGTGACGTCGAACGAAAGCACAGCTTCATCCGCTTTTATCTTGATGTACTTCGGTTTATCCGGGAACTGTTGGACTTTAGTTATGGAGTTATATGACCCATTCATCAGTGGTTTCAGGCGTTTCCACAACTCATTAGCCGTGCGGTATGTCGGGGTTCAGGGTAGAGAGATTATTGGTCTCAGTGGGATTTCATCCTCGTGTACCTTCGGCAATCCGTAGAATTGGGTGATGTTTGGGGCTTCAGCTTTCATTCTTTAACGTTCCTCTTCCGTTATCATTTGCATATCTTTTACTCTTTCCTCAGATTGTATTGACTTTCTTCCTCAGTTTTTTGGTTGGATCCGCATCGACGAGGCCGTAGATGGTAATGTCTTTCAACGGTTGTTTCGCCTTTTTTAATATGATCCGTTTTTCCATGACGGCCGTCATTCCTCCTTTGTTAGCTGGCATAATGAAGATGTTTTCGTCGTTCCTCAGTGATCTTAGTACATTTTGTTCCGTGTTCCAGAGAGCGTTGGATCGTCGTGTGGGACGGATGGCCGGAATTATGATTTGTCTCAACTTGCTTTTTGTCTCTTCTGGCAAAACGGATGACTTGATGCCTTCTTTCAGCTCGACTAGGTATTTCTTTGGGGCACCGTTCCTGAGGTTGAAGTTCAATCCTCTTCTGAGAGTATCTTGTTTTTCGCCGGAGAGTGTTTGAGGTGACAAACTTCTGATCTGTATCTTCCTCCCAGTTTCTTCCGTGTCCCTTTTGGGTTTGCCTTTTTTTCTGAAAAGGGATGATTCTTTTCGCTTCTGACAACTATTCATTCGTCGTTTGATATTATCTTCAATTAGTTCAATAGTTTTCTAGTCGAGTAATCGTTCCTATAAGTATTCTCCTTCTTCCATTGCACTTCTCTATTTATTCTGATGGTTGTGGGCATCTGTATTTGGCACCCGCACCAAAATCTACCGTTATATCTTGCTATCGCCCTGACCGTGAAGGATTGTTTGGTGAATTGTGTTCTACATTATTAAATGGGATGTTTTTGTCTCAAACATTCATGAAAAAAGAACAGTAGCTCGCGGAAGGGAGCGCGTCTGCAAGCAGATGTCTCCCAGCGTCGGGCGGATATGAGCGTAGCATGCCAAAAGATGCTTCCAATGATTTTGAATTTTGGCGTTTGTCGTATCCCATGTCGGTGGTTTCCACGCAAGAGTGATGGCTGAGCTTGGCATTAAGGTAGCAATAGTTACGTGACCAGTCTAGGTTACGTCATCAGGCATTACAGGCATTACATACGCTAACAAGCCAACCAAAACCCTATGGAGCATCATATCAAGACCAAAAGAGCAACTGAAAACCAAAAAATGCGGAAACAATATTTATAAGCCGAACTGCAAGGACTGTGACAAGTAATACGTCGGTCAAACTGGGAGAAGGGTTGTAACACGGGAGCTACAAGAAGACGTAATCTGTTCTCCCTAACGTCCACTCATAAGGATCAAGAAGGACGCACGTTCGATTTAGATGAGGTTCACATCCTGGACCAAGCAACGACGCGACACGCAAGGGAGTTCTTCGAAGCCTAGCATTCTTCAACGAATTCAATGAACAAGCACGTTGAACTGGATCGATTTTACAATCTCTTGACGCGCGGAACTCAGCTAACACAAGTGGAAAACTACTTGACCTTGATATTACCGACCCGTAGTCAGTAAACCCAGTTCTCCGCGTGCACACATCGGAAAAAACACAAAAACGGAAAAGAACCGAAAAAGAAGAGAACGAGGAAAACGAAAACCAAAAGCAATAGAACAACAACAAAAACGAAAGAACACAAAACAAGAAAACGCATATATAGCAAAAAAACAGAGACGAACACAAAATACTGTGAAGGCTGTTTACTGATACGTTCAAAGATCTCGAAATTTTCGAATACAGCCGCGGTCAGCAAACGTCAGAAGCCAAGTTATTAAATTTAAACGTTTGTGCCCGGAGGCCAATGGTTCCATTTTCTATGGTTAGTAACTTCCTAGGGTCAGTGGTATTTGATAGTTCAGGGTCATATCCAGAGAGAGCTCCATATCAATACTGACGAGTACGGGTTACCTCACCTGCACGGATGATGTCACCTCGACTGGTGGTAGAACGGTAGCAACCTAAAGGTAAAGCTTAGCAATCACCAACGAATACGCAATACCTACCTGATCTACAGACAACACCACTATTCAGATCATTGGAAACACCGAACGTTAAACGCCTGAAGGAGCATACCTGACCGACCGAATCTGACGTGGTTAGAGTCCAACTTCTTTCAGTTTATGTGACCCTCTTATACCGCGTTAGCCCGACTAAGAGGCCTATCTGTGTCTACTGGTCTTGTTGTTGATCACCTCTCGATCGCCGACTTCCGTCACGTGATGGTCACTCAGCCTCCCAACTCCGGCAACGGCAAGGTCGAGTCCAGGTGCGTGATTAGGGATGCACATTGTGGTGCGACGCGCAAACGACGGACTTACGGTGTGGCCACCTACGCGAAATATGTAGGGGTGACTGATGCTCCGGTCTTCAAACCAATCAGGATGAAACCTCACACAGCCGATTGTGTGGCTTTTCCGAACAATTATGACCCAATTTCGAAAGGTGGAGAATACGTTTGCGGTTCTCACGTTTGACGCGGCCAGCCGTGCACCTTCGTACGCATTGATGTTGTGTGCCACACCCAAGACACTGCCACCTCTCATACAGATGTCATGCCTACTGACGAATTTGGCTGTGCGCTCTTTCCCACAGTGCACTTGTCTTCTTCCAGCGGCAAGTATATATCAGTGAGTGCTATGACACCCGCACTATGTGTCCTAGACGGCGACTCCGGCCACTTGTTTCCCAGTTTCTGCCCTCTTTCAGACGGCAATTAGCCTTGCTTCTCCCTGATTTGCTCTGAGCCTGTCAAAGAGGGCCTCCAGTTTCTTGGCCTCAAGGTACTGATCGTTTTTCGGAACGGTCTTGTAGTCCTCGCTACTTCCATTGAATTTGCCTTCGCCAGCTGACCCAGCAGTCCGCGACAAGCTTGCCTCCAGTGAAATATTTGTTGCTGTCAGAATTGTCATGTTCCGCGTGCATACCGAACCAGTCTGGTTTGCGAAGGCTGCCCCAGTGGCTTTAATTTCCGACACCAGCCGAGGAGTCCCCTGTGTTCTTACCTGACGTGACTTTATAGGTGATCCGTTCCTGCGCTTTCACGTTTATATCATCAGGCGAAACCCAGATACTACAATTTACGCTCTCAACTATGCCGAGGAACCTGTCTCTATGTCAACGACTGAAAAATTTGGCAAGTACAGGACCGGGCTGGCGCCTGTCCATATTTCTGTCTCAGTCAACATTCCCAAGCACATTATATTTTGAGAGCGATATGCCCAGGGAAATCCACCGTCTGCAGAATGTTCCCCACATGGCACCTGACGGCCTTTCCTCGCTGCCTGGCCTCTTCCATACAGGATCCTGCTATACCACCAACGACTACGTTCTCGTTTCGCCCAAGTGCTATGTTGCGTGAGTTCTGAGTCTGCGAATTGTGCCGTAGTTTTCACCAGCAATCTTTTAAGAGCCACTTTCCGACCGCAAAGGTCATCTGCTAACTCTATTTCTGACTCGATGTTTCCATCCTACGTGGTTTTCCTCAAGGGCCTTCTCCTGTTTCTGGGCTTCTTTCTTTAGGCACCGCTTCTTCTGTAACTCATACGCTCTCTCCCAGCAGCTTTTGTCTATGGCTTACTCTCTTGCTGCTCTAAGAAAGCTTGGACTCTGGTCCGTAGACTTTCTGGATCACGCAATCTTGAAGAGGTTTCTCCCGTTTTCTGCAACAAGCTATCCGTTTCATTTCCCTGACTGCTTCCGTCCTTAGCAATAGCTGATGCTCTTCTGGAAGCCAGCTTTTACACTCTCGGAATACCGAGGTCATTGCATGGTATTTGCGGCACAGTGCATGGTGCCGCTTTTTCTAACCCCTCATGTCGGTTGTCGTGTGGAAAGGCCTGTTTGGCGTGAAGGTGTCACCAACAAGAAGAGTTCCCCAAACTTCGAGGGCTGTTTTTGTTCTTCAGTTTAGTGCCACCAGGGGGAAGGCCTGCAAAATGCGATCGGAATGCAGGCAGGGCTTCAAGAACGGGATAGCCGAAACTTCAGGGAGACTCCCAGTGTACTGATGACAATTGCCACTAAAGGCCATTTTGCGAAGATCAGTGGGGAGCGTGGCATATGTTGGATTTGTGCTTCGCACTGCTGCTTCTGCCGGACTTTTTACGATTTGAGTTAATTTCAATCCCTGCTGCGTGATCAACTCCCGCTGGATTCGGTCACACATAGATTTGTATTCTGCTATCTCTGCTGACGTTCGCCCACGCGCACACGGCTCACTCGTATACACTTTGGGTAGTTTATATTTTCGTGTGAGAAGTTCCACAATCACGCCGCCTCTGCCCCTTCCGTTACAAATCGGTAAGTTTGATTTTGGTATCTAGGAGCTGTTTCCCACACACAATTTTCATCACACTACCTCGTTTTTTGAGCCTCTTTCATCCGACAGGGATCATAAAGGTGCTGAAATAATTCACGACGCCCCCAAAAGTTCAGCCACTGTGAAACCACCCTCCCCCCTGGTCTTCATGTCTCGGCCTGTGACTTGAACAGACAGAGGCTGTTTTTCACACGAACAATATGCGTTCTCAATCTACGATATGTTCTGCATTTATACAGGGCTATTGGATGAGCTGTATGAATTTATTCGTGAGCTTCACCAGACAGTCCGTACGACGCAACCAAGAAAGCAGCTATCCATCTGCTGGGATCGTTCCGGCGATATCACATTGAAGCCTTGCTGACAAAAGTTTCCCTCGGCGATCAGGAGCCCCTTCAACTTCTGCAATACACGCAGCATTCATTGACGTCACCAAAAGGATGACTGTCCCTTAAGATATTTATGGATGGAATATCTTCCTCCGTCGACGATTTTTCGATCGAGAGGCTAGCGGTGACAAGTGACAGAATAAATGTTGCGAGTCTACCAAACACGGTGGCCGTTTCAAGGTCCTAAAATCCAACTTCCAATTGTATCTCGGGATTTAAAGAACCAAATGCCAATTTTCTGTGTCTCGCTGACAGCCAGATACCAGCCAGTCTTTTGCTTCTTCTCGGCTACCCTACTGTTGGCACCGCCGACATTATGACGCGGATGCTTGTCGGTTCCAGTCAGAGTACGCTTCCAATCTACAACTTCCGTAAAAGCCACGGCCAGTGGGTAATGGCGACCGCTGTCTCTGGCTCAGAAACTTGCAGCCTTTTGTAAATTTTGGATTATCCGCTGGAATGTTGTTTCTGATTGATTTCGAGGCGCCAATCTGCTTGATACCCTTCCCGCCTGGTGAAGGCAATCTACGACATGCCACTCCCATTTTGTAGGCGGCCAACAGTTTTCATTAAAGACTTACGGTCAAAGGCTACCAAAGCTTGACGTGGGTTTGCGCCGACAGCCTCTCAGAATTTTCGAGGTTTTTGAAGCTAACCGTCGCAACCTCGATGTGAACTTCCCTTCTGTGTCTTTGCTTGAGGTTGCTGTGAAGCATGATGCTCTGCTGGACAGCCATAGTCCTATTAAAACATGAGGCACCAATACCTCCATCAACTCCATCGTGTTGCGTCTCATAACAGTACGCTATCTGTTTTCCTGTTTTCCACCACAAACGTCCCCTTCGCAGGCACGACACAGCCTAAAAGGTAACATTCTTGCCATAGGTCAGCCAAATCCGGCGTGTCCCCGAGGGTTGCTACCTGGGCAAGCATCTGCAGCGAAGGCAGAATTCAAGCGTATGTTAGGCTTGATAGTGGTTCTCCCATCGAGCAGTCATTGGGCCTACCCACTCCATATGTTTCTGAAGCCGTACGTCGATCGGCGCCTGCTTGGTGATAACTACGCCCTCAACAGTGTCTAGGCATCCGAACACTTACCGTTTCCACATTTTCTTGACCTTCCCCACAATCTTTTGGCAAGCAAACTTTCGGTCCGTTGCTTTTGTGCACAGAATGCTGGCTGATGCATCATGATTAGAATGGCTTCATTGAACTCTAATAGCTTCGGTGTTGGGTTGCGTAACAATGCTTTGAAACACTGGGTCAGGTCAACTTTGTAACCTGATGCAATCAAGTGTCTTCCAATCGAAGGGGCTGGCGGTTTCACGTCATTGTGTATTGCCACAGCAGGTTGCGTTGTCAAGTTTGACCGTCATTTGGGTGTGTGCTCTGACACTCGCTGGGTCAGGCAACGATCCGTCCTGCCAGTGTATGCGTCACCGCAACTGCCAATGAACTGATAGACAATATGTGAGACACTGGGATCAGCAAGACTATGTGAGTGATTTTGAAACCATAACCTTTTGGTCGTCTGCAGCAAACGCAACTGCGCCGCAGTGTGCGTGTGACTCAGAGCTGACTTGAAATTACAACTTATTTGACTGAATAAATGATTTCCTTTAAAAGGCAAAGTGATGAAACTTGCTTCTTTTCCAAGTTCATTGTTTTCCGGCGCATAAGTCTCGGCCTCTGATGTTGTATGATGAATTTTTCCGGATAACCGTTGACCAGCAGCTTTCTTTTTGTAAACTCCTCATCTTTTTGTATTTGATCTTCTGTGCAGATTCTCTGAGCCCTGTTGAGGAGAGTTCTGACCAATCCACAGAGCTTTTACAGTCACACCACGTCTGCTATCTGACCACGAAAAAAAGTTCGGGATAAGGGCGGAATAAAGGCCTGCTCGAAGCAATGAAACCGGTAAATCTGCCTAGATTTTTCCAAAACCATGCAGATTGGATCATGGAGCGCTCAGAAAATATTCCAGACAAGGCACTTCCCGGGAACGGTTGACCCCGAATTCTGCGAGAGCAGTGTGTAAGAATCTAAGGCTCTTCTCATCTTGTAAGGCGGCGGGACTCGATGGAATCCATCCGCCATTATTGGAATCGTTGGCCGATCTCTTGGCTCAAACACTGACGGTTCCATTCAGCACCTCTCTGGAAGGTGAGGTACCACAGAGCTGATATGTCCCCGCCGTCATCCCAGTCCGCAAGTGGTGCAAATGACAGGCTTGCGCGGGTAGTCAATTGATAGGCCTGGCTCCAGTAGTAATGAAGATCATGGAAGCGTTTACCCGGGCCATATAACTGGGCATCTGGAAAGCCACTGTTTGATATCACACCACTACCTCGGTTCCTCTCATCGAAAGTCAAGCTTGTCTGATCCGACACACTGGTCAGATGAAGCAAGAAGGAAGCCAGACAGGAGAGGGCGAGTTGGCATTTTATATTTGGATTTCCAAGAGGTACTTAGTTTGGAGGGCTACAAGAATTTGGTGAATGTGCTCTAAGAAATCACGATGGGTCTTTCGATGGAGGGATGGATCTCCGGAGGGCTGAATGGGGGGCAGTTACATGTGAAAGTGGGGGAGAATTTCTAGCTTCGGAGGATTGCATATTGGTATGCCGCAGGGATCCCTCCTGATCTCCCTGGCCATTAGTAATCGGGTAGGTAAACTGGTGGCTTACTGATGAGGATAAAATACTCGAGCTTTAGGGTACAGAAGCCGCAGTTTACCCGCAACCGTCTTAAAACTACTGTACTCCGGCTTCAGACTACTACTCCGAGGTAGTAATTAGGAAGGAGACTGAAGTTCTTAGACTAAAATTGCCGTTAGGACCATGAAAAAGAAGACAGGGCACAAAGAGAGGCAACGCTTCACGTTTTTCAAAGCAAGCGGCAGCTCAAGTATCCTCCAGGACCTCAGAACGGCGCACTATTTTTCGGCTGGGGCAAAGCTAGACTTTTAGTTTATGTGTCCTCGATAAGAACATTGTTTCTACGAAAAGAGCAAAACAAACACTAGGTGCTGTCCCATTATCTAAGATTCCTTACCCGGCAGGGTGCTCTTGGTTCATCACCAAAACTAATAGACGAATCCTTGGGTTATTCGTTAGTTTCAGCTGATCACAGAAGGCGTCTGGCGGCTTTACAATAACTGCCCCGATAGAGGAGACTGGTGGTATAGCCCGAAGATTTTCCCTGGACAGACCCTCATATGTAAGATGTTGAACCAGAAAACCACGGCCTGTGTCGGACACTGCAGATGAGCCGAAGCTTTGAATTACCTCTGTCGGGCGGTTAATACCGTTAGACTCTGGAGGAGGGCCCAAGCCTGAGAAAGGGATAGGCGGCGCGGAAGGGGTTGCGAGCGACTTAGAAACTCTTTGACCTAGACCAAGTGGTCCATGAAATGATAGCTCTGCTAGTGCAGCCAGTGGACTCTACGAGCTCAAGACCGGCAACGGTGCAAGCCACACAAAAACGCCTAAGCGTAATAGGAAGCAGTCGAAGTATTCTTCTTTCTCAGGCGACTCAATCGGTAAAGACAGGTGTTCTTGGTGCCCCCTATACCACTGAACCCTTCTTGGAGCCCTCAGAATAAAGTGAGCTAAAAGGCCAAATTAGAGCCCCACATCCGTGAGCACACCCATGCTAGCACCACTCTAGACCCATATAAGCAAACCACACATGGTTTGCCCGATTCTTCTTACCTGAGGGTCTTGAAATCATCGGAGTAGTTGTAGCCGGGCAACTTGAATGGAATGCCAACTCGTCACCCATCTTACTCGCGGCCCTCTTGAAAATCCGGTCCCATACCGTTTTTTCCACGCCTCTTTATCCGTGTTTGGCATCTCCAACTTCCCTGCTACGCCTCAGGTCTCGGTAACCCCGTCTGTGTTAGCTCCTGGGTCCAATTTTCCCTCATCCCCCCACGAACACTCGGTAAATTGTTCCCTCACCCACTGTCTTAGCATTCAAAACAAGGTTTTGGAACCGAGAAAGCTGGTGGCTGATGCAAATCCCTGCTCTCTCGCGGCTTCCGAAATGAGGCTTGCGTCGGAAGACCATGACAGTGAAGTTACTGCCGGTGGTTACACCATGGTCCTTGAGGGTCCAGTGGAAGTTTGAGAAGGTGGTGTAATCCTTTTCCTTGGTGTCCTGTTACTCCCGGCTCTGGTCTCACAGTTAGATCCTATTCCTTCTATAGACTGTTTGTGGGTCAAACTTATCCTCTCTTCTGGTGCAGTCTTTGTGATAGGAAACAAGCGTAAGAAGCCAGTTTGCACCGCCAAACCCGGCAGTGGGGTCATTAAAATAGGGCATGGAACCAGGGCCCAACAGTCGCTTTTGCTTTTTTCAACGTCCTCCGAGTAAGGTAGGCCAGGTATCACTCTCCGGAAAGCAACCCCGGGGATTCCGTGGTTGGACTGATAGTGCAGCGTACTTGGACTCGGCAGGTTTCATTTAACGTCGAGTACATATTGGAAGGAAACTCGCTTCTTTTAGATTTAGTCGTCGTCAATGAAAGTCACACCTTGGAAGGGTTCCCTCCTCTCTAGCCACTTGGAAAGAGTGGTCGTACAACAATGAAATATGAATTTTTATCTAAGTGGCCCATGGGCGCTTTCTTGGACCTGAGTGTTTGACCCTGCATAAGGACCATTTTTCAACAGATCCGGATTAGCCCAGAGATTCGGTTGGCGAGCATCAAGCGGGAAAAGATGATCGAAGATAACAGTCAGCCAATGAAGCAGTGCCTTCGTGTTGCTGAATACCTGCTTGTACCGAGAACTCGTAAAGCTGATGGTAGCATCGATATTTCTTTCACTAAAGAGTACAACAGTTGTCCATGAATCATTATAATTCTACTGGTCCAGACACACAAGTAAACCTTAAGAAACTGTCGAGGTTTTTTCTGTCGCCTGTAATCTGACTTTCTCCAAGCTTCTAGGCTCAATCTTCTCCCAGTAGTCGAAGAGAACAGCTGTAGCTCTCATTTTCATGAAAAGTTATCACTTTCTGGAGGAAAAGAGCCCAAACAGTCTCTCTAGCGACCTTTAAAACATCTTTGAATGCGTTCTCAAAAGTGCCATTGTGAGCCACTCTAGATGGCATGAACCACAAGCCACTTCTCAGTGGGTTTTCTTTCCTCACATATCTTGCATCACCGATGTGCTGACAGTGATGGACAACCCAGCACAATTATCTGATTTTGGACGGATATTTATTGCCACCCCCATAGACCCTGTCAGAGCCCCCGATAGATCGCCCATAGTCTCCTCTTGCTAAAGTTAGGGATGTGTGGTACTTCGGGTCAGCTTAGCTCAGTTACCCTAAACCCTCCCACTGATCGATCTTCATGTCTGAAATCGGGCCATCCTACTTCTTTTTATCCACAGTCTTTATCGGATGGCCTCAAGGAATACTACTTGGTCCCTCTGTCTATTCATATTACCGACCTACCTGATGTCATCCTCGCCCACACAGCAGTGTGAGCTGACGACGTGACAGTATCGGGCTCATGTCTCATGGAAAAAAGCGGCTGCGGCTGCAAAAATTGCTGGGCCTTCGAATGGGACCTGCCAACGAATGACGACAAATGTCTCTGTGGCGCTTGGCAGAACTTCCGACCACCCTTCCTAAACCAATAGTAGATTTCTAATCCGAAAAGCACACTGAAACAAAAATCTAGGATTTTGGCTTGGTAACAATCTTTCTTATTGTCCTCATCAAGAAAAACCCAGCAAGTTAGGTTTCTGAGTTCTCTGTATGAATAAACATCCCTTTCATTATGTACCACCGGGAAAATTCCGTCTCTGTGGTGGAACGCAGTTCCGTCCTTTGCTCGAGTGTCGCGGTCAGGTGGTATGCGCCGGTCGTATCAGAGATTGGAATACTATGGAACGAGTCCGGAGAAGGGCAGCGAAGATTGTGCCTGGCTTACAACACACTTCGTATCCAGCTCGTCTGACTGAACCGATTCCCTAGTCCTTAGGCGCAAGACGTTTACGAGCAGGTCCTTTCCTTATGTACAATTTATTCCTTACCAATTTAGTGAATCAGTACTTGACACGTTCAGACCTGGAAACTCCGCTTCGGCCTAGCAAAGGATTATTTTTCTCTTTTCCCGCATATTTGTGCGCCGAAATTTCTTCACTTGTAAGATTGTGTCTTTGAGGAAGGATTTTCCTCGAGGGGTAGCAGGAGTTTCACACAAAGCAGCCTTCAAGGCTATTTTGGATCGTCACCCAGGGTTACCCCCTGGCCCACTCCCAACCTATCCCAACTCTCATGTCAGTCATGCTTTCAGGATGCACGTTATCTACTTCCCAGTGGTTAAAAAGAAAGCTGAAAAAAATAGATGAATCGATGGTCGACAAAAAGCGAAAAGACTCTACATTTCATCCCATTTCTCTTACTTGTGGCATTCCCACCCATTTCCCAAGTTTTCTCCCCAGAGTAGCTGGAGGAGGAAAATATATATGTACATCAGACATGAATAAATGTATATCTGTCCCCCCATTTTCTAATCGATGGCTTCTTGTTCCTGGGTCCGTTTGTCATCCCATGTAGTCCAGTTTCTTTCAGTGTTGTACCCCAAACGAATGAAGATATTACGAGCTCCGGGAATATGGGAGCTTATGCCTCGTGCCTGAGAATTGCTTCGAGGATTCATGACTTCAGAATTGAACTACTGCAACACCTCACCGTGGAACTCAGGTCGTCTACGCTTAGTTCTTTTTTCTCAAGCTCGCTTGATCAGAGAAACCTCGGGAAGCAATACAGGTTTCCGTGAGGATAATAGTTGAGAGTAGGCCGTAGAACATAGAGGCACCCAGTGCAACAGGTGTGGGAATCGTACTTAAGGACATCCAGCAAGACTGCGAATAGAGCATGATAATGTGCCATGTAGAGCCAGACCACTGTAGGCAAGGTAAGGTCTGGACTTGCGACCCTGGTGGACAGTGCTCGAACAGCCGAAAAGAAATTGCAGACCACTTTCCTTCGGACAGCCGTAGATGGGCATCGTCGCTGGGTAACACGGGACAGGCCACTGGGAAGAAAGCTCAGGTTCATGAAAGACCGGGGCCAATACACAAGCGGTCCAGGCACTCAGAGTTCCGGCCAGCAAAAATAAAGGAAAGCATGCGGTTAAAAGGTCACTGTCACACTTAGGGAACTTTACAGCGCCGGCCCGAAAACCAGGTCAGTAATCGTGTTTAACCTTCCCTAATGAGCCTAAAAATCGCTTCAAGCTCACGACTGTGAGGCTTTCCAGCTGTCACTACCTGAACTGCCTGCCTTAGAAGGTCCACCAAGGTTGAGATTATTTGATATTCGTGACGGCTTAGTTTGATAGAGATGTCATCAGGTTTGGATGAAAACACGGGAGTCAGCTGGAATTATCAAAACTCTAGGCGGCTGTTTAGGAGATCGAACTAGTGCAACAAATCCAGAAGAAACCCCGCCGTTGACTCCGTAAATAACGAATACTGAAAATCCTTCTAAATATTCGACGTGACCTGTGAATTTGACTATATTTCACATAAATCTGAAAAACTCGTCCATACACCATACTTTTGCACATTTGTTCATTCGTGTGAGAACTTGAATTTAACCTTGAAACGTTTCTGACTGTCATGCCCGAGCCGAATGGTTTTTGACCTTTTGGTTTTACTGCTGAGTCTATTTGGTCGCATACATGAGGTATGCATATATTTGTACTTTCTGTAAATTTTAATTTAATACCTCAGAAACTACGAATCAATCTTGTTCTGGTTTTGGGATTCATTTGAATTGGCTACGCGTTGCTCGATTCTCGAGAAATGACTTACAGTACCTAAGTGAAACCTGGATAAGAAAACTCATTGGAAACGCTTAGACGAGGAAGCAGAAACCTTATGTGACCACAGGAATTAACTAGGAAAGTCTCTGGGGATGGTTAGGATGTTACTGGTTCTCTGGGTAATGTTGGGTCAACTAGTTCTGTCGGTGCCGGGTCACATTTCTATTCGCGATGAGTTTGGCCACAGTTATATTCATATAATGAAGTTGATGGGATTCGAGAAGCAGCGGCGGTCAGTAACGAAGGAAACAAAGCCTCCTAACCAAGGAACTGGCCTCAGCGAGGCAACAAAATTCCATGTAGTTTAAGATATCAGCATCAAAATGGAGACGCAATCGACGAAAGTGGATTTGTAAAGGAGTTCAGGAAACCCCGTTCCATGCATGAGCATCCATGTTACAAACAACATTTACCATTCGTATGAACTATCTTTGCTGGAATTCCGATTGTTTGTTTTATTTCTATAAATCTTTGCCACAAACCGGACTCCTACCGTTGCCTCGAGGGAGAGTCGCTCGGCTTGAACTTCAAGAGATAGTCCGACGGATTCGTTGCGCGATAGAATGGTTCGTCAATGGAGGCAGGCAAACCACCTAGCATCGGTGTTTTGGAAGAGATGGATCAGGGAATATCTTCCACTATTACAACAGCGGCAGAAGTGGGTAACTCGAGAAAGCAACTTTAGATCGTGTGATGTAGTGCTACTAGTTTCGGAGGCTTTGCCGCGTGGCCGATGGCCGGGCGGTGTTATCAAAAACGTCTCAGTTTCGGACGATGGCTTGGTACGAACGGCAACAGTGCGAACTACTGAACGATTAGTGCTTCGTTACATTAGAAAGATTCGTCTTATTGAAGGCGACCACACCTAGCGTTGCACGGGAAAAATGCGGGTCGGATTTTGGGGGCCAGTGTAAAGGAGTTCGAGAAACCCCGTTCCATGCATGAGCATCCATGTTACAAACAACATTTATCATTCGTGTGAACTAACGTTGCTGGAATTCCGATTGTTTGTTTTATTTCTCTAAATCTTTGCCACAAACCGGACTCCTACCGTTGCCTCGAGCGAGAGTCGCTCAGCTTGAACTTCGTTGTGACTGTATTTGGTAATCTCATCTTCTGTATCTAACCTTTTTCTGTAACCCAGCTGCAGTTGTTGATTTGTTGTCCAATTTGGAGCGAAAGAGCCCAGAAGGAACACCATTGAGGTTTGATTATTGTAAAATTAATTAATCTGTTGTATATAGTACCGTAGCTATTTGGAATCGACTTTGTTTTGAATTGTGTCGAAATTGGTCGCTACGTGCTGCTCAAACGTTCCGGTGGCTGGACTTTGCAGTACTCAATATTTTTGGCAATTGCTGAGACATGAAATTACGCAAACCTTTCCGAATCAAAGGACAATACCGTTCAGGAGAACCAAACCCTTTTGTCCGTAGGTGTTGGTCATGTTTCTTGCGCAGGCTCTGGTATATCGGATTGTTCTACGGTTAGCTTGGTACCCCATAGAGCTAGAGATGATCTGTTGTTAGGTGAGTTGATGAAAAAGCAGGTTTCAGAACAATTAGAGTTAGACAAGCAACGTAAGCTGCTCCAGGTGAGGAATCAGACGGAAATGGCGAAACTGCTTTGGCACTCGCTGAGGAAGAGGAAAATCTAATCAACAGAGATGAAGTCAAAGGTGGAGTAATGGTCAATGAACGTTTTTCTCGTTACTTAGGTGATTGCCACGTGCAGAACGATGCTTCACACACAACAAGCTTGGTTTCAGTGGAAGAACCTGCAGTGGATTATCGTTTGGACTTACCCAGGGCGGAACTGGAGTCATTTTCGGGCTGCTTGTCAACGTACTGGAGGTTTGTGAAACAGTTTGAATACTACGTCGAAGGTAGAGTTCGAAAAGATGGCCAGCTCCTACTTTATTTGATGCACTACTGCAAGGGACAAGCAAGGGTTGCAATTGCCGAATGTGTTATGTTTGCCTCCAACACCGGCATACAATAGGGCTAGGGAAATCTTAAAGGATCTGTATGGACAAGATCATGTAGAGGCTCGTTCACTGATTGACGGCTTACTGCAAGGTTTCAAGCCTCTGGTGGAATATTCGGATGCCCTGACCAAATTGTCGTTGAAAATGCTGAGCTATGAAGTTGCCCTCATGCAGATGAATTGCATGTCAGACCTCAACTCACTGCGGACTATGGAAAGTATCACTCGAGTGCTACCAACGCATCTCCAAGATTTGTGGGCTAGGACCGTTAATGATATCTTGAGAAGAGGAGGTGAACCCAGGTTCCAAGATCTGCGGCACTTAGGGTCCCGTGAGGCAGGGATTATTCAAAGTAGGTTTGGCAAACTGGCTGCCAATAGCAAGGCTCAGGGGTATTCGCGGTCGTCCAGTTGGAGGAATTATGCACAAAACCCGCATCCAGAAGCGACACGGTTAACGCCAAATCAGGGTAGTACTTTGTTGGTCGTAGCTAATTGGTGCTCTGTATGTAATGGAATACACGCACTTGAGGAATGTCAGCGATTCCTGTCTCGTGATGTAGCTGGTCGTTGGGCATTGATCAAAGAAATCAAGGCTTGTTTTTCGTGTCTCAAGTGTGGACATCTGTCTAGCAACTGTTCTGTTTCCAAACCATGTTCAACATCAGGTAGCCCGGAACGGCACCCTCCTCTACTGCATGTTGCACAGAAACAGTGCACCGATCAAGTCACGCAAGATACAACACGAGGGCTGCAACTGGATAAGCTGGGTACGGACAATGCAAAAAGGCCTGGGCAGTGGATCAATATTTGTGCGGCTACTCTTAGGCCGGAATGTCGGATCAGTGTATTCGTGCTACCGGTACGAGTAGACGGACCGGGGGGCTCTGTGGAGACCTGCACTGTGCTGGACAGCAGGTCTGATGTGACTCTAATACAAAAAGACATTATGGAGCTGGTGGGCCTGAAGGCACCGTCGACCTCACTTTCGATTTCGGCCGTAAATGGGACTGCCACTTGGAATTCGGGAATAACGGAGCTGCGGCTGAACTCATTGTCAGAAAATGATTTCGTGAATATAGAGTGAGCCTTTTGTATTGAAAGGCTACTAATCCAAGCAGTCCAGTACTGCACAGATGCGGACATTTTATTCTGGCCTCACCTTCACTGCGTCCAAAGACAGAATCTGGAAGATTCGATAGTGCGAATCCTGATAAGTGCCGAAGTCCCAGAAGCACATTGGGCATTAGAGAAAAAATGCTGCAACAGAAAGCAACCCTATGCTGTGGGGGCGGTTTTAGGATGGATTGTTCTTGCTCCGATAAACCAGGAACCACGCTTTGTGAGGACAGTAAACCATTTTGAGAGGAGAATCGACCCCTCAGCAGAACAGATCGATTGACTATACAAAGTCGATTTCTGCGATGGGTGTACATCGGAAAACTGTTTTTCATTAGAAGACACACAGGCCGTCGTTATGGTTTCCAGTGCCACAACCTGGTTGGACGGACACTATGAAGTTGCACTTCCGTGGAGGAATCCTGAAGTGAGACTTCCAAATAATTATGTTGTTGCCAAGATAGATCGAATGGCTCAAAGAAAAGGTTTGCACGTGACCCTGAATTCCTTGATAAATACTCTACAATAATAGAGGGTTATATACGCAAGGGCCACGCCCAGTTAATGCCCGATGTACAGCTAAAAGTGGGTTTTGAGCCAAAGTGGTACTTACCACATCACGCAGTCACAAACCCTAAAAGGCCTAGCAAGTTGAGAGTGGTGTTTAACGGTGCGGCTGCTTTCCAGGGAAGCTCCTTGAATTATTACTTGCCACAGGGACCGGATACGACAGCAAGCTTGGTTGGATTGTTGATTCGTTTTTGGAAGAAATCTGTGGCATTGGCTGCGGGTATTGAAGAAATGTTCATGCAGGTTCGAGTGTCGATGAGAGACGGAGGAGCACTGAGGTTTCTCTGGTGGGAAAATGGCCGACTAGGTGTTAATCTTGTAGAATATCAAATGAATGCCCCTCCATTTGATGCCACTTCCTCTCCATTTTTTGCAAATTTCGCGTAACTTTGCACGGAAGACGATTGGGGAGGACAGTGTAAGGAATCTGTCCCCAGGGCCGTGCATAACAACTTCTATGTAGACGACTGCCTTATTTCTTTGCCCACACCGGAGAAAGCAAAAGGTTTTGCCATCCAGATGAGTGAATTACTATCACGAAGCGGATTCCAGCTTCATAAGTGGGTGTGTAATCGCGGTGAGGTGCTGGATATTTTACTGAAATCGGAGCTGGCCCATCCCACGTTGGAAATAGATGGTTTCTTGCCTATGCCGGAGAGGACGTTGAGGTTAGAATGGAAAGAAATGGAAGACACGTTCCAGTTTTCATTTGCAACACGCGAAAAACCTCAAACAAGGCGTGGCTTGTTGCCTATAGTATCATCCGTGTTCGACCCACTAGGGTTGGTTTCATCTTCCATTCTGCCAGGCAAGGTGTTATTACAATCACCGTGTCGCTTGAAGCTTGGTTGGGACGACCCAATTGGAGAAGAACCCCTACGATGCTGGAATGAGTGGTTAAGAAGCATTGAGCAACTATGCGCATTCAAAATTCAGCATTCTGTTATGAGAAGTGACTCACTGAACGAAGGTGTACAGCTTCATGTATTTTTGACGCTTCTGAAGTTGGCTATAGGGTGGTGGCTTATTTCAGGATACTTTCAGAGGACATGGCCTCCTACTGTGCCCTTCTGTTCTCTAAGTAAAGGGTAGCTCCTCTGAAGACCGTAACGATCCCTCGATTGGAGTTGGCCGCAGCAAGACTGGCCGTTAGGGTCTCCCGGGTTCTTGTGGAGGAAACTGGAATCAAGTTTAATAGGACTTACTAGTGGACGGTCTCTGCTACAGTTTTGCACTACACAAACAACACTAAAAAGAGATTTAGTACGTACGTTGTGAACCGTTTGGCTGAAATCCATCAGTAGTCGGAACCCTGGCAGTGGCTTCGTGTCAGATCAGAGGCTAACCCTGCAGACTTGGCATCAAGAGGCACAACATCAACAAGTGATATCAGCTGCTGGTTCGAAGGTCCCAAATTCTTAATGAACGATGAAACTTCATGGCCGACCAGTCCTACGGTTGCTGCAGCACCACCAAAGGTTGAGTTGAAGCAGCCTTCGAGTGCAGTTCTCACAGTGTTGCAGGATATATGGACGGACGCACTTCTAGCTAGGTACTCCAGTTGGTTTCACTTGCTGAAGTCGGCAGCGTAGTTAACCCGTTTTAAAATGTACGCTGCAGTCATGAGAGACGGGCGCACAGATCTAGGATTGAGAACTGGGCCGTTGAAGTTACACGACATTGCTAAAGAGGAGGAAAGCGTTATTCTGATTGTACAAGCTAAGGTCTATGGCGAAGAGTTAAAATGGCTACGAGACAGGAGCAATAACCTGTGCACTAACAAATATCCGATGAACAGGACTCTAATGAAACTCGATCCAATTTTATTAAATGGAATTTTTTGTGTTGCAGGGCGACTGAACTGCCCCAGTCAGCTTCAGGGTGTGAAACATCCGGTGATACTACCCAAGACTCACCCGACTACAGACTCAATAATCCCTCGGTATCACGCGATGAAAGGACACGCAGGACCTCCTCAGCTACTCGCGGAACGTAGCAAAAAATGTTGGATTGTACAGGGGGAGCTGCCGTCAAGCGAGTACTTGAAAGACGTTGGAAATGCCAGAGGCATTTGGCGGTCGTAGACAAACAGATGGTGGCTCCTCTACCAGCCATTAGAGTCCAACAAGGTTGGTTTCCGTTCAAGTACTTTGGAATGGATTACTTTGGCCCATTTGCAGTTAAACATGGGCACAGCATAGAGAAACTATATGGATGCGTCATTACCTACCTCCAGATGCGTGCGGTACATATTGAAGTTTCTTATTCTCTAAGCACGGATTCATTCATCAAGACATTACTGCGTTTCATGTCGAAGAGAGGGGCACCTTCCGAGATTTTTAGCGATAATGGTACAAACTTTGTTAGGGCTGAAAAGGAGTGATAAGATTGCTGATAGATTGTTACAACGGGGCGTGCAGTGGTACTTCAATCCCTTACATGCTGGTCACCGTGGTGGCATATGGGTGATCATGGTGCGCTCGGTTAGGAGAGTAGTTCATTCAGTTTGTGACGAACAGCAGACGACTGAGGAAATATTGTTGACATTCCTTACGGAAAATGAGCGGATGGTAAACGGATGACCGCTAGTGCCTATGACCTCGGACTGTCGTGATCTGCCAGTACTCACGCCCAATGACCTACTTATCCTGAGGACGAACCCACGAAATATTCCGACGGATTCGTTGCGCGATAGAATGGTTCGTCAGTGGAGGCAGTGGAAGAGATGTATCGGGGAATATCTTCCACTATTACAACAGCGGCAGAAGTGGGTAACTCGAGAAAGCAACTTTAGATCGTGTGATGTAGTGCTACTAGTTTCGGAGGCTTTGCCGCGTGGCCGATGGCCGGGCGGTGTTATCAAAAACGTCTCAGTTTCGGACGATGGCTTGGTACGAACGGCAACAGTGCGAACTACTGAACGATTAGTGCTTCGTTACATTAGAAAGATTCGTCTTATTGAAGGCGACCACACCTAGCGTTGCACGGGAAAAATGCGGGTCGGATTTTGGGGGCCAGTGTAAAGGAGTTCGAGAAACCCCGTTCCATGCATGAGCATCCATGTTACAAACAACATTTATCATTCGTGTGAACTAACGTTGCTGGAATTCCGATTGTTTGTTTTATTTCTCTAAATCTTTGCCACAAACCGGACTCCTACCGTTGCCTCGAGCGAGAGTCGCTCAGCTTGAACTTCGTTGTGACTGTATTTGGTAATCTCATCTTCTGTATCTAACCTTTTTCTGTAACCCAGCTGCAGTTGTTGATTTGTTGTCCAATTTGGAGCGAAAGAGCCCAGAAGGAACACCATTGAGGTTTGATTATTGTAAAATTAATTAATCTGTTGTATATAGTACCGTAGCTATTTGGAATCGACTTTGTTTTGAATTGTGTCGAAATTGGTCGCTACGTGCTGCTCAAACGTTCCGGTGGCTGGACTTTGCAGTACTCAATATTTTTGGCAATTGCTGAGACATGAAATTACGCAAACCTTTCCGAATCAAAGGACAATACCGTTCAGGAGAACCAAACCCTTTTGTCCGTAGGTGTTGGTCATGTTTCTTGCGCAGGCTCTGGTATATCGGATTGTTCTACGGTTAGCTTGGTACCCCATAGAGCTAGAGATGATCTGTTGTTAGGTGAGTTGATGAAAAAGCAGGTTTCAGAACAATTAGAGTTAGACAAGCAACGTAAGCTGCTCCAGGTGAGGAATCAGACGGAAATGGCGAAACTGCTTTGGCACTCGCTGAGGAAGAGGAAAATCTAATCAACAGAGATGAAGTCAAAGGTGGAGTAATGGTCAATGAACGTTTTTCTCGTTACTTAGGTGATTGCCACGTGCAGAACGATGCTTCACACACAACAAGCTTGGTTTCAGTGGAAGAACCTGCAGTGGATTATCGTTTGGACTTACCCAGGGCGGAACTGGAGTCATTTTCGGGCTGCTTGTCAACGTACTGGAGGTTTGTGAAACAGTTTGAATACTACGTCGAAGGTAGAGTTCGAAAAGATGGCCAGCTCCTACTTTATTTGATGCACTACTGCAAGGGACAAGCAAGGGTTGCAATTGCCGAATGTGTTATGTTTGCCTCCAACACCGGCATACAATAGGGCTAGGGAAATCTTAAAGGATCTGTATGGACAAGATCATGTAGAGGCTCGTTCACTGATTGACGGCTTACTGCAAGGTTTCAAGCCTCTGGTGGAATATTCGGATGCCCTGACCAAATTGTCGTTGAAAATGCTGAGCTATGAAGTTGCCCTCATGCAGATGAATTGCATGTCAGACCTCAACTCACTGCGGACTATGGAAAGTATCACTCGAGTGCTACCAACGCATCTCCAAGATTTGTGGGCTAGGACCGTTAATGATATCTTGAGAAGAGGAGGTGAACCCAGGTTCCAAGATCTGCGGCACTTAGGGTCCCGTGAGGCAGGGATTATTCAAAGTAGGTTTGGCAAACTGGCTGCCAATAGCAAGGCTCAGGGGTATTCGCGGTCGTCCAGTTGGAGGAATTATGCACAAAACCCGCATCCAGAAGCGACACGGTTAACGCCAAATCAGGGTAGTACTTTGTTGGTCGTAGCTAATTGGTGCTCTGTATGTAATGGAATACACGCACTTGAGGAATGTCAGCGATTCCTGTCTCGTGATGTAGCTGGTCGTTGGGCATTGATCAAAGAAATCAAGGCTTGTTTTTCGTGTCTCAAGTGTGGACATCTGTCTAGCAACTGTTCTGTTTCCAAACCATGTTCAACATCAGGTAGCCCGGAACGGCACCCTCCTCTACTGCATGTTGCACAGAAACAGTGCACCGATCAAGTCACGCAAGATACAACACGAGGGCTGCAACTGGATAAGCTGGGTACGGACAATGCAAAAAGGCCTGGGCAGTGGATCAATATTTGTGCGGCTACTCTTAGGCCGGAATGTCGGATCAGTTTATTCGTGCTACCGGTACGAGTAGACGGACCGGGGGGCTCTGTGGAGACCTGCACTGTGCTGGACAGCAGGTCTGATGTGACTCTAATACAAAAAGACATTATGGAGCTGGTGGGCCTGAAGGCACCGTCGACCTCACTTTCGATTTCGGCCGTAAATGGGACTGCCACTTGGAATTCGGGAATAACGGAGCTGCGGCTGAACTCATTGTCAGAAAATGATTTCGTGAATATAGAGTGAGCCTTTTGTATTGAAAGGCTACTAATCCAAGCAGTCCAGTACTGCACAGATGCGGACATTTTATTCTGGCCTCACCTTCACTGCGTCCAAAGACAGAATCTGGAAGATTCGATAGTGCGAATCCTGATAAGTGCCGAAGTCCCAGAAGCACATTGGGCATTAGAGAAAAAATGCTAACGTTGCTGGAATTCCGATTGTTTGTTTTATTTCTCTAAATCTTTGCCACAAACCGGACTCCTACCGTTGCCTCGAGGGAGAGTCGCTCGGCTTGAACTTCAAGAGATAGTCCGACGGATTCGTTGCGCGATAGAATGGTTCGTCAATGGAGGCAGGCAAACCACCTAGCATCGGTGTTTTGGAAGAGATGGATCAGGGAATATCTTCCACTATTACAACAGCGGCAGAAGTGGGTAACTCGAGAAAGCAACTTTAGATCGTGTGATGTAGTGCTACTAGTTTCGGAGGCTTTGCCGCGTGGCCGATGGCCGGGCGGTGTTATCAAAAACGTCTCAGTTTCGGACGATGGCTTGGTACGAACGGCAACAGTGCGAACTACTGAACGATTAGTGCTTCGTTACATTAGAAAGATTCGTCTTATTGAAGGCGACCACACCTAGCGTTGCACGGGAAAAATGCGGGTCGGATTTTGGGGGCCAGTGTAAAGGAGTTCGAGAAACCCCGTTCCATGCATGAGCATCCATGTTACAAACAACATTTATCATTCGTGTGAACTAACGTTGCTGGAATTCCGATTGTTTGTTTTATTTCTCTAAATCTTTGCCACAAACCGGACTCCTACCGTTGCCTCGAGCGAGAGTCGCTCAGCTTGAACTTCGTTGTGACTGTATTTGGTAATCTCATCTTCTGTATCTAACCTTTTTCTGTAACCCAGCTGCAGTTGTTGATTTGTTGTCCAATTTGGAGCGAAAGAGCCCAGAAGGAACACCATTGAGGTTTGATTATTGTAAAATTAATTAATCTGTTGTATATAGTACCGTAGCTATTTGGAATCGACTTTGTTTTGAATTGTGTCGAAATTGGTCGCTACGTGCTGCTCAAACGTTCCGGTGGCTAGACTTTACAAGATCTTTTCGACCTCCTCAAACTATTTAGGTTTTAGCTTCCGGTCTACCCAGAATGGAGCTAGCCCTTTTCGGAGGCCATCTCGAGCAATACCGAGTATTAATGAGGCGATTCATGGCTTTTGTTGGGTGCAAAGTTGCGGATCCTGGGCGGAGGTTTTTGCATTTATTGCATTACTATCTTTGGAGGGCCAAAATTGCTATCATGGGCCACGCTACGCTTGATTCACCTATAGGTTACATCAGGGCACGCAGAATCCTGAAAGATTTATTTGGACAACCATTCGAGGTGGTTAGAAGCTTGGTCAGTGTTGTTCAATGGGAGGCAAAAAAGACTTAGGGCAACGCTGAATTACTGTCAGATATGGTGATAAAAATGCACGACTGCGGTATATCACTGGAGCGTTTAGAATGCCAGTCTGGTTTGAATGCTTTGCACACACAAGAATGTATTGTCCGATGTCTATCTATTGATCCACAGAGTCGATGGGCCGAGGAAGCTGAGAAAGTAAATTTGCTTGGGAGAGAATCCACTCTCGACGATTTGACGGAGTTCATAGGTCATCAATCCCACATCGTCAACAGCCGATTTGGGCAAATCGTGCGCTAGAGTTGCAGGCTGGCGCAAACGGAACCAACGTCGGCTTAAACTGTAGCGAACAACTATAGCCGAGTTCAGCCTTTGCCTAACATGCACACGTCGACTCGAGAGCCCGAGAAGCCAACTGACTACAAGCTATGCAACTCACTTCATCGGTCGCCCGATTGTTCCACCTTCCATATGGTGATTCTACCCGATCAGTGGCAAGCTGATAAAATGACCGGCTCATGCCTGGTTATTTAAACAACTCTTATTGGGCCTCTGGATGCAGCTTTGGAGTGAAACATGACCAGGGCGGATGCGTGGGTAATCGTCACCCGTTACGATATGGCCCCCAAATCAGTGGGCCTGCTCAGCCTGGTTAACCCAGGATTGTCCGTTCAACAAGACGTGATTACTTCAAGCCGGCGCGATTATACATCGTATCTGTCGGGATCGTAACACTCAAAGGATTGATAAGGGTCATGGCTTTTCGGAAAACGGGGTCCGATGCCTCGCAGAATAATTGAGAGCTTATAAAATGCCATGAACTAGTCGGCGAGCCTTCCTCTCTCGCGATCAGCATGATTGCAGGGGGTCACGTTAACAATTCGACGGGGCTAACCCTGCAGTTAACGTCTTTAACCGACGGAAGGACCTTGGGCTTTCCGGACTCCTTTGCGATAGACAGCCCGCCAATGATACCAGACGACTCTGTTCGGTCAATCGCCAAGAGGTGGTCTCATCTCAGACACATAGTGCTTGAAGAGGTGTCTAGCCCGCACGATTATATATTATTTAGGAGCAGTGTACCAGATGCTCGCTGGGTGCTTGATTAGAACATGGACAATCGAAAAGAACCACTTGCTACGCGACTCATACGTGGTTGGACACTTCTGTGACCCCTGACGAAGGACTTTCAAGAATCGGCATCAGTAAATGGCCCAGAGATTGTTGAGAGAAAAGCCTGTGTAGTGCACAACCAACTTTTTGATACCGACGACGACAATCTATCTCGAGACAAAGAAGTTCACTCAAAGGAAGATCAGTCGGTGCCTTCAGTGGTGAATTCAAAAAAAGTCATAATAGGCAGCGCGAAGTTGCTCTACCCAAGCGACCAACATTGAGCCTCCTACAAAGAAAAGGAAAAATGACCCGGAGGCTTTTGGCTCATCTCAAAAGAGAACCTTTTCGGGAGGCTCACTTGAAAGATGAACGTCAGCAAGTTACGCAAAGCAGCTTGGAATTGGCCGACCTAGTGGCAGTATGTAGTACCCGGGTGGAACTGCACGGCCGGAGGCCAAAAGAAGTACCCTTTGCAAATCAACAATTACTGAGATAAAGTCGGTACTCATAAATGGACTAAAAAGACCGCATTTTCATTGGGCTTAGGGTAACAACAATGCTGAAGGGGAGCAGCAACACCATCGAACTGAGCCTCGTATATGGGAAAGATCCCGCTTTTGTGGTACATTACAGGAAAAGGAGGACACGTCAGAGAGTTGGTGATGTGAGCTCAAAACTACATACAAATGACTCAAAGTTTTCAGACAGCCTCGCTTCAAGTTATTCAGCGTTTTACTCTATCTTACGTCTCACAATTATTCAACCCATATTTCCTGAACAGTTGCAAAATTTACTGAGTCCCGGTTTTTTATACAACTTACGCATAGGTGAGAGGGAAAAATTCACATAGATTTCACTTGAGCAGTTCAGGTGAGGCTTATCGGCTGAATTCACACAGTAAAACTATTCCGGACCTTGAAGAAGAACATTTATTCACATTTTATAGAGTGTTGTTTGTCATATTCTGCGCACAGAAAAACTCTGAAATACTCTGATAGGTGTCGGTATTCGATCAGTTTCCGTCTTCATGTGTGTTTTGATACTGTTCGTCGTACACCTGTTACCAAAGCTGGTTTACAACCAGAAGCCGATTTTCAGTTCTTTCAGAAAATTTGGTGTGTTAATTCTATGTAATTCCACTATTTCTTGACCTTTCACTTTTACTCGACATCTCATTGTCACTTGGACATTGCATCTACGCTGAACTTCGGCGAGCAAGTTTGCAAACAGACTTGGTTCACCTAGTGGCTTCAGTGGTTTTCCTGCTTGAGATAAGTAGACTAAGCTCATGTAGCAAAATGTTTTACTCTGGAATGCCTTCGTTTCGATCGTACGTCTAACTGTGTGCGTCGGTCTTCTGACAAACTTGCCCATCTCAAGTTGTGTGGCGGGGCTTGGCATTGGGTCCTTATGGATTATGCAAATGATGACTGCAACGGCGACCTGTTTTAAGCGCAGATATCACAGGAAGTTTGTAACCTCAGGCGCTGTCAATAAGCCGTAGATAGGTAGGGCGGGAGTCAAGACCCCACCCTGAACCTCAACCAACTATTTTGGCGGAAGGATTTTGCACGCCGGTATGAAAAACAAATACTGAAAATCCTTCTAAATATTCGACGTGACCTGTGAATTTGACTATATTTCACATAAATCTGAAAAGCTCGTCCATACACCATACTTTTGCACATTTGTTCATTCGTGTGAGAACTTGAATTTGACCTTGAAACGTTTCTGACTGTCATGCCCGAGCCGAATGGTTTTTGACCTTTTGGTTTTACTGCTGAGTCTATTTGGTCGCATACATGAGGTATGCATATATTTGTACTTTCTGTAAATTTCAGTTTAGTACCCCAGAAACTACGAATCAATCTTGTTCTGGCTTTGGGATTCATTTGAATTGGCTACGCGTTGCTCGATTCTCGAGAAATGGCTTACAGGAGCCCAACTGAATCCCGCATGGGATTCCTGAGTCATCCGCGAAGGCCCTGTGGCATAGGGTGCCACGACCGCCTTCACCGGAAATTCGCTTTTTCGAAGTTGATGACAGGAGGGTTGGTGGTTTGGAGTGTCAAAAGGTAGCCACGGCTGTCATAAGCAGGTTGTTTTCCAGCCTAAGCTTCTCCAAGTCACCCCGCTGTTGCAGACTATGACACAAGGTAATATACAAAATTGACATGCCGCCAGATTTGGCTTCTCTTCAGGTCTACTTCTGCTTTCAAGCAAACCAAGAAGCAAACGTCAGCTACAAAAGCCAACCGAACCCTCGATTACCAACCAGCAAAAACAATCTTCACTGAATGCTCCAGTAATCTCAGCAGAATGCAGTAGCCAGCTGCTGAGCCCAAAAAACCCGATCGTGACAGCCCAGGTAGAGCTTGCAGCCCAAACACGGGTAAGCGGACCAACACTTCCCTCCAGAATACTCCACAGGCGGGGCATCGGCCTGTTTGCATCGAGACAACCGTTAGCACTCCTTCTTTAACCACGGAAGAGACTTCATCACTACCGAAAGATGCCACAATGGTCGGATCTTGAAATTTCATATAACAAACGGCCAAAGCCTGAGCAACAAGCTTCCTGAGCTTTGCCCCTTGAGCTCCGGGAGCAACGGTTTTTTGACTGAGTTAACAGCGGCGTGATTGCGTGCCGAAGTTTCTGACTAGGAGGTGGAGATTTAGGTTGTGGATATCATCAGCGGTGACCGAACAGAAAACACGGGCGGGGCATTTGCTGTGCACACAGCAGGAAGCTGAAGGCACCAAGGCTCTCAGACCCAAACCTGGATGATGTGCCGGGGAGAGTACGGGCTGCTGTGTGACCGAAGGAAAGCAAGCGGTGTCTTGTTAGATTGGCCTTCGGACCTCCAGACTGCACTGAACCCACCAAACTTTGCATACCGGAAGCACAACAGCCCCTCGGGCCACTGGAACATGACCACGTGCATGTAATTTGCGAATTCGGTCTGCCCGGGATCCGCTTTGCCATGGCTTCCAGCCATGCCGGGCACTGGTCCATATCTTCAGCATTGTTCAAAACGGAAAAGAGCCCGGGCTGGTTGAGCGTGTTATGGGCAAACCACACCATGGAGGAGGACCTCCAGCCTGTCATTTTTGGACTGGGCACTTACTGACGAACCGCGCTTGGATTACAAGCTAGAGTTTCACGGACCACTGGGGCTTGGGGATCTCGGGGCCATCAGGTTTAGGTTGGTGCATACCACTGCCGTGCTATAGATTAAGGGTGCCAACAAATGGGATCTACCCCGAGTGGATTTCTTCTACGTGTATGAATTTTCAGCCATGGAGCAGTGGCCACGGGACCGTTCCTGCATTAAAGCATACTGGAGCAGTTTGTGCCGAAAACAGTTAGGATACTGAGACCCAGGCCGATGATTCGCTGGCGAACAAGGTAAATTGTAAAGGGATGGAGGGTTGCATGGGATAGGTAGAAATCAACTCAGAGCTCGTAGAGTTATACTGAATATGTCCACATCCGAAACCCCCTAAATGCACAACTCAAGTGGGGTACCTCGGAGTATCAGAAGTAGTTCTTGCTCAAGGTGGTAGCGGATCCCAGAGTCTCCTATGGCTGCACATCGGCAGTGACTTAAGCTAGACCTGAAATAGCAGATGTGCAGCGAGCAGATGGAGCAGTGATGAAAAGTACCAGAGGGGCCACGAATGCCTTGGCTCAGTACTATTCCTCAGGTTTTGCTCAAGAATGGTCAAACCAGGCAATTGTGATCAACTCAGCCACGGTGGCACGAGATGCACCGTTAGATGAGCCACCACTGACTTTCTCATTTTCATAGGTTAAGCTTAGGCTGTTAAGTCTGCTCTCTCGATAATTGTCAAGGTTGGATGAAATCCTACAGCTGCTACTGATAATGATGATGATAATGGTATATTTCTCGGTCATGGTCGAGACGCACGCGCTAGCTGCTACTGAGACCGTGTGCGGGGCAATAAGCTCTCCTACTCTCAAGCCTTTTCAGCCACTCCATGAGAGATGAGGAATTACCTGAGGGGTGTAAAGCCTACGTGGTGCCACCGATCTTTGGGGCAGGGAATTAGACGGTGACGCTAAACTACAGCCCCGTGGCACAGCTCTCCAAAGTCACAATGGTCATAGAAGGCTTAATCCATGATGTCACTTGCTGGTTCACCAGTAATAGCAACATGCTCAGGTCGGCTTTCGAGGCCGTAGATCTTGATAAACGAACCTAATGGGAGCAATGGAGTGGTACACTGGTGCACCAGATAGGGTAGTATGAACGGACGTTTTGCTCCTAGACTTATCTAAGGCTTTGAATCGTGTTTGCCACTCACACCTTCCATAGAAACCCACAAGACTTGGTTTCCCTAAATCCATTATCATTACGAATGCTCAACTACCCAACCAACTCAATATTTAGGGTCGGAGTGAAGAAAGCTCTATCTGATAGCCTTTGAGCACCGAGCGGGGCACCTCAGGGGTCCACAGTCAGACCCAGTCTGGTCACTCTCTTTGTGAACGATTTCCCCCTAGATTACCGTTAAGTATCTTGCAGTTCTTCGACGCCTTGAAGACCCGCCGGGAGATCTTGATGGCCACGGATATGGATGCCCTCCAAGCTGATCCTGACGGTCTGTTCCAGTGGCCAATCGGCAGCGACTTGCCATTTAGTTCGGCCAAATACGGAGCCTTGCATGTAAGAGGGGATAGAGCAAACGAGTACTCCCTAGAAGGTAGTGTACCCCAGCAGGTTACACAGGAAAGATATCTTGGCGCGATCACTGCAGCTGATCTGCCCAAGACCACAAAATGAAATATCTTGGCTCGCTGAGCCACTTTCAGACTCAACCTTCTCTGCAGACCCCTAGGACAGTTCACGCGTGGAACATTTTCACAAGTTTCGCCAAGCCGATCAGACTGCGCTTGAAGGCAGGCATCAAGGCCTGTCCACCGAAGCCCCAACAAGACATGAACACTACCGATAGGGTTCGGCAGATGGTCACAATGGGCGTGTGGAGGCTATCCAGTGTGACATACCTCGACAAACTACCCTGTCTAAACGTATATTTGTGAATTACCGCGGGACACCCTATAATCTGAGGGACACCCCAACGATCACCTGTTTACAAGGGCTTTCACTTCATCACTATTTGTCATTCCCCAAAGGCTGGAGCTGCAAAGTCAACAGCTGAGGGTTAGGGAGCACTTGTTCTCGGTACGCTTCCGCCGCCCGTGGAGCTTGCTGCTAGCGCCCGTGGTTGAGGCGACCTGTAAGCAGGCGCCTCAAGCGACGTTCCAATTACAGCTTTCGGAACAATGCCCTACGCACAGCTTAGCGATGTTATCTGGAGAGACACCAGAGCACACTACAGAACCCCACCACTCTCTAAGCTTGGAACTTACATGAGCATGGTAGTTCAGCGTCATGCTTCCTGCCTTTGATGGAACTTTTCTGACCAGTCTATGGACGCAGTTGCCCCGGAACTCACGAAAGAATAAAAGCCCTAAAATTTCCATAGTGCTAAATGTCCCGAAAAGACTACCAACACGTTCTGATGAAGCCACAATACTGAACGCATGCAACATGGCTCATCACACGTGCCACCGTACTAGGCTGCTGTAAAGGTCACCACGATACCCTTTCCTTCAGCTCTCTCAGTTTTCCAACCAACTAACAGCAGCTGATTTCAACAGTAACTGTCAAAGGATTGCTGCAGCTACGTCATTTAAAAACATAAAGATACATGCCCGTGAATCTTCTCTACAAAGAGAGATGTTCCGCGTGCAGAAGGGTAAACCAGCGCCTTCCACTGGCCCTGACCCACCAGGACCTTTAGATGCTGCAACACATGAACAAGACCTCCGTCAGAAAACCTACTACATCCATGGGCCCTTTGGCATCGGTAGATTTCCATCAGTTCATCCCTCAGGATCCCACGCCAGCTTCGTGCAACTTATTCCAGGTCGCGGTACAGTTTTCTTCCGTCAAGCCGGAGAGGCTATCACAAAAAGATCCTGTAAAACTTATCAGGCGCAGGTTCGCTGTGTCGAAAATTCGAGACAGCAAGTCTGTAGAAAAAATGCACCGGCACTGCCATTGGTGCACTTGATGCCAACAGCTACCGTAGGCCTAGACTTATCGCTGTATGTGTCACCCACCCAGCCACCAGGAAAACTTCGGCACCTTGCCTCCCCACGTACTACGTCCGTTAGATTAAACAGCAAATCCAATTTCATCGTATCAGCAATCCCGTATTTTTTGGTCTTCCACTAATTTACCCAGCAGTTCTCCCTCCCCGTTCAGTCACAAGACAACTGGCCCATCAGCGACATCATTTCTACAGCCTGGTATGCCCACCTGGGGGCCTCATGATATGACTGCGACAATAAAGCCGATGCATATACCTGGAACCAGGGTGACCAAACCCAGTCAAAACTGTTCAGCAAGCATAGTGCCAACTAACCCCCTAGCCACTATCAACAGCTTTCGCCTCTCCCTCAAGCCAGCTGTCAAGTCATCACAACACTTCACAAGCATCCTTATTTAGATGCAAGTTTTGGAGTTCAGGGGGCACCGGGCCCTACAGCCACGACATAGGCATTTCGCCTTAGCTCCTTTTGACTAACAAGCCTGTACCCCTCATAAGCCTACAAAACACCTTCACGTTAGGGCCCCTATGGACTTCACCAAAGCCAAGCCAACCCCGGACAATGTATGGTGTGGCCCCACCACTCCTTAGATCCCTCTCCCGTGGGCATATCCTCTAAATCCCTACGGTGATGGCGCGACAAACAATGGCCACTGTTTTCTTGGGCACATTCCACCACCATTTGTGCTCCACCTTCGACAACTCCGCACGTCACAATTGCGGGTTGCTCACTCATTACCCCCACCTCTACACTGAAATCTGCTTCCTAAACCGGGGCAGTTAATGTGCTACATTGCTGTGGGGTCTCGCATCTTTACCGTTAATTGGACAAATGGAAATGCCAATAAACCAGACATTCTTACTATCCGTCACATCTTAATGGGTTGGTCTAGATCGCATTCTAGCACAGCTGACACCATAGTGTCACCAGCTTTCCTGTTTTCCACAGCGCACGACACTATTAAACAGCTTGCGGATGAGGAGCTGATTTGCCACCCGCATACGCATCTTCCAGTCAGACCACGGATCTAGACCATTCCTCACTGCGCAACCTACTTGGCCAACCGATTTCTCCCAAACTCAATACAAAAACAGTATCTCGCTTGTACTTTTTATTGGCCGATCCATCAAAAGCAATATTCGGTACTTACGGTATCTTGATTACTGAAACTTGGTTAATCGATTGCTCCTCAGCAGACCAGACTTCTCTTATAGGCTTCAATGTCTTCAGAGTAGATTGGGAGATCCGAAGCGGCGGAGGTAGTTTGGCGTTTGCCAAGCAGGCCAGTAAAGTAACAACACTTCATAACCCTCTACTCGACTCTATTCTCGGCTCACTTTGGCTTACTGCCCGCTTTCCCTGCTCTCAGCTTCATGTTGGATGTGCTTACCGTCCACCAAGCGAATGTTTACTTTAAGTCCCTCACCAGATTGAAGCTTTTGAATGCTTATTCTTACTTCCCCCAAGTGTAGAGATTACTGATGGTGAATCTAACCTGCCTAAGATAGTTTGGCCGTCTTTGTCTGCACCCGCTAACCTTTTACCACTTGTAACAAGCAACAACGTAGGAGGGTGGGTACAGCATACCCTCTCTCCCACGAGGAAAAACAGTATTTTAGATCTCGTTTTCACCCAGGGCGACCCTCACACAGTTGTCTCAATCTCCCAAGGCTTTCCAAGTGGCAATGATAATATGGGTAACTGCCGCCTTCCCACTCACCCACGGCTTACTCTGAGGTCACACCGCATCCAACCCTTTCCTCTTCCTGGCTGGAAGCTTCTCTCTACCACCATTCGACAAGCTGACTGAAACGAGTTTTTCCTCTCTGGGGATTCACAACACGCTACAGATATTCTCTATGCACAGTTCTCCAGATGTCTTGGGAAGGTTATCCACCTCCCCAGCAATGGAACGACAGGAAGTCCTTTATCACCTCTTTGCAAAATAATTATGCCGAACTTCAAAACATTCATACAATTACACACGACTTTGCAACGCTTGTTCAACTTTATCGCCTGTCTCCCAATGTTCAGAGGTTTGAAAAAACTACACTGCTTAACCAGGAATCGAAGGCTCTTGCACACTCAATTGGATCTCTTCGACTGTTTTTGCTGCACAAGGTCAGAACCTCCAATACTCATAGGGATATTCCGCAAACGGTTTCAAAAGACAAGGTTTCCGTTTTTACTCCCATTACTACTGTCGAGGCCTTTAACTCATTCTTTGACTCAACGATGGCCCCATCACCAGGGCTGACCCTCCGCCCCTTTCCCCGGTTACCGCCTCAACTCTGTCCGCAGCGGAATTTGAGGCTTCAAATATCTCCCAATTACTGACCACTTAAAAGCCGTCTCCTCACCCAAAAAACTGACAGTTTACCTCCCATTGAAATAGTTAACTGCTGACCTGACTTACCTTACCTACTTCTCAACCTATTTACCCTATCAGTGTGCTTCGGTCTGGCGCGGAAAAACTGGAGATGCTCAGTCATAATCCTGCACCAAAAGAAAGGCCCACGCACGTGATAACAAACTACCGTCTCGGTAACCATACACTTATTCTCTCTCAGCTAACGGAGAAAAATCATAAAACAACACACAATGAAGCCCCTCTTTCAGATGAACGATATTTATCTTCAAAAACGCTGTTTCTCTCGGTCAGGGTCTTGCTTAATCTGCAAGCTTGGTTTTTTGAATCTCGTTACTGAGGCGTCAGACCTAATGGTAGCACCGTGCCTGATAATTGTTGGAGCTCGGTAATCGTTCTCATTCACAAAAAGGGGCCTTTACATGGGGTATCCAACTATCGCCCCATAAACCATACCATTGTTTTATCCAGAATATTGCAAAAAAGTAATCAAAGATTGCATTATTAATTATTTGTTAAGCCTCAACCTTAAAAGTGACAACCACCATGGATTCCTCCGTTCACGGTTCCGCGTGACTTGCCAGAAAGACTTTCTGAATCTCTTCACAGACTCTGCTGAAAGTGGAAAACCTTTCGTTGTTCTTTATCTTGACTTACCCAGGGCTTTTGACCGTGTGCCTCATCTCTACCTTTTACAAAAGCTACAATCATTTGGCATTATCGATCCGCTACTTTATTGGTTCTCATCTTACTTATCTCACCGTTCACAGGTTGTCTTGACTAACGGGCACACATCTAACCCTGGGCCTGTTACTAGTTGTCATTCAGGAGAGTCTTATGCCCCCTTCTTTTCCTCCTATATAAAAGTGATATGCTTCCGACAATACTAATTGGCATGCCGTTCTTGTTTGCGGAATACATTAGGATGGTCTACACTGTTTTGCCTGGCAATCTGAGTACTACTATCCCTAAACTCTCAGCTGACTTAGTCGCCGTTGATGAATGGTGTTGAACCTGAGGGATGAAATTATCGGCTGACAAGTGTATTTTTCTTAACTACAAATGCCAGATTCCTCATGGTTTCTTATGCACCGACGGTTCACCCATCGACAGCCAGCCCCTAGTAAGGGACCTTGGCCTGAGCTACTCCCACTCTTCCAACTTCTCCGAACGTGCTGCCTTCCAGGCGGCGAGGGCAAAAAAGTGCCTCGGTCTTCTGTTCGGATCATTTAAGCTTGAGGGGAGCATTCTTTACATGTACAAGGTACGTGCCAGGTCCCTTCTCGAATACCGTCCCCTACTTTTCTCTGGTGAGCGAACACCCTACAAGGTTATTATCCAATGTATTCACAGGAGATTCACAAAGCTGCTCATCCGTTGATCGTCAAAATTAAACTACATGGAACGATGTTTATCTCTCAAAATCGAATCATTGTGGCTTGGTCACATCAAGCTGAACCTGGTATTCCTGTATGAACTACTGACTAAGCAATCTCATTCCTCTAACCAGTAGTGTTTCTCCTCGGGTACTAAGTATTCACTCCGTAATAGACAGTATACTACCACCACATCCTCCGCCAGGACTGTTCTACGCTCTAAGTTCTTTTTTTCACGTACTTCAGAATCTGGAATAAACTTCCTTTGCACACCAGATCTTCTCAGTCAAAGTGTGCATTCGTGCATGCTATTGATAAATTCCTTTCTGTCACAACCATTTCGAGCTTGTTCAAAGTTCACATAACCGAAAGTCAAGCTTATGAGAGAGGCCTCGACTTTCAGGTCATTGTCCTGCTTTCTCTCTTCACCTTACCTTTCAAAATAATTTATTCGCTTTTGAATTCTGAATACTGTGTTTGATCGCTTCTCCTTAGACTTCGCCATTGACCTATTTAAAGCCTTTCTGCGCCCACCAATTGCTTCTCTATGCCAACCCATGGAAGCCTGCCAATCTTACTTCCAAATAAGTCTCTCCAGATGCGTTTGCGTTTATGGAGACCACTGTAATACTCCCAACAGATTGTCAATAATCCTCACCCGCCCCACAATTTTTTACCTTTATTTAGTTATATCACGTCTGCAGCCCTGAAACCAACCACAACAACGCTATATAAACTGAATCAGTAACCACTTCCTGGTCCGCTATATGTAGATGTATATATATATATATATATATATATATATATATATATATATATATATACGTACATATGCATATGTATATGTATAAATATATACATATATATGCCCATTACTGTCCTGTAATTATTAGCGCAAGCATGGTAAGTAACCCAACCCTGCTCGGTACCTCCTAGCTTACGTTGCCTCCTTTTCACACCAGGTCCCACCACATATACTTCTATCACCACTTCTGCGATTTTGGACTAGAAAACCTAGTCTCCTTTTTCCCACTTTGCGTGGCTCACCAACTGAATTCGGCACCCATTTACGACGTCACCAACTCTGCTCCCACCTTATCCTTCAGCCAGTTTTCTTCTATAATTTCATGCAGAACTCGGTCTTTTCTTCTGCTGAATGACTACTCTAGCAGAAATAATAACCTCCCCGTTGAATTCGTTGCCTCCTACTGATGCGCCTCCTCTTTTAGTCTCACGTTCCCCAACCTCAATTTGTTTCAGGGATCCACTGCATCGATGAGCCCGTGCTTCACTAATGTTCTTCCTTCCGTTAGCCGTTGACATCCAGCTGGGCTATATCCAGACTGCATTTCTCTATCTCATTTCCGTTTCCAGTGATCCTAAATGCCGGTCAACCTCCTCGGGCACCATACTGATCACCGTCCTGGCTGGTGCGCCTGGCTAACAATGTTGCATGACCATCTTCCACTCGCTGTTCCCGTTGGCTCTGTTGTCCAAGTTCCCACAACTTGCCTGATTGGTCCTGGACCATAAACCCTTTCGTCGTGTCTCAGCTTTCTGTACAACCTTCAGTGAACACTCACGCCAATCCCAACTGTGCGGGGCGCAGTCAGATCCCTCGCTTTGGCCGGCGCACATTGGGCATGCAGACCACCTTCGACGATGTGCTAGGGCAATTAGTCCGGTGGATCACACCTCCTGTGTTTTTTGATGTTGGGTGTCCAGCGCACGGTCAGACCCACCCACTGGCAGCAGTTGCGGATCTCAAGCTCCAAATCTCCTTGCCCTACGGAGTTCACCACTGTCGGTTGCGGATCGCATGCTCCTACCATTCCTCCGCCACGATCCGCTCATCTATCGTTCTTTTCAGTTGTCTTATCACTTCCCCTCCGTGTTGTCCTACCTCTGTATGCACACCCATCCATTCTGTTTTTCTTCCTATCTTTTTTCACAATGACAACCCCACTGCATGACGTCACTCTCGCCCTATCCATTTTACTCTGTTCAGGCCCGAAATATGTCCCTTTCCACCCATTTCTCCCCTTTCGGCTCCTAATCAGTACTCACCTGGTATCTCGATATGCTTGTAAAGCTCTTTGATCGCATACCTCACTGGCTACCATCTTGAGATATCCTTTTTTGCCCATCTTATACCCTCCACAATTAAGCATCAGACACGTCCGTGACCATGACCAATCACCATATAAGAACTCGCCTTTCCAACCGTTGCAATATTTTACGATCAAATTTACTGTCTATTCATCATCTCCATGTTTTTCATATCTGAATCTATTATTCTTTCGTGGGTTTTCCTCTTAGGCAGTGTACCCGTTAGCAACTTCCGACTCAATCCATTTTTGTAATGGCCTGCAAGCACGCAACTCTCCAGTTCCATTCTCTCAACTCCGAAGCACAACTATTTTTCGTGCATTTTTGTTCCGTCACAAGCTTTCCCGTCCGGAATCTTTTCCTCTCCTCGGTCTTCATCCTGCATCATCTGCAGTGCAACGACTTGATTCATCATCTCTTGCCTGGTTTTCTTTGGTTAACCACCTCGTTTGCCCCGCACATTGTTCGTCACAGGCATCATCGTGCCTTTCAGGCTGCGCTGCTTTTCCGCGTTTCACCTAGTGTAAAGTCATCGTAACGTCATCATTCTCATCTACAGTTTCAAACCATCTGATCGGCCACTGCCTGATCTTTCTGATACCCCGCCTTCTTATTTCTCCCCCTTGCTATTTACTGTTACAACTGATGCATTTTTGCACCACAATTCTTCTAACCCCCAAGTTACCCCTTTCCACCGATCTTTTACACCTCTCCAACCACTCTGCACCACCATTCGCTCTGCGTTCTTCAGCCATTTTCACGGCCATTTTATTGCTGCACAATTTACGTCTATTTATAACGCTCCACCCATGTTCGACTGTAACCACACGTCAAGCCTGCAATAATCAGACTGTTAGATTCACTCTTACCTTTGTTCGTCGATCTTTTCCTTCATATACCCTCTCACCATTACCCATTGGTGTGCATGCATTCATCTCCCTCTCATCTCCCCTCTATTCCTTTCTACCCCCTTTTGTCTTACGTATTTCTAAACTTTTCATGAATTTTGCCTGTCAGTTTTGTTGCTTGTGAAAATTTTGATCATGCTTAAGGCATGTTTCGGGCATCTCTGAAATAAACTTTTATTATTGTTATAATGGACCGGCTCTTGCAGTACTTTACTCGTGTGTGTAGAAAACGTTCACCCACATGCCACACCCTCATCTTCTGCCCAAAGTCCGATCCTTTTGGCATTGCTGACCCCTTACTACTTTGAATCACTTCTTACCTGTCTAATCGTTCTGGGGTTGTCTCAATAAATGGACAACATTTCAGGCCCAATTCGGTTATTAGCGGTGTTATATAGGGCAGCATCCTTGGCCTCCTTCTGGTCCTTATGTATATAAACGACCTATTCCTCTCAGCGAGTCCTGGCATCCCATTTCCTTTTGCTAATGACATTAAGATCGTCTAATCATTTAAGCCTGACCGTCTCACCTTGGCTGTCGTAAACATCTCTGGAGACGTCTATGCTCGATTGATGGTGCTTGACTTGGAGGATGAAGTTTTCTGCCGACATATATGAGCTACTTACACATAAATTCAACTCACCCCCAGGGTCTCTATCCGTTTGTTTTTCATCCGTTGATAGCAAACAAGTTGTTTTGGACCTTAGCTTGGGCTATTCCTGCACATTTATTTTTTACTCGAAAATTCGGCCCTTCAAGTCGCTAAGGTCAAAAAGCTCTTAGGTCTGATATTTTGCCTCTTCCGTCTTCGACACTACATTCCCTTTCCCTATAAGTCTCATGCCAGGCCTCTATTAGTATGTTGCTCGTTGATCTTTTCTAATATGCGAAAATCGGACAGAATTGGCATTGAATCAGTCCAACGTAGTTTTACCAGGCGGCCCGCTGGATGGAACTCACCCCTCACGTGTAAAGAACACTGCTTGTTTTTAAACTAGACCCTTTATGGCTTCCCCGTATGGAACTGAGTCTTAACTTTCTGTATAACATCCCTCACAGTCACACGTATACTTCTAACACATTGCCCTTCGCATCTCTTTCTAGCTATCCGCTGCGTTCTTGAGCTCTTACCCTTTCAACTCCCATTATCAGAGCCAGCTTACGTTCACACTTCCTCCTCACAGTGTGCCCCAAATTGCGGAGTAAATTACCGCTAGGCGTAGGCAGCTCTGTCTCCTGCCATCTATTTAGAAGTGCGTTGGGTAAGTTCCTCATGGTTACCCAAAACTTACTGCTCCTCAATGTAAACATACCTTATGACCAAGCCTAAGAGAAAGATCTAGATTTTTCAACGGTGCAAACATCGGCAGCCTACGAGAGAAGAAGCCGTAAAAATCTTAGTTTATCTGCTTTCTACAATGAAAAAATAGTCCCTGAGAGTCACTGTCTGTTAGCGTTGCATCATTATATTGATTCCCATTTATCCTCAGCTGCAAGCATCTCGGGCCGCGATTCTCTACTCTAACTTTCTTTCCAAACGTTCAATCGTGTGTACCTTTCTCTCGATGACCTTTATTACCCTAGAAACCACATCGATCACTAACCTGGCCCGTGCTTCCATCTGTCCGCCGGCTATCTGCACGATATCCAACTGTAACTCCCTTGGTTAAGTTCCGGGATCCCCTGACGCCTGGTTGCCTGGTCGCCTGATCGCGGACCACCTGATACCTATGGCCCTTTGGCCTCACCAAGAAAACTCATATAAGTCCCAACGGAGCGGATTGCGGTCAGATCCACCACTCTGGCCGACGCACATCGGGAGTGCAGGTCGTCTGGACTGATGTGCAGGCACTACTGGGCTGGTGGATCGCACCTCCTTCCACAATAATTCTTTTTCAGGTTGGACGTCCGGCGCCTAACCCAATAGCACTAGTTTCGGATTAAAAAACAACGTCCTCTGCACCGCATCAATGCCACCCGTTGCCTCCTCCAACTTTTCTGACGAGATCTACCATACATTTGGTCAAGTTCAAAATCGATATATGCATTCATCTTCAGTGATTCTTAATCATGCCAATATAACACAATATATAAGACTAGATGCACAAGAGATACAGTCAACAAAAATCGTGTCAGGGATCATCGTTCACACCGAGTGTGGTACAGGATTATCCGGAAACCAGGTGTGAATGGACTAACACGTTCTCAACATGTAAGCTTTCGGACGTTCGTGGACCTGACGTTGGGTGGTGAGTGGGCCAGGGTAGATTGAGTGCATGCACAAATTTCTTCTGAGCACATGAAGGGGGGTTGTGGAGGCGAATCCCGACCGCTTCCACTGTGGCCAAGATGCGACTTCTCACCGATCTTGAAAGCCGACCTCGGACCCTATACAGGGGGCGGAATGCTTGATCCACGTTCACCATGTGATTAGTTTCAGCTAGGTGTGAAACGACTGCGCTGGTAATTGACCTAATTGTTCCAGTCCTCAACCACGCTGGTCGTGCGGCCGATATACGTTGTTCCACAGGAACAAGTGAAAGAATACACACAAAATGAGGCTGCAGAAACAGGCACATTGTCTTTTATCCGCAAACACACCGCTGGCTTAGAGATGAACAAAACACGCAGTTTAGCAGCGTAGAATGTTTTGTTGACGACGCTCGCCAATCTTCGGTGAATTACATCTGCCAGAGTGTCGCCTTTAAATGGCAGAGAGATGTATACTGATTTCTTTTCAACTACCATTTTCCTTGGAATTTCTTTATCCAACTGCATTATCCGGTCGACTAGGCGTTCCGGGTATCCGTTCTGAATGAAAATATTGCGCACCGCAACAAGCTCTTCTTTTATGGTATCTTCGGTGCAAACCTTTTTCGCTCTGTTCAATAGGCACATAATTAGATTTATTTTCAATTTGAGCGGTACAAAACTACTGGAACAATTAGGTCAATTACCAGCGCAGTCGTTTCACACCTAGCTGAAACTAATCACATGGTGAACGTGGATCAAGCATTCCGCCCCCTGTATAGGGTCCGAGGTCGGCTTTCAAGATCGGTGAGAAGTCGCATCTTGGCCACAGTGGAAGCGGTCGGGATTCGCCTCCACAACCCCCCTTCATGTGCTCAGAAGAAATTTGTGCATGCACTCAATCTACCCTGGCCCACTCACCACCCAACGTCAGGTCCACGAACGTCCGAAAGCTTACATGTTGAGAACGTGTTAGTCCATTCACACCTGGTTTCCGGATAATCCTGTACCACACTCGGTGTGAACGATGATTCCTGACACGATTTTTGGTGACTGTATCTCTTGTGCATCTAGTCTTATATATTGTGTTATATTGGCATGAATAAGAATCACTGAAAACGAGCTTGTTCGCCAACTTGTGTTTTCCAAATATGCATTCATATTCGCTCGGCTTAGAAGTGTGTCCCACTGTTCTCTTCTACCGATATTTATCTCCACCGTCTTCACTTCTAATCACCTGAACTGATCCCATGTTTACCCCCATTCCGTCTCGTCCAGTAACCGCAGTCTGCCCCCCGGATCATGAAACCGTTCCACTGTTTATACATCTTTGATATGAGCAGCACAGTTCCCGATAACCTCTTGAAGAGGCCAGTCATCCACTGGGGAATTTGTATTTCACCACTCCATTTATCTAAAGAAAACCATCATTTAGTAATCTTTTCTCACCTGCCAACAATATCACACCTCACAAACTGGTCCTCCTTCCAGAGCCCCATCTTCGTGACACTTGCTTTGTTCCGTTGTATACATCCCCGGCATCTTCCGCCATTCAGTCATTTGCATTTCCTAACAGTCTCACTGGCGATGAAGTATCCGGTTGCCTCCTGAGCGTCTCACGTCAGATTTTCTTTGGCACGTCCAGCTATGCAATCACCTAAACCTTCTGACAGCTTCTAATGTGGACTACTCTAATACGACTCTATCAGTCCACTATATGTCCACCTCCCACATCCACTTTGTTACCAACTTTAGATGCCCCCATGATATTCACTAATGAACCCGAACAAATCGACAGTTGTACCACTTTCCTGTCATCAATGGACCTTTATCGCTGCCCTACTAAATTGTCACGGTCGGCCACCTGCAGCACAATCCATTGAGCGCTTGTTCTCTATCCTTAGCTGGAAATCAACCATCCATAATTTAGGCTGCGGGTAATCTTCCCCCCCCCCCCAAATTCTCAGGTTGGACTTTCCTCACCGTACCCAGTCCTACAATTATCTGTGCTTTTGAACGGCTTCAGTAATGTATTACTTCTAGTTTGTTCCTTCAGACATCAAACATATATACCGCTTTTATGCCCACTTTGTTGTAAATCTGTATTTCTTATCTTTGAGCCTTGCAATCATCTCAGATAAACCGGTATTTATACACCGTTTCATTTGCCTTTTAACAGCTGCCACCTTTTTCGTCAATTTTTTACCGATGGGGCACCTACGCCGAACACCACTTCGAAGACAATTTCTCCAACCTTTTGCTGGGAATTGGCCATAAGTATGCCAAGTTTTTGACCGTTCAGGTTTTCCCTTACTGCTCTATGTCAGACCCTCACCAGCATATCCCGTCAAGCTATCGTCTGCATGCTTTGACGGTATCTCTTATGCACCACCCCCACATGACCTCAAAGAATCACCGTATATCAACTCCGTCTACTCTGTTTTTAACTTGTGATCACTAATTAACCCGGGAAAAATCGTTTATGTGAACCGTGTTTCACCCACCTGTCAACTTTCGTCACTCTGTTCCACAAAATTTCCAGGTTCGGGCATCTACATACTCCTTTTTATGAGAGAGTCCTCTACAACCTCCCGATGAAGAGTAGGTGCTAATTCTGTGGCAAGTCGGGCTCTGTTTCATTTACGCAATTACCGTACTCGGTTAATACCTCGCAACTCCTTCCATACTATATTTTTGCGGTTTTCCGGATCATTTGAGCTTTTGGTTGAAGTACATATCCGTCGTATTCAAGAATTTCCCAGTTTTTCGTCGGCACATTTCAAAAATCTTTCTGACAGTATACTCTCTCCCGCGACGTTATATCGATACTATCTGAATTACTGCTTGTTTTAACTCAATCCCTGCTTTACTTGATTATATATCTGGAAGGCGAAGCCAATTTCACCCAATACTGAGAAATGAGTCCATCTGACCCTAAATTCAAATTTGCCGGACACTCATCCGTGCAAACGCTAAAACACCCACAAGCTTTTGTGCTGCATATACCCAGCATAATACTCAAGAATCTCCCTTGTTACCCCACTTGCACCATGCGACCATGCAGTCAAGCAGGCTCCGGGTGTCTCCGAAATAAACCAGCATCGTTGTTGTAAAAAAGGAGGTTCAACGAGGTGAGCTTTGGTTGGTTAGACTCGCCAAGAAAGAATGAAATGAGGGGGGAATAAAGGACAGGAAAGTAGACTGAAATAAAAGGAGCAATGAAAAAAGGAACGATGAAGAGAATGACTGAAGGTTACAAAACAAAGACACTGAAAACGAGCGGAAGAAATTGAGGAAAAAGGGACAACAGTTTGTGGAGGGTAAAGAGAGAGAAAGAATTCAGCAGGTGAGGGAGGAGGGAAAAAAGGAAAAAGAAAGGAATAAAAAGGGAGACCAGAAGCCAAGTCATCCAAGCCGATGATAAAGCTGAACAAGAAAAAACGGAGAATTGCCAGTTTTGTTGCTCACAAACCGGTCAAACTAAAGAAAGGAAATCAACGCCATGGGTCACCAGGCCTATATATTCTGCCTCCCCAGCACCCATGACGAACACCTATTCCTACGTACTCATGCACACGTCAACAGCGTACAGTGCTCTTACATACCACTAATTCCCAACATGACGTTTCAAGAGCAATTGCGTAGTAAAAGACTTGGTGTTTGATGCGGCTCAGGCGCGTCTGTCCATTATTTCCCCCTTTCAATGGCGCCCACAGGTGAATTGTATGCAAAGAGCCTCAGCTGTTTGCATGGAATGAGACATCCCGGGTAAACTGTAGGTCAAGCCCTAGAGAATGACCCATTAGCTGCCCGGAGAGCTGACGATAGCCACCACACGCGCACCTGGGTATCATCCTCACTCAGTGGTGGAGCCAGAATTGGTCAGAATCCCAGTTTGTAGTATTGAGGTTGTTGCAATACGTGCCAGAAGAGAAATCCTGGCTATGTTCCCTGACCCCGCTTCCTCTAAAGATTTTCACGGAGACAAACCTCGACCGAACTCGGATACTAGATAGTATCAAACTGGCACCAGAATTCAAAGATATAAGACAAGTTTCGAGAAGTCCTGTCCAAAAGTGAGCAGAATACCTGACGACGAAACCCGGGACATTCGAAAACTACGGTTTCCAGGCCGGTATTCATATCCGGTCCACCGGCGGGTAAATGTGGAAAAGGCGGCCTGTTTGACAGTGGTGCGCGATAACTCATTACCAATTTGGGGAATTGTTCAGCTCGCGATAACTGCCAAAAGTACAACTGGTGTGGCTGTTGTTGGAACAGCTGACTGTATTAAATTTTAGCTTTTTTTCTTCATTGGTACTACGTAGCTGTGAAAGATGAACACGTGTAACCTATTTTTTGGCTTACTTGATGAGTGCACTTAAAGGTCACTTGTTGACGCGTCTACTTACAGAACGGGACTGTATAATAAGGGTTAATAATAACTGGAAATACATTGAAAGGCTGGTGATCAAGCCGAAGAAAGACGGCTAAGCAGGTAAGTTGTTTTTTATTTTTTTGGGTTTGCACTGATTCATGGTTTCTGCGTAACCATCGCTTCGTTTCCAATTGATGGTGCAGAATGTCATCCACGGATATGCGTACTGAACTATGAATTGGTGTCACAATTTATCTATTACAAGTGGACACCTCCTCGTGTAATGGTAAATAGCAGCACACAGATAATTTTCTGTGCAGTATATACGTTTTTGAGATAAACTTACATAAGAAAATTACAGATGGAGGCGAATGAAGACGGTACGTTATTCTCCTAAATATACGGTGTCACATAACAGTTTTATTGCCTGCAAAGTTTACATGACTTAATGTGCTCTTAGATATTGTGTTCATCACGGGCTTATCCGTTGTAACTTAGCAGCATCGTAAGTTGACATATTGTCCAGGGTCTGTTGATCTATATATATACATGTGTATATATATATATATATATATATATATATATATATATATGTATGTATATATATGTAAATGTGTATATGTAATACATATATGAAATCTATTGCGGACCTATTCTTTAAATGCTTAACATTGAAAGCTAACGATACTGCTTCTTTTACTTCAATTGCCAAAGATGTAACTAATACTCGCATTTCCTTGCCTTAATTTTCCAGATCCTATGAGCATTGAGAAGAATAGCCAGGAGCATCTACACGTGGGTTGGATTGATCGAAAGCGGCATCCGTGCCAAATGAATGTGACATTGTTTTCAATAAATTTATCTACATTTTTTAATGCAATTGTCATTTTCCTCATATTTATAAGGGTAAATCAGTGGCTAAGCTAGAAAGGAAGGAGAATACTTTAGTGATATTGTGCGAATGAGTTGCCCAACGTTGTGATGGGCAATCCCACCGTTTGCCCTACCGGGGCCCAATTGAGCAGTGCTGTTTTGGAAATGCATTAGTACCGTTGATAGGAAAATCGCTTTAGGCTGACTATAGGACGTACATTAAAAATGATCCTAACTGATGCCTTTTCTAATGAAGGCGTAAATGAACGCACACCCGTTATTACCACTAATTCCCGTGGTTCGGCGCAATACTATATTCCCTGTTATTATACATGCGGTTTCTGGTTAACTGCGAACGCTTGCGTGCAGGACTATGGAAGCTACCTGAGGACGTTCATCTTCTTACTTTTCCACATGGGAACTCAAGACTATCATACGCAGTACACGGAATCAGTTGACGACTAACGTGATCCCACCCCTGTCTAAGTTGGCCTATGGAACGGGCAACAAGCCGTAAGTTCCGACGTTAGCCATAAGTCAATGAAAAGACGTTGGGATAGTTTAATTATTATTTATTCTAACAAAAAGAAATACAGGCTATTTCGGACACCGTTGACGGGATCAGCTGAGGGACCTTCTCATCAGGCATCGTCAATCAAACATGAAGATAAAAATACCTTTAACGAAAATAATAATGTGAAAGGAAGCATTAAAAAAGCAAACTCATAAACAACATCACGAAAGCATAAGTAAATAGTATAAGCGTGAAAAACAGAGAAGGACAGCAGATATCGCAGCATTCCCCTGTTGCATCGCACGTCATACGGACAGCCTAAGCCTATGTACAGGGAAATCTATATTTTAATATGATTTTACACAAGCAAGCCGTGACATCTCCAGATCTCCTGGGCCATCCTCCCCCTAGAAGAGAACAACTTTGGAGACCCTTCGATCTAAATGAGGGCGTACCGTGCGCCGGCCACCCTTGGCCAAACGAATTTCAGGTGGCACCGGTCATCTAGGGAACCATGTAGCGATGTCACCATCCACCCGTGCCGCCGGTGGAGGAGAACCATGCACACGGGACTTAGCGATCTCCTAGTCGACCCTCACCTAGGTGTCCGTATTCCGTCTTCGTTGTTAACGTACGTCATCTGAAATGGAATAAAAAGTTTGTCGTTAGTAGCAGTTAATTACGAATGTTGCTGTTGTACGTTGCGGTTCTTAGCAGCGAAACGTACCTCCAATTTGATAAACAATGGACGCAAACATAATCCTCCTGGTTGTCATAGTTTGCGCACTGATAGTGCGTCCACCGGCTGCACGCACAGCATTGGACCCAATTTGTGTTCTCGTCTAGATCTGTTGATGGATCCTCCATGCGGCAAACACTGCAGACGTCCTCTCTGACGGGTGAATCCACCACTTCGAGACGTCTTCTTTTTTCTTTGTTCTTATACGCGGCTGACGTCATTGTTCGGAATCTGCGGAACCGTACCAGTTGCATTTTGTCCCCTATAATTTCTATGTCCCTCTCATCGGTGTTCCTAATACTAATGGCAGCCTTCCGTTTTGAAGACGGAGGCTTCATCAATGTGTTTGACGAGCTGGGGACAGGTTGCGAAATTTGGGTTGCACGCATCATCTTGCGTTCAGCGACGCGTTTGCCTACATACTGGGACTGTATGTTGGCATTCGACAAATCGACAGTGTTTCCGGAAGATCTATCGTAGCAATGAATGTCAATATCCCTCCCGGAACCGATTATGGCAGCAAGATTTCTTAATTGCGGCAAAAGCTGCATGAACTTGCTGTACCCAACACTGCTTAAAGCAGTTGCAATATCCTTCGAAACGTCGTCGCACAACGACAATTTCTTACTAGGGCTTACAACGGGTGCTTCGTGAACCACTTCTGGCTCCATAGCCGGAGGCGATATGCTTTCCCATGTGCCTTCATCCGGCAGAGCCCAACGACCCGCAGGTAGCCTGTGGGTGTCGTACTTGATCACTTCGCATACCTTCAGGATATGCCCGCAGACGAGTAGCCACTGTTTGTTGAAGCTACACGAACACTGCGGGTTGGCACCCATTTTAACCCTAGCTGTGTGCGACCGACTGCAGTGAACAACCCAGAAACCGTCCCCAGCAGCAACTCCTGTGATTACATGTGTACGAACGTGCTGCTCAACGGCAGACCGCGCGTACACACTAAGTCGACTAAGGAAACCTTTAAACTTCTCCATCCCCTCACTATCCTTAAATGAACCCGCCATCAACTTAGACAATCGACGACGCCTGCCCTCGTCCAAATTTTCGGTTCGCTTTATAATACGAGCGAACACATCAACCAATGACGATCTCTTTGACAATCCCACTTTCAAATACCTATTTTCTATCTCAACCCGATTAGTTGTCAATACGCCGAGATTGACCACAGATTTAACGGCGTAACCAGCCCACATATTCTCGAAAGGTAACCATGCCCGATCCAAATAGTGCTTAGCAGCAATACATCGACCGGCTATGGCCACCTTAAACCTATCAAACTGATCCTTTGTAGATGAATAAACTAGAGACCTCATCCAGCGATACAGAACCCGTTTGTCATTTAATGACAAACCATTTAACTGAAAACAATGCCGTCTCATGTCTTGCAGAACATGAAACCGGCAAAAGACTACTGCGCAGTTAGGATAATGCTCCCTGAAGGCATTATACTGCGCTAAACTCCTATCGATAATTATCGTCTTGGCATTTAGAGAACTGGGTAGCCGTTCTCTCATTTCCCTGATGGCACGCTTATAACTTAGGCAACTCTCGTTCGGGAGAATTGCATAAAAAATGGACCTACCTAACCCGCTTTCGTCTATAAGCATTGCGTGCCACAAAATATAGCCTCCACAATTTAGCTGATGCGTCGCATCAGCCAACAAAACTTCGCAAAATTTATCCACCAACGGAACAACCGTTCGTGGAATAAAAAATGCGTATCTCACTAAGGATTCCCGGTAAACAAGTCGCAAGAAACCCCGGCCACTAACTAACTGCTTGACCTGCAGCGCATCTGTTCGGCTGTCCAAGTTCGCAGCCTTATTCCTGATGGACTGCAGGTCAGCAACAGTAAACAATCTGTTATACCTATCTCGAGCATAGGAACAAATTTCCTGCGAGTTGTGAAACGTCTTCATCAACTCGCTGATGTGAGACTCCTGTTCAGGAGTCAGACGTCTATTACTAACGTACAACTGCTCGTTCAGCAAGTGAAACCTATGATTATGTCTCAAGCAGTGAGACACAATCTTGTACTGGGTTCCCACAGCCCGAACCATGACAAACGCCGGGCAGTGAATGTTCTTGTATCTGAAATGTCAATTAGCAATTCAACAAGAATACTTACCTCGTGGCGGACCGCTGAGGACGTCTGTTGTGTACACAGCAATATTTGACGCGATAATACGGAAACGACTTTGGTAATGCGCCAGGGTGGGTGCGAACCCAATTATCCGCACTCACACTTGCATAAATGTAGAAGGATGTCAAACTATTCCTTTGGAATAGTAGAAAATCCTCCTCAAACGCTTTGAAAGACTTGTACGTTGTACGAACAGTCCGACAGAATAGCTCCGTATCATCGACCACGGGGGCAGAACCAGTGTGGGCAGCCATGACAACAAGCCAGGAAGAATGTCCGTAACCTTGATCACAGTTACTTATATACTGCTCTGGGCCTGACTCAAACAAAAATGCGAGTAACATTATATATACCATTCTCATTTTCTACGCGAAAACAACATTCCGTTAAAGCGATTTCCCAAGGTATGCATCCATAACGGCAAAATGCTAACATTTAAGGGTGGACCGTATATGACTACCTTTCCAGGCCCGTCAGCTCTCATGACTCCCAGTGAAACCCGAACTTACCTCAAAGCGTTGCAAAATAAATAGATTAGATGGGTGTGCTTTCATTGTAAGACCGACGCCAGGCAAGCTTCTCAGCCCGATGCCATACGCGAACTAACTGAAAGTAGACGAGGAGGTCTGAGAACAAAAGGGCGCAATGGCACTCCGGAGGGAGAGGAACCTTCTAAACTAGCCTTCGCGGATGAGATGGGGATGGGCAGTAAAAAGGTGAGAATTGCTCATGAAAAGGGACTAAAACTTAAACGAAACTTCGCGAGTCCTCCGTATTCAAAACCAAAGTCCAACGTTGAAACAGAAGCAGCTTTAAAGGAGAATAAGGTCATGAATAAACCACATTTAGTTGATGCATCCGAGGGCACAGTTAGCCCAGCTCCAAAATTCCCAGGGCGCCAAATAGGGGGATTAAAACAGAACTTCGGGAGACAACTGCTGGATGGGAACCCAATAAGATGAGGTGCCTCAAAGATTTCATATTAAACTACGAGGAACCGACCATCGTGGGATCTAATACAACGTGGGGTTGGGATTACAGACGGGTGCTGGATTTACTGGAGATCGTAGGTATTATTCAAATGGTGGTAATCAGGATAGGCGGCTTATGTAGGACACCGTGACTGGGTAGAATTAACAAGACCAGCTACGCCTATCCCGGTTTGCTGCGTAAGCGGGAACATCGGGGACCAGCTGCCAGCAAAAGGGGCAGTGGTACACCGCACAAAGGGGAAGATATCATGTCGAGCCTGATGCCCCAAAAGGGGATGGCGGCGTAAAGAAATGCCAACCTGGAAGGAAGGCAAGTGCAACCATCACCTCAACACAGGGGTCGGCCGAAAAGAAAAGTGGTGATAAGAACCGGACCCCATATTCAGCGAAGCACACCCGGCACATACTATCAAGCGGTGGTTGTAGCTGAAGAAGCACTGGAAAAAGGGACTTGGATCTGTTCAGCGAGAGACGAAGTTATACCTAGGCAGCCTGTCATAAGAACTTCAGGATCGAAGGGTACTCAAGACTCCGGCCCGGTGGAACAAACCGACATAGAGGCAAACGAGAAAACCACGATGTCCAGTACAGTAGAGGTAAATGAATAGCGGCCACTCTGGGCCCCCTCCAGATGCAAGGAAGGAACACCTCAGCACGCCAGCGCGTGTAGCATTATAAACAACTGGGGGAACTGACCACTAGAGCCGCTCATTGCAATGCTGAAATAGCCGCAGCCTCGGACCTTGCCAACCCAGGTTGGCCATATGCCACAAAGGGTGCAAGACCACTATCTCATTTATCTTCGAGTTAGTAAAATGACGCAATGGGTGGGGGAGTAGCCTTCCTGGTCAGAGGGGCACCAGTGCGCGTGGAGTCAGAAAAGTGTTCAAGCGCAGCAGGCACTCAGACGTATGCTGTCATCGTAATGTTGCCCAAGAGGAATACAGCTGTTGCATGAGTATACAGAAGCCCGAACTCAACATTAAACGAGGATAAAAGAATAACAGATACGCTGCAGTAGCCTCAGGTATCAGCGAGCGGACTCCTAATAGCAGGTGACTTTTGTCTGCAAGGAGTGCCTCGGACAACAGATAGCCATATCTCGGATGGAGCTGAGAAAGGCTTTGTCGGCTGGATGAGTAAGAGGGCTCTAGTTCAGCACATTAGAGGAAAAGGTGGGTACAAGTCCGGACAGCGGCCTTCGTTCCTTGCTCTAGTGATCATAAAGCGTGAAAATACCTTAGATGGATGAGATTTACTGACAAATTTGGGCAAAAGTATTCAAGTCACGATCAAATTTTCCATCTCTTCAAAGCAAGCGAAATCCGTAGAAAAACTACTTTGAAATTCTGGAAAGTAAACATAGAGGAACTCAGAACTAAGGCTGCAGAACTAGTTCGAATGATAGAGGATGAGGAAGCTAAAGTAGAGGAAAAGCGGCAGAGGATCGGGGGAAACCATCCGGAGCTACAGGACGGTTTTCCCACTCCAGATGGGGGGATAAGGGCAAGCCAGCTTGGTGGATGCCGATGCTTTAACTGGCAGGCAAAGAAGGGGTAAGAGCTGGCAGATCTTCAGGGTCACTGGTAGCGAAGGAGAGGGGTTACGTCACAAAGAGGATAAAAATTCGGCCAGCGAGGGTCAAAGAGAACTTTTGATTTGTCATTGTCCAGGGATGTTTATCTGAACCCATAAAGTTACTATAGATATATTCAGTAAAAAGCTTCGCTTGGGAATAAAGTGGGACCTCTGGTCCTAAGGGGCTGGGATGGAATATGTGTTGGCGATCAGAGCAAAGCCCATGACTGGGCCTATACTTCGAGGATGTACACGGACTCGATGAATGAAAACAAACATCGACAGCAGAGCAAGTGGTTGCTGCCATCACTTCCAACTTACAAATTGGGGAACAGGAGACAAAGGAGCTATTGGGGGGAATTAACATACACAAGTTGTCCGGGCCTGAAGGCATACACTCAGCCGTCAATGGCTGCCATGATCAGTAAATGTCTTCCGTCTTGCTGGGCCAAACTTAGCCATGGGGTGTTATAGCTGGACTGGAAGTTGGCCATAGTTTTGGCTATTTACAAAGGAGAGTCACGGTCAGGTAAGAAAAATTACCGTTCTGCAAGTCCCACAAGCCCTTTCCGCAAGCTTTTGGCGGGAACTGGTAAGAGAACATATACGTGAATACTTAATGAGCCACAAGTTTCTCTCAAATCACAGAGCAGGTTTTCAAGGGCAAGTCTTGTCTTTCGAAACCTATGGCACTTCAAGACGAATTCACTACCCAGCTTGACGACGGCAAGATAGTCAAAGTTAGTGACAGGACTTCATCAAAGCTTTGGAATCAGTCAACCATCGCCTAACGCTGTGGAAACTGAAGACGCATGAGATAGGGGGGCATACAAACAAGTGGGTATCAGTTTTGTTGATCAACAGGCATTTCGTGTTGGAGTAAGAACATGCAGGTCAAAAGCTGCAGAGGTAACCAGCTGAGTACCTCAAGAGTAGGCCTTAAGCCCATTGCTTTTTCTTCTTTACACAAACGATCTAATGAAAGAAATATCACCACCGTGTTCCGTTTTTGCTGACGATGTAAGATTTGCGGGATCAGAAGATCGTGATTAAATATCAAGGGACATGTCGCACAAAGTTAGCTGGGCAAAAAACGGGATGTGCCTTTCAACGAAAACAAGATTCATCTAGTACTCACAGCTTCCGTGGGAATAACGGTTACTGGCGAAAATGGACCACTCACTGTTTAGACGACACAGTCAACAAGGGACTCGGGTTTCCGAATGACTGTGGACTTCAGGTTCACTGAAAGGTGCAAGCTGGCTGCTTCCAAGGCAGGAGGGTGAACATTTGCGGTCAAGCTCAGCACTTTCTTGCAGTTCATACCCATCTACGAAACGGTAGTGAGGCCACTTTTAGGTTTGGACACCTCATTTTAAAAGAATGCAGCCTGTCTAGCAAACGTCCAGCGACAAACCTCTAGGATAGTTCAAAGACAACGAAAGCAATCATGTGAGCCACTACTGCGGAATATGGGAATCTTCTCATTTGGAACAGGAGAGTGAAAGGAGATATTACTGAAGCGCTTAAAGTCCTGAAGTGTTCTTTGGGCATAGATTGCGAGGATATATTTGAACAGGCCACTGATCACAAAACGAGAGGAAGTAGTGTAAAATTATGTAGGCCACGCTCCAGGCCAAATGTGCGAGCGGACTTCTTCAGCTTTAGAGTAGTGGGGGTGTGGAATAGGAAGATAGATAAAGTAGCTAGCGCACATGGTGCAAGGCTTCTCATAAAAGATGCTGGATGTCAAACGGGACGAGTTATTCACAGATGTAGTGTACTAAGATCAGGGGGAAACTGTAATCCACTCGAGGCTTTTCAGTTATCCTGTGTCCATGCCCACGATTTGGGGCAGTAGGTGTGACGGATTCTAACGTCATGGCTGTCTCTCATTCAAATGGTGAGAAGAGTGCCTCTACTTCTTTTGTTTCTGCCAAACAGAAGGGAAGGACAATTTCATGTGGCAAAACTGCAAGGAACTAACTAGGTCGCACTAGTGAGCGCCGAGTTTTGTGCATACAACTGGAAGAAATTTGTAGGCTCGACTGGCTTCGGCCACTATCATTCCTGTGCAGCCTGACCTGCTGAGGCACTCCACATTAAGCCCAGCCCAGCATGGACCCCTAAAAATGGATCTTGCCCGACAAATCTCGCGTGGTTCTCAGATGAAGTGACCCGACGACTGGATGAATGTAAGCACGTTGAGGTATGTTGCCTCGACTTTGGCTGGAAATTCGACTCCTTTAATTATCGTCTTTTGCTGTGCAAGACGGATATGTTCGGTATAGATGGGCTAGTGTGTAGATGGTGGAAAATTTCCTCTTCTACAGAAAGTTTTACTTCGATGTGGGGGGCAGGTGCTCATTTTTGATAAATGTCACCTCAGGGATCCGTCCTGGCCCGATGCTATTCATAGTGTTTATTAACAACCTGGCATCCCTCCTTAAGTCGCCCTTTTCTGTTTTGCGGACGACGAGAAATTTGTTGGATCTGAGGGTATGGCCGATGTAGGCAGAGCTATAGGACTGGGAATACAACTGGGACTTACCGCTGGAAGCTGAGGAAGGTCGTTTGTTGTGGAGGGTAACAGAAATCCTGACTGTCGCTCATGACCAAGGGCTATGTGCCACAGAAGCAGCCGGTAGGGTTAAAGACCTCAGAGTCATCATGAGCAATGACTTTAAACGGTCGGACCAGCGCGAAGCTACAGCATAAAGGGCCCCTTGTGAACCATTCAGACTGCCATCAGCACTGTCTTGTCGGCAGCCGGAAATATTCGCAACTATTTACGTGGCTGTAGTGTGATTCCACTTAGAAGGCGGTGTGCAGGCTTGGTCACTCTTCTACAAAAAGGACGTTGCCTGCCTAGAGGAAGTTCAGCGCCTCGCGATGCGAACGCCTGAAGAGCAGAGTGGTGGGACTTATACACGGAGACCCTGTGATCTTAACTTCTTCTTGCTGGAAGAGAAGAGACATCGGGAGATCCCATCACAATGCTCAGGCTAATGAAGGGCTTTTCTGGCCTTAGGCCGGATAGTCCATTGCAAATAGCCTTAGATTCCAAAACAAGGGGGACTCGAAAAAAAGCTGACAGAAGTTCGAGATAGATTGATGACTAGATCGCACTCCTTTGGCAACAGGGCGCCGGACCGTTGTGACAGTGGTGAAATGGTAGACCTGCAGGCGGTCCAAGCCTTCACAGGTGCCATAAATCGTAAGTGCCGCGAGATATTTCCTCGTAGGGAGCGTTGAGTATGTTCGCTAGAGGGATGAAGGATAGATCTGTGGCCCGTCTAAAGTGCGTTGTAATTGACGTTTTTGCATGTTGCATACAGTCCTGGTGAACTTTCACGATGCTCAGCAAGCGCAGCAGAGGTCACCCACTCCCCGCTTTTGAGGAAACGAAAACCAAACCGTGGTAATTTGGCCCATTTTGACCCTTTTTTCTGTGTTCTTTCAGCGATTGGCTGAGTATACACAACCGTTGTGGTGTCGCCATTAGACGACCAATGAGTGGCATCTGCTCAAAGAGCACACGTAAATGTTGCACTAAGTCCCCGCCCGCACATGCACTGGTTTACGGACTGTTGGTTATAGGTAGCAGCGCACCTAAAGGAGGCAAGTAGACATTAGTTATGATCGTCTCCTGGACGCAACCCTACTGGCTACGGTGAGCGAACGGGCTCCTTATATCCATCGTTAGCAGCAATGGTGTGATTGACAAACTCTTAAATGAGGGAGCTTGCCATATTTAATTTGGCTCGTCAAACTGCGGCAGCCGTCAGAACGAAGTGTTATTTCTACCAGGAAAATTTCTCAAACAGACATCTATGAAACTGGTATATCGGTGCTTTTGACTACGGACACGTCTCTGATCATGAGAGGCCCACAGGAATGAAGAAGGAGGGCGTGAGGAAATATTTTCCGATATGCTGGCACGCGACTGACGAAAAAGGCCAAAGTTGCGAACAATAACAAGCTTGACTTGTTGGTCTTTGAAAACAAGGACATATGAATAGCCTAGTTAGGAGACAATTTATTGCCCTAGTAACACCTGCCCACGTTGGTTAAACCGTGTGCATCCGTCGAGTAAACAATAGCAATTCCTCCATTTCGCAATTTATTCAATTTTAATAAGCCTATGGAACTCTGGTAAACCATGTCCGTTTTGCGTAACGAAGTTCACACATTTTTTAATCTCTCGTTTTCTGCATTTTCCCCCTTTTCCGGATGAAAAGGATGAAAACGAACGAATATCAAATGCAGACTTCAATGAAAATGCCCTATTTTGTATTTATCTAGTAGTGTATATACTGTTCATTCCCATTAGGTGTTCTTTTTTTGACTTTGAATGTGCACGGCTAACGGAACGAATGGAGTGTGGAGGCATTGGGGACATCGACCAAAGCTCTGCCTGCATTTCTAAGCGCATGCTAAAATTAGTTGCCTAGTGTGATTGACCTGCTTGGAAATAAAAACCAATTTTGGCATGTTGTACGGACGCATATTCAGGTAGGAGGCGACTGTAGCCGTAAACCTTCACTTAATGTCTTACAGGTGGCCTTTGAAGAGTACGACCAAGGGGAAATCAACGGACTAAAATGGGTACTTTCATGGTTGTACCCGTCAAACAGGGAGTAGTTATTTTTACGCCGTTTCCTTTGAGCTTTCAGTCAAGCACATGCTGTGTGCAGGAAGAAATTTTCCTAAAAATGGGGGCCGTAAACGATAAATGTAGTCCCCTTTAACAAAAGAGAAAGCCTACAGTAATTATTGTTTCAAGTGGCCGTAGATGCCAATTCTGTTTTGTGAATATTATTCACAATCAATTTGATACGGAGTTGTGACATTCAACCCAGTTACCGAGTCACTCGTTTTATTCTGTAAACAACTCCAACATGTCGCCTGGAAAGGAAAAGTCAGCTGGTCTTCGTTTTTGGCGGGCAGTAATCGAGACCAAACTATCATTCACTGACATACATCTAGACAGAGGACTAAGCTGCTTTTTCACTGAGAGGTTTAACAACACTCGGAATACGTGGATCTAACGTGATTCCGGAGAACGACCCTTCCCTCTGCCCTTCTTTCCCACTCATTGGATTATGACCTCACCAGATTGCAAAGGGTGGTGGTCAATGGGCTCTAAGTGATTCCGGGTACACAGAGAGTCATGGACCTTTTCTAGTGATGTAGGTGAGCTTCGTTTGGTGTCACCCACTGGGACACTAAGTACGAATATGAATTCATGAACGAGGCACAAGGGGTCGATTTAACCATTTTGCGAACAGAGGATTTCTTGGTGCTCGACAGTGACTGCAGGGAAATCTCTCTTTTGAGGGCGCAGTGTCACGTGCCTTCCATCACTGATAAGATGAAATGAGTTCAGTCTCCAACCCAGGACAAGCTGTGAGGCGAGCAGCAACGGGGAAATTCTGGAGCATATATCCAACCAGCCACCGTAGAAAATGGTGAAAAAGTGTTAAGCATTTTCATGCAAATTGCTAATATTTGTGTTATTGTCCATACGGACATATTTCGGCCTCCAGTTTATCGGTGTTTAGTAAATTTTTTACCTATATATACGTATAACTCCCTTATCTCAATTCAGGCACTTGATCTAGAAGGTATTCGGTTCATTCGTTCGCCTCCGAGACGTGTATATTTTTAGAACAAACAGCTGCAACAAGTAAACGGGTTTTTAGTCCTTTTTAAACTGAAATTAAAGAAATTCCAAGCGGAAAATTATTCTCTTCGAATCACAACCCAGTGACGCACGATAAACAGGGTAAACATTATTGGGCTTGTATGGGTACCGGAAGTTATTTTATTACTATTCGCCTCTGCTCTGATGACATCCCGGTATTGATATGTCTGCTGTTCACAGCTATGGGCTAAACCTCCCTTGTACTGGTTGACTGAATGAGAAACGTAATCATCGCACTTCTTTTTAACTTACCATCCACAAATTCACCTTTTCTGTGTTCTTCTCGAGCCCACGCACTAATAGTGATGACAGTAGTCAGAGGTGATTTGCCTGCTACTTTGCTGACTCACCTACCCATCCAAAGTGCCTGCTGCTACTGACTCCCTTAGAAAAACCGTTTTGTCTTTTAATGATAGTTGCTCGCCTTCAGCCAATTCCTCTGTCCCAGGCTAGAACTTCGGCGGTCTCACCCTGCTTTTCTTTCGCCTTTCTCGTATACTGGAGTCTTGCCACGCAGATTACTGTTCTTCAGTAACTAAGCCTCACTTCTCTGCGCATATGCTCATGGTAAGGTGAGATCCCATTCCAACCGGGATCAGTATACCCCTGACTTCTTATGACCCCGCGGAATACCAGCATGTTTGCATTCACATGAAAAAGCCTCAACTCAACACCGAGCGTTTTCCTTCCTTTTCACTGTTTGCCGCCCTCAACCACAGCTGGTGAACAGACCAGAGTGCTATCCTTCTATTCTTCTTCCAAATCATATCCTCTACTACTTTTTTATCCCCGGTTCCCAAATGGACCCCCTCTCCCCATCCACCACTTACCCGATATCTCCCTGAGTCTCTACTATCACCCAACTACCCTAGAAAGCTACCAGTCTCCGTCCAAGGATTCCTAATAGACTGGCCCCCCAACCGACTGATAACTGAATGTTCAGGTAACAAAATGTTCATTGTCTGGTTTCCATCAAAACGATAACCATAACCCACAGCTGGAACACTCTCCAGAATGCCGCACTCCTGATCTCTTTCAGATCGCCTTGGTTACTTGGGTAGCCGTCGGCCAACTCGACGTTACTCCAGGACTTGAGGATTTGATCAGTCGAGTTAACAGTGGTTTAAACCTGTACCCTTGTCTGCTGACGTTATAAGGGGGGCAGTACACGGCTGACCATAATCCTATAACCGGAGCAACCAACTCTCATGAAAGTCCCACGGGACAGAAGAGCCGATTTCTGACACCAGCCATCACCCCACACCCGCCCAAAATCCATTTCCGATACTCCATTCCAAAAATTCAATACATTCCGCGTTGCAGTACGAAACCAATGACCGGAATCCAGCCATCGCCGCTGCGTTTCCAACCTATTCTGCCCACCTCGCTAAACCAGCCCCTTTTTGCCCGCTACCTTCACCAATCTACCTGCTATCACCTACAACCAAGGTCTTTATGAAACAGAATACCAACCATCTGTAGCCAACCAGAATTTGGCTGATAAATCTTTTATCACATATACAAAACGTTTTATCCTTACTTTCTTCCAACTTCTGCCTAGCCGCATCAGTAGAATTTGCCTCCATTAGTCTTTTTCTTCGACAGCTCCTCTTATAAAGTCCGTCCTGCGTCCATACACCATTCATTCCCTTTAAACGTTCACTGCATTCCTTGTGATTTTTTTCGCTTTCATGTAAATTTCCATAAGACACTGAAATCACCTGCACAAAAGGTCTGTCTTGTTATCACATTCGACTCACTTGCAATTATTTCACATGTTCTTCCCTCATAATTAGTTGACCAATGCTGGATCAGTCTTCTACATTTTGCTGACATCTCTGACTGCAAGTTGATAGCCCCATGTGGAGCATACTTTAAATCTTGTTCTTTGGTAACTCTCCCGCCCGGTTCCTCATAAGTGACCGTCCAGTTATCCAGTTGGTACGCCCTCGCTTCCTCTTCTGGATGCCGCGACCCGTTGCAGCCAGTTTTCGGCTCCCATAAAGCATATCGTGTATAACTCCTGCCTCAACTTGCTGTCCATTTTGTGTATCCGACTTGTTATTTTTCTGGTCCTAGCGACCGCTGCACATTTTAACGTTCTCCAATGTCTCTAATATCAGCTTTACCACTTTTGTCCAGCTATCCACGCCGCCCTAACCGAATTCGAAACCGGTTTATAATTTCAGCTTTAACCATTACCACTTTAGTTCACTCAAACACTGCGCGGCTTTACTGTTCCATTTAGGTTACTCTGTGATTTTTGAATTTGGAAATTGTTAATACCTCACATTGTCATGTACTGCTGTATTTTTGGATCCTGCCTTGTGCATGTGCCTTGACCGCGGTCAAGAAATACACAACTATCATTTATCAATTATCAGTAATCAATTATAGACAGAATAAAATGATTCCCACTGAATAATGCATATTAAAAGCAGCAGGGCTACTTGAAGTTTTGTTATCAAAGTGCAAGTCAAATCGTCATGCTTCCTGCAACGATTATTCTTTTTCCCATGTTTCATTTCAAATAAACGACATTCACTGAATACCAGATGATGGGTACCAAAAATCTTTTAATAGAATGAATTATGTCTAGAAAATACCCATTGCATCATATGGAAATCCAAATCGGCGAAACAATTGTTTTCCAGTAATTCATTCTCAAGCCGTTTACAGATTGCATAGTAGACATGAAACGGAAGATCATGAACACAGACATGGAATAAACACTAATCACGGGTAGGGGTTTGTCAATCAAATTATCCTTTTCATATAACTGGTTTATCTAGCTGGCGCCTTCTAGGTAACTGGACTGTAGATTTGTGCGTCCTTGGTTAATCTTGGGCCAGGGGATCTGGAATGCCCGACCAAACTCTTTTGGGCGCACACGTCAGGGGTCAGCTTCCTTATTCCGATTGCCTCGACTATCGCTAGGGTGCGCAACTGAGCACCTTTGCATTTGTTTCGGGGGACACGACAAAGAACTTTAAAAGCAGCTTCCGGATTCACCTGATGTCCAATGTCGACCGCGTTTGCTAAGATTGGGATATTTATGGATCCAATTAGTCCTTGGCTCAACCAGCGCAGATGATGCTCTTTAATCCGAGTTGATAGCTGTCGTGCCGTTCGACCTACATAAGATGCGTCACAAACACATCTGAAAGAGTATACGACCATTGCTGAGGTCAGCTTGGACAGTCTATCCTTGTTTTGGATCTGGATTAGGGGAGTACCTCGGAATACGCAACGCAGCGTGACGGCACTGAAAGTACTTCGAATTTCTCGCTCAGTCGACGATTTAGGATTTCACTAACAATATCGCCTTTAAATGGCAGGCTAATATAAATATCTTTCTTCCTTACTGCTTCGACGGGGATTTTTAGCACTCTTTCGATAAGATTTCTTTCGATAAACGGATCCGGGTAACTGTTCTCACGTGAGGTGTCGCTTATAAGCATTCATTCGCCATCTATGGTCTTTGCGAAACAAATTTTCCCCTCTCTGAAGGCCTGGCATTTTACTAGGTTTCGCTTCTGTTGTATACTAACGGAACTGTTGAAATCGGGATACTGGCTGCTCTGCGTTTGTTTCCCGTGCAAATTTCGCTGGATCCGACCACCCTCCATTCTCGTGAGAGTCACATCAAGAAATGGTAGTTGATTGTTTATTTCGCGTTCAGTCGTAATGCGTATTGCTTTGTGTGCCCCATTAAATGATGTTTGCACAAAATCTAGGTCACACTGAACGTCAGTCACGCAAAATATGTTATCCATATAACGATAGTAATGTACAAAGCTGTCAATTACAGATTTCAGATTGGTTCTTTATAACTTCGCTAGGAATGCGTCGACAAGAAATGGACCTAGTGGTGATGCCATAGCCACACCGTCCCGTTGTCCGCACAAAGTTCCATGAAATAAAAACTGAACATTAAATGCGCATCGAAGCATGAGCTCGCGCAAACCTTCTAGTGGTAAACCGGCTTTCATATTATTCTCTTTTACGCAGTTCTCCAAGAAGTCGATGGCTTCTGTTAATGATGCATTCGTGAATAGAGACTTGACGTTGAGTCTCTAATTTGACTGACAAACCCCTACCCGTGATTGGGGTTTATTCCATATCTACGTTCATGATCTTCTGTCCCATGTCTACTATGTAATCTGTAAACGGCTTGAAAATGAGCTACCGAAAAGCAATAGTTTCGCGATTTGGAATTCTATAAAATGAATTTTCCTAACAGTATGATGCAATTTATACCTGTCACTGGCTTTCAGCTTCGTCTAGCATACTAGCAGTCTGTCCGATACCATGATACTGGGGCATGATATCACAGATTACTGGTAACGACCTCAACGAAAAAGCCGTTTTTTCCACTGTAAAGCAGTTTATCCGCAGAATATTAGTTCAAGTAATTTTATCACAGTATTACCAACGCCAACCGACACATGATTAACTTAAATAAAAGTCTTACGTGAAACAGTGGGGAAAGGATTCGATCCGAGGAATCTAAGCTGCTCTGGCAAAGACGATAAAGTACTGTGTTGTACACCAGGAATGTTTGTGCTTTAGTATACTACTGTTTGGTAAAATATACGATTACTTGCTATTTACTTTAAGTCTTTAATAAGTGAGTGTCACTAATTAATGAGTTGGCTGTGCTGTTCACTAATTAAGGAAGCACGGCAAAAATGCTTGCTTTCCACACCAGGATGGGTTTGAATTATAAGAATATATTTTTCATGGAGGGTTTCTAAATACTTGTTAAAGATGTTCACAGTCACACATTTGGAATATTCCCCATTCTCCGTTACCGTTACGCGTTTGCCCTGCCCATCAGTTAACAATCGAGGAGAAACCCTACAAGCAAGTTGACGGTGTATCCACTGGTAGTCCACTGGGTGTGACCCTGCAGATGAGTTCCTGAGGATGATGGAAAGAAAACTGAAATGATATTTCTCAATTTTTCCTTCACGGACGATATGTTACCGACATTTTATTTTTTCGGGTGAGAAACATTATATTCCTTCGATTACCGCCATGAACTCTATCAATGCTAATCCTTCTGTCACTCAAGAAGAAGGACATGCCAATAGCTTATTTTTTTATTCACCTTACTAACCAGACTTCGGGATGGAACACTGAAAGGGAGTGCTTATCGCAAAGCCACGTTGGGTGGTTGCCATTCACATTTCATAAAAAGAACGCTGCCGGCGTGTGGTTATCCCGAAAAGTTCATCGGGCATCACCAAAAGCCGAGAAAAGCATGCGAAAAGCCAATCACAGTCGAGAGGGAGCAAGTTTATATTATTTCACCGTTTAAAGTTGACTGAATATTTATTCAAATAAATATAAATCTGAATTCAGCCATACGGCTTCCATGCACAGCGGCGAAATTACATCTGTTACAGACCATTAAAAAGTTAAGCTCCGAAAATCACTCAGATAGTCTTGCCGATCCCCTTGTCCCACAAGTTGTCTATCAGTTTGTTTGCAGCTGCGGTGACAGAACGGATCGCTACTTTGCCCAACGAGTGTCGGGACACTTACCCAAATGGTTGGCAAGATCAATGACGCGAAGCAATGTGACCGCGGAAAACGACGTCAAACCTCTAGCTTCTTCCATTGCAAAACACCTAATTGCATCAGGTTCCAAGGTTGACCTGATGAAATCCTTCACGGTGTGTTTGCCCTATCCCAAAATGAAACTGCTAGCATTCAGTGAGGCGATGCTTATCACGATGCATCAGCCCGTGCTTTTTGCACAAAAAATGTTGAAACAAAATGTTCGTTTGACTTGGCGTTAACCAAACAGACTTCTCCTTCCCCGACCAAAGCGCTGTCATAGTTCTCAATCCAGCCCTTTCCACTGTATTGTTTCTTATCTCGTCGTATGATACGTAAACCAAAACGTTTCACTTGCGCGGTAGACAAAGGTAAATGAAATGCATGCATCTAGCGAATCAAGTCTTCTTTCTGTTCTAGTGAATTGGATGAAGGTGGCCCACTGCGTTCACGGAATTGAAAATAGTTCCTATTTTTGCATGTGATACAAGGTCCGTGACCCATGTTTTATCTGAAAAATAAAAAACAGTCCTGTTTTTTGTTGCTTATTGGCGGGCGCAAATGTTATTCTGGTTCTTGAGAAAGGCGCGATTTCCTGTAGTTTATGCCTAAGCCAGTCCGTTTTGTGTTAGTTCGGACTACATTTCTAGGAACACAACTACTGCTGATGGCGTGCGACCGATAAGGATTGGTGGTTACCACTATAAGTAAAAAAGTAATATAACGAACTATCATATCTATCAACAACTCCGTTATTAACAGGAGAACTTTCACAAGTTAACCTAATTAACAAAAACACATCTTCGATTATGTTGTATAATGGTATTTTTTGTAGCTAAGGTTGGTATTTTGAATCCGTTGGTGACCTTTTTGCTTGGCTTTTAGGTCTCAAACGTTTCATCGCCAGTCTAGGTGACATCATCAATGCGCACTGACATAGATGGCGGATAATTGCAAAGTCAGGCTTGCACATGGAGCTGGGGTCGATGACGTGTTCGGATGAGTTTAGTGACGTATTTCATCGATTAGGAACGACGTGAATGTATGCTACCATGGTTTCGGTGGTCCACCGTCCACTATGGCTTGTGTGCGGGCACGGTTTTTACTATCACCACGGCTTTCGGCATAATCGTGTTGCTCGAACGACCGAGTTGTTGCAGTTCCGTCTCCACTGGTACTCTGGAGCGGGAAAAGAGATTGGAGAACTTGACAGCTGAGCGGTGTAAAGTTATTCCTTTTCATCCCCACTTTCACACCATCCGAGGAAGCAGAACTACCGCAGCAAGAGTCAGTTTTGGGGCAAGCCATCTATTTTATCTTGTCTACAATGGAACACGAGCCCATGGTGCTTAGGAATGGGCAAAAGTGTGCGCCCGGATTTATTCCGCTGCAGCTCTTATTAGCCCACTGGATCAGGACGAAAGCGGTTTCAAAAAAAATGTTTTTGTCTTGAACTGTCAATCCTTCTATCCCTTTCCCGGCTAGACTTTCAATAAAATAGTTATTAATCTCTATTATAGACGCCAGGATGACAGTTCGTGACAATCCTCGCTGTGAACAGCATGACGCATATGATAAGTGGATCGCTGGAAGAATATTAAACAGTTTCGCTTCTGTTATCACAAATAATCAGGTGAACAGAATTACTGGTGGGAACGACGTTTACTAAAAAAGGTGTTCTCGGTGAAAAGGATGACTTATTATTCGGTTGGTTGGGCTTAAGCCAAATACCATTGCGCTAATTAAGACCATATGAATCACGTTCTACTTGTTAATTAGAAAATGGATGTTGCTCTATTGTAATCAGTTGCCCCTCTTCTCTGTTATTTCTCAGTCTACGAGCTGATGATCCTATTCCGTCCTCCATAATAAACCGCCCGGTGGGACATGTGCCTAACCGCTTGACGTTAGAAGTGGATGTCCTTCTCAGGCTTGGTTGTGTTCATTTCCAGGAAGCAATCTACCATCCTTTGTGCGTACTATCTGCTTCTTGAATTTCATTGACAACAGCTGTATGAATTACCGTGCTCTTTATCTCACTGAAGTCAGTTACATTTGTTTCTCAATATGGGCGACAGGATTAGCTATGAAACTGTAAAAGTGTGGCTATTTTCCAAGTCTTGAAGTAGTCCTTGAGTTCAAGATGTGGTTTCATATTACTAACTGAAAACTGGACGCTTAATAATTAGAAATTTACAGTAAAGATGTTAGGATAGTAGAAGTTGTTCGTGAAAAATCACGACAGTTAAACTGCTCCTGTGATTCTCATGAACTCACGTGATAACAATGTTAACGTACAGTACAACAAAACCGTACAATATTGCCGTAAACGACACATAAGAAAACTAATTGACTTTGCCGCCAAGTCTCATATCACAACTTTCTACGTCGGCAGGTACACTTAGTATGACAGACTTCGTGCTTTACCTGTAACCACTTCTTATCCACGAAATACTATAGGGGAGCCTATGGGATGTGGCAACTTAACCAGCTTTCGAGCATTCAATAAAATAAGGTAAGGTGGATATTCCCCATGTGTTCTTTCCCTTAAAGGACAAACCCTGTTAGCTTCTCTGTGAACACCCAGCCAAACGTAAAACTTAACCAAACCTTGGATTTATCTACGCGGACAGTTTTGCGAAAAATCCGTTTACGTCATTAGATGGAATAAATTCTCGGTTTCTTCTAAAAGCCCAGCTTCGTAAAAATCAATTTCTGGCAAGTAGGATAAACCAAGGCCACCATTTGTTAACCTTTTCCCTCGTATTGTGGAGCATTTGGCACCTACCGAAGTCCAAGAGAAACACTGGAAGCAACTGCTGAAAGAGAATTCTAAAAATTATGAACTTCATCATTTGTTTCAAACCTAGCATTTTTACGGTATCAGTACTTTAGTATTCATAATAATCTAACGTGACCTCTCATTCAGCCCACGTTTTTCTCAGATGGGCCGACCGAGACGAAATTGAATCTGCCTCTCTGAACAACATGCAGCAAAATCACCCTGGGGTAATCATTCCCCATCCCCATGTGCCTGTCACTGAGGCACAGACACACCATACATCGAGTGAGTGCGGTCGTTACCCGTGATAACTGTACAACTTTTCGTCACTGGTTAGTGTTGTACAATAGTGAACAAAGTGCATATGCACGGCTTCAACAGTCATTCGATATATGAGCAGTGAAGATTGCATGCCGTTCTACCTTTGATGTATTTGATGAGGTTAACCACGTTCCGCTTCCGTTATGTCCCCCAGGTTCACTTGCTAGGCATGCATCCCAGGGTCGTCAAATACGGCGTTACTTGCAGCGGTCTAGAAGGGGGAACCCGCTGTTTCTTTTCAGCAGACTATGGAACAATCGGAGTAGTATAAGAATGCTGTCCGGGCAAGGTGACAACTGAAAAACACCGACCGCAGACCCGATGCCAACGGAAAACGAAGGTTATGACGCGAGCAGTTTTGACTATTTTCAATGCTGCCAAATCCAGCAGGAATTAAAGGCTACACAGGGCAAACGGACGGTCACCACAAGAGCATTGCATACGATCAATACGTGACCTGGCAGACCTCAGTAGGCTTATCACAATATTGCTGCCTGTACTGCTACAACTACCTATGGACGCGAGGACCTGGTCCAGCATTCCTAGGACTACAAACAAATTGCACCTTTGTCCAGGTCAGCAATATTATCTTGGAATAGAGACTGCTCTGACTAAACTCACTCAAAACCTTCGTCCGACAAGCGCACAGGAAGTCACCATTCAACTACAAGCTGACGGAATACATCTGTTTGCGCCTTCTGGCACATGAATATGGGCGGTCTTGTGTAGACTGGTAAAACCCGCGGAATCAAGACCGTTCCTCGTAGGCGCTTATTTCGGACCGGGACAACTGGAAGACATCGACGATTATCCACAACCAACGGTGACAAAAATCAGGTTCCTTCTTCTACGCGGACTGAAACTGATTGATGCCGAAGGTCGCAAGTGACTCGAATTGGCTGCCGTGGTTTGCGATCACCCCGCTTGGGCCTTCGTCAAACGGAAGAAAATCCACTCTGGATAAGGGAGATGCAATAAGTGCACACAGCAGGCAGTTAACTTCCAATATAAGATTTGTTTCCCTGATGAAGGTAGCCCACCGACTAGAGATTCGGTACACAGACAGGATAGAATAGCAGAAGTAGCAAATCACTTTTTCAGTGCTTACCTTATAAAATGATAAAACTGTTCCCTATAGAATACAAACACTGCGTTTTTAGGTGTCACGTGTGCTGCGATGCAAATTTGTTTGGATATCCGCGTCAAAAAGACGGCCATACAAAGGTTAAATGTCAATAACCTGCTACTACGTCCATCACTTCTTAGTGAACTTCGTATAAAATGGTGCAGCTTGGACGAGTACACAGAGTGGAAAGCTACAGAACTTGGACAGTTTTTGTTATGTTTATAAGATCGTGGTGCTTGAAGCAAAACTTCTATATTCTGAATATAAAAACTTTCCGATCCTATCGTTGACAGCTAATATGTTAGCTCCAGATAGCGACAAAAAGACGGTAAGTGCCACGGAACAATTTCTGCGCCGTTTATGCTCATACACGGCCAGACAAATGGTGTTCAGGAGATGACCACGAACGTTTATCACTTATACTTTTGGCAGAAGATGTTCGTACACATCACGAATTAGATGATTTTAGTGCCCTTCCTTTTGAGTCTTTTGTATGTCAGGTAAAAGAAGCACAATTGTAGGACAAACGTCTGCTCTCAGTTGCCTCTGCGATCCACCGAGGCACCCTCCCGCGGAACAGTGGAACCGCCAACAGGTGAATTTTTGTGGAGTTCCAGAGGGACTAAACTCCACCGTTTATGAGGCAGTATACGCTTTTTAATTTTGGCCCAGACAGGGCTAACATTGCAAAAGAAAAACCAGGGTTAATTCAGTAGATCTGGAAAGTAATGGAAGACTTTGCTAAATTGGATGTTCAGGTTTAGGAGTGTGTGCCGCTTCTTTGATTTCCCTTCTCCTCCCAGAAACTGATGTGCCTTCGGTTCGTGAACTCTTTTCGAACAAACCTTTATCTGCTACTACTATAGGATTGACCGTAAATGTGTTGTGCTTATGTTATCCGATGGTATTTTTGCTTTTCACCACTATGTCAAACAACAAAAGATTGCCCTGCTCCTAAGTTATCTCTTCCACTCACTGTTTAATACAAGAGTTTATTTGATCAATTTCTCCCTTCGTTTTCAGATAGCGTAGATGACAACTACGAAGATGGGTGCGTCATCTCCAAGTCATGGTTGTCAACCGATCACAAAATCGCCTACGTGCCATACCTATCCGGCAACAAAAATTTCACCGGATGGTACGGAATCGCCAGCCTGCGCCAGCCAATGTCAAGTAGCATCCAGTTCGCGTCATAACCCATTATGGTTGGCCTAAACTGACTGAAGCGAGTTGCCCTCAGCCACCTAAGACCTGGCATGGGAGGTACAACATCAGTAGCTGGATGACATGCTGTCATCCAGTGATGGCACTGCAACCATGGGTTTACCCTGGAAGCAAGTGCTGCAAGTTCTCTTTTGTCAGCCATAGTTATTCATTATTCGTAAGAAGCGCCCTCCGAGGGTAGAGATGAGGACTAGGAGGACGCAACAGAAGAGATGTAAAGAAAGGGGACACTTTGTATAATTCGTGTTCTAGATGTACCAATGGTGCCCACGCCTGTGGCCCAAGAACAAGCTTCGTCATTCAGTTGATCGGGTGACCACGGGTTCCTTTAACACCCGCAAGTACTTACTTCGGCGGTGTACATTACTTACAAAACGGGATGGAGAACAGTTGTTTTTGCCGACGTTCAGAACACCGAATCCGAAAACTGAATTAGCATTCAAGTACAACGACATCATTTTCGATTACGGTACTTCACAACCGTTTTCGGCGTTTTGCACTTTCACCAGAAAATGTTCTGTGGAACATCGAATGGAAAAACTGATATATCTGTCCCGTTAAATGACCAACTCGCTCAACGGACTGGCACACGATAATGAGTCCAGAAATACTTTGTTAATGCGGAAGCTCCAAGAGTTGAAGAGGCAGTGCGGTGCCCAAAGGAGTCATGTGCTGCCAACAACAACTCACATATTCCCCGGGCTTTCACTGGAAGAGTTGCGAGAGGTGGACGCAGACATTCCAAGCTTGAGCAGAATTGGCAAGTGGAGACCTACTTGTTGCACTCTTGACATAATTGTTACCATCGTAGTAGCAGGTTTCTGCCGGCTCGTGGGCTACGAGTGTCGACGCGTTCATCCACACCGTAATGCCGGGGATGGTAGTGAACGCGTTGTCAACCTGCATCAACTACCTGGGGCGCGCGGAAATATGCCCTCAAAAGATCAAAAAGACACTATCCCATGTAGGGCAAGGTACCCGACACAGTCTAATACGCAGCCGCAGTAAAAAAGCACTTTTCCAACAGGCGATCCTCACAGGGAACAAGTGAACAGGGCAGTTCGTGGATGGATACACAGCTCTGGGAACAAATACAGAAGGCTAAACTGTACCGCGGGAATGACTTACCAACGGAACGTTGATGATCATCCTTCCTTGCAGCTCGTCGGGGACAGAAAAGGATTAGTAGATCTCGGTCTTGAAGAGTCGGTGGGCACGTGATATTTGTATTGTAAACAGTATGATAATGAAAGTATCAACAAAACTGGGGTTTTTTTATCTAATGAGACATTTGAATTATAAGCGTATGCCAGAAGTAGTAACCTGGTAGCTAGTCTTTCGTTGCTGGGTCGAAAATAAGTGCTCTAGGGAGGCAAAGACTTCCCGTGGCTGGAAGGAGCAAAAGCCCATGTTTTTGCACTTACAATCTGATTCAGGTTGCCCTCGTTTCAGTCCACTTTCGCTGTAAACAGGGTGATGACCCCTGAAATTGCGAACACGTGATCGGTCAATACGTTGTGGAGACTAGACTGGTGACACCGGCAACTAGTCTGATTGGTCTAGGGGGTAGAAAATGAGCTTTAGAGAGAATCACTCTCGTAGGTACCTTCTTCGAGCAGGCTGGTTGTGAAAAGCGGAACACAACAGCGGTTAAACAGCGGAGGATGACCATTTTTTGGGTCTCGTTTTGGCCGGAAGAAAAGGAACAGAATCACGGTAAGGACCACCGTTTTGCTGGCTAGGTTTTTAGTGTACCTCGCAAGTGATGTGCAATGAGGCTTTACGTTCTCCTCTTAATTTTATAAGGGATTCGACGAAATACACTATGCAGTAGTGGATGCACAGCTGGTGTGTATATTGTCCAAAGAATTCTAGAAGCTCGACCGACCGTGGCCATTATCTTTCCTATGCAAATTGAAATGAACTGAACTTGAAAACGATGTATGCTGTAGGTGGACCTTAGAAGGCTCTTCTGGGATAAGTAAGGATGTGTATCCACTATACTGCAAGAACAGCCGGGTCGGATGGGTTTATGGTCTCCGCAAGAAGGCTGCAAGTTTAGCCCATCTAAGGCATTATAAACAGGGTAGGGCACAACTTCTTCCTGAAGATCGCAGAAGCACTGAGCGCAAGTCGTCGCCGCGCGATGCTTCAGTAGGTTTATATGCAAAAGCCCTATGAAAGCCCGAAATAACTGCCCTCGAGGTAACAAAAGACCAGACAGGCGGTTGCCCAATACCAGCCGCGCCCACTGCTGTGCTGTCAACTAGAACAGGTGAGTGGGTGGCGCTGAAACCTAAGAAGATATGAGGTAAGGGGTGGAACAATACGACAAAGGCAACAGATAACGTAGTGAAGGCGGACTAATCCGCATATAGTATTCTGGAGAACCAGCTAATGGACCTGCAGAGGCGTATACCGTCGCTGGAGAGGACATCAAGCCGTAAGCCACTGATACCAAATCAGGAGTAACCAGTCATTCGGGAATCAAAGGCAAAAAGTGGTGCATATATGAGAAGTATGTATCACAAACTGCAACTTGTAGATGTACCAGGTCCCGAGCCTCTTGAAGGGGTTCACCGATTAAGGGCTCGGAAGTCTTCGCTTATGAAAAAGGGGAGAATATGGCACGACCAATAATGGTCGAATTCGTGGACCAGCGTTGCAGAGGTATGTTGCTGGTCAAGACTGCACTGATAGCCCCCATCAGCAGAGGCCGAAATCAGGTCACACCTGACCAGCATACAGTAATGCCGGGTGATTTGCACGTAGGTGGAAATGTGGCCAGACCCGTGAAGGCACTAAAGAAGGGTCCCCGGGTACAGCTGAATGCCTTATCCAGCGGTCGAGTTACTTCACAGACATTTATAAGTAAGCCATTCAAGCCGCCAGTGTTTGTGGTAACTGAGGAGGTACAAAAAAATGAAAATTGGCAGAGCTGTTCAGTGGAGGACGACAAGACCGTCGTTAACTTGAACGTCAAGGCAGCGCCGATAAGGATGGATTGGGAGTGTTCGGTTGTCTTAGATGGGCAGCGGATCCCATGCACCCCGGTGGTGGACACCAGCGCAAATCTTGCCACCACCTCGGGCGTTGCCCCCGAGGCCCAGCCAGCACTAAATAATAAAAACCCCGTAGGCTTCCAATCGAATGCTGTGATGCTATACACTAAAGCATGTAGTGTTAGGAACAGGTGGGTGAAGCTCTTCAGAGATGCAGAAGAGAAAAACGAGTCCGTAGTTGTGGTGACGGAAACCTGGCTCTCTAAAATGGCCACGCACAGGTAGTAGTACGAACCAGGGTTTGCTGTCTAAAGGCAGGAGAGAAAGCATGACTGTGTATGGGGAGGAGTGGCCGTCCTCATTAGGGTAGGCACAAACCCTCTAGTCCGTACCCGGAATATACAACTGTGCACGGTTAGGCTCATACTCCCGAACCGAAGGGTAAATGTGGTCTGTGTTTATTGGGTCCCGGTACAAACCGAGATGTGGATGTTCATCGTCCTCACGTACCAGCACGTGCCTATCGTGTACTTACCGTGCTAGGTGAAGAAGCCATCAAAACCCACCGCACACAGTCTTGGTGGTCGAGGCACGTACCCCGGGAACATAAGAGCAGGGATATCTCCAACGACTGCATTCGAATGCTCTGTTCCAACACACGAGGGAAAAAGGCAGGTATAGGACTAGTTGTACGCCACCTTTTTTGGACCTAGAGATAAAGAATCATGAGGAGAATGTAGCGGAACTCCAGGTTCACTCTCCACTGGGCAAGAGCAACAAAGTGAATGTGAAAGCCACTCCTCGCACGAGTCAACCCAAAGTAGTCTAGAGGTTGAGCATGACCTTCGCAAACATGGACATTCCTAGGCCTTATAATAGAGAGGTCGATCAAATATGGAACATAGCGGACGAAGCTAGTTTGGAGGAGCGCGGCAGGTGCCCAAGTGATCTCTGTTTACCCCACAAAGGGAATTTGCTCCTTTGAAGCGCAGAAAGGGCAACGGCAGGTCGGTATGGTGGAGGGCTGCAGTGGGAAAGTCCATCTAGTGTCGAAACGGTAGTTGGGCCCAGTTCAAGGCTTCCGGGAGTCGCCAGGCCTAGATCCGATACACAAAGCATAAGAATGAAACAGTTGTCCTCATGCAATCTGCTAAGCGTATGTAGGAAACGAAGTTGTCCCGGAGTGTCAAAATGCGTCCAAAAAGGCACTGTAGCTACGGGCTCTCTGAGGGTTCTTTGAAAGATGCAGTAAGACAACTAGCGACCCATGAATATGGAGTGACAGCAGATAACCAAGGCGAAGTAGATGTTCTGGGTGGGTATTTTAGTAGAGGTCACAGAAAAGATAACGGTGCAAACATAAGTTCTGTGGGGGCCATTTTCCATCGGGCATAACGGGCTAAATGTTTGGAGGAAATCGATCGCAACCAACTAGAGGGATTAGATATCCTTAGGTCTACAGGGTTGGATCATATCCACCCTGCTTTCATTAAGCCGCTGGCTGATATCTTGTCCTTCGTAGTGCACAAGTCATGAAAAGCCAACTTAGACAGTGAAAGGTTGCAGCTGGACCGGAGAAACACGCCAGTGGTAGCTACACATGAAGGAGGGCCCCATTCTGAAATGGGAAACTACAAAGCTGTGAGCCTGGCCTGCATTCCATGCAAAGTATTAGAGGAGATCATGCAGACGCACGTCTGGGAGCACCTGCCAGAGAATTCTATGCTTTGCCCAGCTTAGCATGGATTTATAAGAACAGGTCGTGCTTGATCAATCTCTTGAGCTTCCTAGACAAAGCCACTCGAAGAGTGGATAAAAGCCAACAGATGGACTTATGTTACCTTGACTTTAGCAGGGCATTTGACTCGGTAAGTCATCGGCTTCTACCAATCAAGTTGTATTATTTATGGTTTATTTCGGATAGAGCTGAAGCTGCTTCAATGCAAGATCAAACAGTACATTTGAAAGTTTAATCAGAGATTCAGGAGGATGGCACAATTATGTACATGCGGAGGAAAGCAAGAGAAAGCATTTAAGCTAGTTTCGTGGTGACTTCCGGCAAACTCAGACTCAGGGTCAGGTAGTCGAGCCGGATATATATAGGGTCTAATTGGTCTACCGTAGTGGGGAGTGGGTGGGGAGTGGTAAAGATACCCACAAATCCCACGGAAGGAAGACTGTCCTGCCGGAGGACTAGACTGGATTGAAGGATACATGGCTACCGTGAAAAAGAAGCTTCCCCGAAGGAGAAGTTATCAGGCAGTAGGGCCTTGTAATGTATGACAGTGGCTAGGATGCGAAATAGGATGATTGAAAGAGGTGGTATTACGCATAAAGAAAAAAGAAAGTCAGTCGAGGATTGCAGTTGCAACCTTCAGTGACCATGTATCGGCTGAGCCAGTTGTATACCAAGGGGAAAACTCGCTGGACTGTGGTTGACAAGGAGATGGTGGAAGAAGCGGCCCGATAGAAACATGTAGACTTTGAGTGGATTGTTTGCTCTCAGAAGAAGGAATATAGTGCATGAACATGAAAATGGGAACTGGAGATGGATAGATGTGTGGTGCCTACCTTGCTGGGACGAAACGAGTAAAAAACCGAAAGTCATCCGAAATATCCGTTATATAAATTCGGACGGATTTCAGGTGGATCGTTCCCATAAAAGCGGAAATTTATCAGAGATTCAATTGCATATCAGCGTGCAGCTGCGTGGACCAACTATGACGAGCAAAATGACGCACTCCCTGCCTTCTAAATCAGTGACGTGATAAATACTCAAATGCTGCCTCATTCGCCCCGGGGTACCTCCACCACCCCTCCCCCTAATAGCGACCCCTTTCGCGCCTATCTTTGGGCTGAATGCGGCCTAATAGCACATTTGAAGTCAACCCCATGATGAAACACGTGGTTCGTCACTATTTGGACCAATCCCTTTGCAAAACGAAATAGCCAGAAACCTGGTCGCTAATTTATTTCAAAAGTAGTTGACGAAATGATAAGAAATAAGTTTGATAAACGGAAAATATTTTGCACGGAGATGTCACTGAGAATCCAAATCCAAAAGGAAGTCCGGTCTTCCCTCCTCCTACTAAATGAGCAGTTGACAATACATCAGAAAATTTCTTACGTTGGTGGGCAGCTTTTTCAGACTCCTTGCTGTGTCTTGCAACCGATCTCTGATGGCGTGGTACTAGTCGAACTTTCCGGTGGATTCAAATGACTGCTGTCGAAATACCCAATCGCAAGGAGCAAGGGTAGATGGCCGATGTAGCTCATACAACAACGAGGCGGTGTAGCGGTTTTTTCTTGAAGGCGTATTAGTTATGAGCCCCTGAATAGCTGGCCTCCAGTGTCAAGGTTTTCTCTAGTAAGTCGGGGCATCAATATTCGAATGCACCGATGAAAGTTACTGTCTACTGACGAACATAGAATAGCCTCCTTTAATTGAAACACTGAGTAGCGAAGTAAAAACTTACCAAACTGCTTTCATTCTCTTTCCTGAAGACATTTCTGTTTGAACCTTTCAGTAGGTCTAAATCTGCCAGCTGAAAAACGTAGTCCGATGGACACAGAGCGGATCTACTTTCGAAAGTCTGTAGCCTTAGGTCCAAAACTTAAAACCAACGTGTTTGTGATTGGTGTGAATAAAACAAGACATCCTTCACACTCTTGGTTTTACCTGAAGCGTAATGAAATTCGCGAAAACCATCTCATTTTTGATGGTGTTGACCAGCCCTTCAGTGGCACGAATTTCAGGATGACTGTCCACACAGGCGGTTGGCCGGTTTAGATCGGTAAAGCTTGCAGACAAAATCCAAAGTAAAACATACAGAATGGTAGTGATGACCCAAAGGATTGTGAGAGCGTTTGTTCCTGAGCCGCACTTTCTGAATCCGGATAACGGAAAGTTCATATAAAAAGTAGTTTTATTACGTGTTGAAGGACGATCGCAGTCCACCGTTGCGGTGTGAGGTTGTCCTGGTGGTGTTGTACGTTACAATACTTTGCGAAGAACTTACACCAATTCGGTTTGGGGGTTGACATGCTCATTTCCACCGGTACCTTCTGTGCACCAGTCGATGGAGCAAGCGCTCTGATGGCTTCCGAACACGATGGTTACCAAAGGCTTGAACGTACTTCTTGGTGGATAAAACACTGCAGACCATTTCCGTGTTGTGCCGTCCTCCGAATAATATTTATTGTCTCTTTCTGCAAACACGACAATATCAACTTGAACCTGATCTTACTTGATCTTTTTGGAAGACAGTCCGATTATCACAGTGCCGTCACTGGATGGAAACACATTAGCATCTCTTTGTCCCTGGACGCGCCAAGCCTGGTAGTAAACGGCTAATGGGTAAAAAGGGATAAGCGCTTGACTTACCAGTGTGAATAAGAATATCCACTGGTCTTTTGAGCGTATCTGGTGGCGACTCTGCGTGACTTCTCACTAAAAGGTGGAATTTTCCGCCAGTCTTATTTGGCATGTACGCATGGGTTTCTTCCTTTGAAACCCACTTCTTGCTAATCACGCAGATTTTTTGATTTTCACCGTCCATCAGTTTGACCACGGTTTACAATGGCATGCCTGAAAACATCAGAAAACAAAATTACAGGAGTAGTTAGTGCGAGCTAAACTGCGAATGGTAGTGAGGAAGGTAAGGCTTAGTTATTGATTGTATTTTAAACTTTTCAGTTAAGTCGCAAACAGATGAGTGAAACATCACGTTTCAGTTTGTACAAGAGGCAAGACACAAAGCCCATTGTTAACACCAAGATAAACACATTAGCATTCAGCTGAACTCAGAGGACAAATGATGGTAACTAAGGCGAGATTTTTGGCCGGGTAAATGTAATTGAACATGAAAGGCAGTGGTGAATCAGAATTATTGTCCACATGAAACCGGGAAAAAGTAGTGGTGTAGGTGTGGCTATCGGTCTCAATACTCTGTATACAAACAGATAGTCGGTGGATGATGGCGATATTGTTCGGTGGTGCATTAAAAATGATCATATTGCCAAAGGATAGTACGAAATTTCTTTTTTTGTTGGAGTTTAAAGGGTGGTTTCGTGATCCTTGAAGCCGACAGTGTTGCTTTTGAACATCTTCGAAGTAACTGAGATGAAATTTCCGTTGTACCTTTGATCACGCGTTTTACTATGAAAAGGAAAGACTCAGAGGAAAAGGCACCAAAATGATCAAGAGGACCCTGCGGTAGAACATAGTCAGCAAGATGTTTTAACGAGGGGACATTGATAAACGTCTCACCTATTCCGAAAAGAACTCTGTGGTTTCTAACATGGGAGGTCGGTAGCTCCCCAGCAAACTGTACCTTTTCTGGACTCTTTGCCTTAGCTAATATGCAGGAAGAAACAGATAATCGGTGGAAGCGATTATAACGGTGGATTGGTAGTACATCTTCCAAACAAACTGTCTAAATACAAAGGAAAGTTACGGAATTCTGCTGCCTTCCAAGTTCGCTATTCCATCCGACTGCGACACTTACCGTGGAACTCGCTTGGAAACTGAGATCTCAAGCTGACTAAGTGGTCATTGGCTGTTGTAACTTGGTTTTAGAAAGACGAAGACTCTCGGATGCTGGTGAATTTGTGAGTGGAAAGATAAACTTACCCATGACACCAAGGCAAATGCAATGCGTATAACTTACGGGAAAATCCCTTGACTTTTCCATACTCAACATCTCAAAGGAAGACAGTTTGGTACAATCTCTACGAAAACTATTGTTTGTCAATAAACTACTGTCCTCGGAAGGATATGTCACCTTATGCTTATGGTTCGCTCCTTGTTGTGCACACTTGTCGCAACTGAAATATCCGGAGTATGACTCTTGCATTAGACAAACGCTCGTGCGGGACAGTCGCACATCGCTGCCTTCAGTAGTACTTATTTATTGCCGTTCATATCCTTCATTCTGATTCTTCGACATTGAACCTGCAACAAGCCTCTCATTAGGCCCTACAAAAAGTCATTCACCTTCTTTGGTTGCTTACCACCGGAGTAGATGCCCACTAGAAATGGTGTTGACATTGACGGATAGATGACACGTCCAAGGATAGCCCACACTGGCGTTTGTGAAGACAAGAAAGGGTGTAGACCGTCAATATGCCACTGGATTTCAATTGAACTTAATTGTTCCATCTGCACATCAAACGGTATCCTGTCTCGGGCCGGCTGGAGCCCTATGCAACAGTAACAGCCTGGATGAACCTCTAGCACCAGAGGCATTCGTGTGGTTCCCATCAGTCCCCGGTGGTCTTTTGGGAGTTTTCGTCGATAAGGTCGGTTCCTGTCGAGGTGGTCATTGATCTAGCTGGTTGGCACTTGGTGTTCAGAACAGCGTGTCCTGAGTACTTGCACTTCGTTGTCTTCCGGACTTATAGCGGGTACTATTAACCCTAAGCCAAGAGTGAAAACTGACCGGTTGTAGTTTCTTTCACTGTAGCAGCTTCTTACTTTGGCCTGATGGAAGTTGATGTAGTGGGCTCTTCAAACCACTGGTTTGGCTATGTCCTGGCGAGCACTGGATTGTGGACAGTCCCTATCGTGCGATGTAGTTTTACTGCACGTAGTCATCGACAACGCAGCCCACTTTTGCATAATTTACTTGGAAAATGAGTACTTTGTGACTGCATGCTTATCCTGTATGATGAAAAAGCCCAAAATCCAATGTTATCTGGATTTGTTTCAGTGGCGCTTATATATGTCGGGTGGAACAATGGTCGCGAACCCAAGCTTAGGGTTACCAAAACCGAAGCACACATGCCTCGGCTATACTCGTTGCAAAAATTGATTGCATACGTAGACTGGGGCTTGGGAAGTAGTTTCCTCTGTTTGCAACCGGCAGCACGCCCATGGTATGAGACATACTAAAGAGTACATCAGTAAAAACAAGGTTCGTTTTGATGCTTGGACCGTTCGTTGAAAGGTACACCACATTTACTTCACCCCTACCCACCCACCCCCCTCTTCACTCGCGTGCCTAAATGTTGCAACGTGCCATCTGGTTCCACTTTGAATGTCAGGCCTCAGCCGCTGACATTACAGTCTTGACAACAATATCACCTTGGTCGCAGTATTACCGCCCCTTTACCGTCGTCGTCCTGGTACCACAGCTTGACTTGATGATACCACACAGTGAGTGAATTGTGATCAGGTCATCATCTGAGTGGCACGGCTGTCTGTTCACGTGAGCCGATTCGTAGGTTCACATTTCTTCCCATGTGAACAATGTGGTGGCTAGCCTACTGATAGATGGCTGTTTACGTATACGAGATCGCAGCCGACGCACTCCTTGGCTCGTGATTACCCAAACTTTGTTATGTGACTCAGAGAAAAGCCATGCATCCCCTGCGCCTGTGGCGACATGGGCCTTCATTAGTCACTGAAGTCATTCGCGTGTAGCTTAACAAGTCCTAAGTGATGCCTGGCAGATCGAAGAGTTACGGAATTAACAGCTTCGGGCAGAATGTTTGAGTGAGATCTTAACCTAAAGAACACTTTTTCCACTACGGCAAATGATAACAAACCGCGAGTCCATCAAGATAACAAAACATTCTGCCAATAAGAGGAGAGTTGAATCTGTAACCTTTTGTAATTCTTGGAAAAATGATGCATTGTTAATTGCAAGATGATTAACCTAAACTAGCACCTCAGGAACAAAATCAACAGCTTCATAAATTTATTGTGACGTGAAAATTCTAGAAAAAGATAGTTATAAGTGTCGTACTTTACTTATGAATTTAATTGTGAGGCAAACACGACGGAGATTAGAGGCATATATGCATTGTCACAAAGGACCAGTGAACGTGTAATGTGGTAGTAATTTAGTGGTTGACAATCACAGTCGAAGTTCAGTGTTCATCTTTTTCGCGTAATATAGTGTCAGCTACAAACCTGAGTCTACTTTTTGTGCACGTAGTATAGCAGTTTATCTTTCCCGTTGATCACGTCCGCTATTTGTTATTTTCAGCTCAAAGAACTAAACGTTATTAGGAAAAGAGTGCTTCTGCTGGTCCTTTTCACAGACGCACTCCAAGGTCGAACTATCTTGCGGTTAACTGATTAATTACATTTTGGATTCAAGTTCCCTCTGCCGGTTGTGAACGAAATTAAGTATTTCAAAAAAAATTACGTGACTTGATTGAAGGACGGTTTTATGATTTCCCAAGAAATAGCTGGTTTCAACTATAAGGGATAAAAATTAATGGATGTAACTCATTTAAGCTGTTTGGTGAATGCGCCAATTTCATTGATAAGACTGGCACATGTGCCGCCGACCACAGCACTTTATCCGAAAAAGGACTAATCATCGATCCTTAAAAGCGTATTCAGACACAAAAGTTCGTAGTTTTGGCACCATAGTCAGAGTCTAACATTTTACTTTGTCAAAGTCAATTCAAATTATTAGCTTATTGTGATCGACGTGAGTGGTGTTGCACTTAATCCGAAGGCTAGGATATAGAGGAGTGAACAATAATACTCTATGATTATAAATGTTCAACTATGAATGAGGTCATTTTACTATAGCCATTGCTTTGTTGACAAAAGCTCCTTTTGGTTGACGAAAAGACAACGCAGTTTGGGCTGAAAACAAATAACAAGTAGTAGATATGAATAACTAGAACAGTCAAACTGCGATACCGTATGCGTGAAACGAATACACAGATTATTGGCTGACTATTACCGGAGAGTGATGAACATTTACCCCGGTATGTGGAATAAACATAGAACTTATATCGGTCAATAACTCCTGAGTGCAATAATTCATTACGTGCATACATTTAAGTTGACGCATAGAAGACATTACCGTTAGTCAACAGTTCATAGAATACAGTGTTTTATTATAATTATGATCGGAGGCAGCCGTGTGTTACAGTGGGGAATGCGATACAACGTGAAGAAGAACAAAATGCATTGTTCGTTTTTCATTTACAGAAACTTTTTGCAGAGGAAACATTTAAATGGATTTGGGACTGATGATTATTTATTTTATGACCGCCTGGATAAAGTACTTGCTTAGTCATTTCCCTCGTTTTCTCATAGTTTAATAAATGGAGTTTCCGTCGTTTCTCCGAGCAAGATATAATATTCACTACCAGTGAATTGGTCACCTACAAGATCCTTAGCCGCCTTTCGCCTATTCTCATGTTAAGTACTTGCAAAGCCGTTTCGCTATGGCGATCAGCGATCACTTGTAACAACTTTTCTCAGTCACAAAGTTTTGGGAAGTTTTCAAATGCGCTAGCCATAGTAGATTGGCAGAAGCGGACCTAATTCGTTCGTTATTGATGAAGTATTTCACTCTATCATTGAGTGCTTGGTCTGGCATCATTCGTTGCAGTGTTCTTTAGGATCAGATATTATTCAAACATTCTGTCTGAAGCCGTTGATTCCGTAACACTTTGACCTGTCAGACTTCGCCCAGGATTTGTTACACATTGCCAGTCATTATTCTCCTCAACCCTTTACTGTGCAGGGGACGCATGGCTTTTCTCTGAGTCACATAACAAAGTTTGGGTAATCACGAGCCAAGGAGTGCGTCGGCTGCGATCTCGTATACGTAAACAGCCATCTATCAGTAGGCTAGCCACCACATTGTTCACATGGGAAGAAATGTGAACCTACGAATCGGCTCACGTGAACAGACAGCCGTGCCACTCAGATGATGACCTGATCACAATTCACTCACTGTGTGGTATCATCAAGTCAAGCTGTGGTACCAGGACGACGACGGTAAAGGGGCGGTGACACTGTGGACAGAGATTTGTTGCTACCATGGCTGATACCTAGGCTACCTTCAGGTGAAATTCCTCTCCTGGCCAAATTGGTGAAAAGTTTTAGAATCGTTCCTTTGATAAGACCTATCATTTGAAGTAGAATCGTGTGGCAAATGGCAACACCTAAACACGAGTGTGGCGGAGGTAAGTGTGGGCTAGGTGGATGTGCCTGAATCGAGCTACTGAGCAACTTCCGCTCATGGAGGACGAGATAGTATATAAGTCCGGAAAAAGTTTTTTCAACGACTGGCCTAATAAAGATAACCAACTTTGTACGCTAACATTTAGTTTCGTATTTATCTTTCATAAGTAATACGTGGTTCACTTTTTGGACGCTTCCTGGAGATACTATGGAGGATGCCATAAAACAGACCTGTTTGTCAATATAGCAATGGCTACGGTAATAAGGTAGAATTCATTCGCCTTTGAACATTTATTATCGGAGGGTATTGCGTTTTACCCCCTTATGTTCTAGTCTTCGGATTACGTATACCGCCACGCACATTATTCCCCAAAGCACAATGTGACACCACTTAGAAGTAACGCTCACATCACCGTCAGCTTAATTCATCCCTGGGAACTCGGAAGTGGCATTTGGACCCAATTATAAACGTGAAGTACGGCAGACAAAACTAATGCGATTGAGTAACATGCCGCTCTTTAGGATAAGAAAGCTTTCCAGCAGCTGGCAAGGTAGTCGTATCCAGTTGTTTAACTGTGGCCATGGTGATGAGGCTTACACCGGAGGGGTACAGTCAGCTTCTACGAATAATAGACTTAATTATTTCAGATCGAATTCATTATTACTTATCGGAACGTGGACCAAATACGAACAGGTCGCTTGTAGTCTTTGCTCCAATAGTACCGTGGTAAACACTGAACCCCATTTTTTTAACTGCGCGATTTTTTCTTTTTGTTTCACGTTCCGAACAGTACCAGGCAGCTTCATACTAGCACTACCATCAAGGAATTCAACAATAGGACCCGAATGGGGTAACTGTCATCCAATCTGCTCACGAAGCTCGATTTAAAACTGGTCTTCCCATATACCACGGTGAATTTGAATAACGTACGTTATTCCTCTCACGTGAGCATCGGAAGACAAGTAGCTTATTCAGAATCATAGCCACAAATCTGACTGTGGCAAATATAGCTCCAAATAACTTGTCCTTGTTGTTGTTTGCTGAAATTCACTTATTCCAAAGGACAATAAGCGGTTTAATCCATTCCACGTTTATTTCATGAAGTTAGCGCAAAAATACAAAGTAAAGCCAACTGTTCTCTAGCCGGTAGATAAAACTGTACTGCTGATCTGTACAACTCCCCAGGCTTGTTGGAAAATTCTTCACTTCCGAGCGTTCATTCTCCTTGATCATACACATTTTCTGAGGTGAAATCGATAACAGTAAGTTATTTGGCATGATGGCTGTGCAATTTCGGAACGTTGAAAGGAGACAAGTATTTTACATGGGATAGTACATTCACAGCGAACGTTTTATCATAAAACGAACGCTATGTAATTCATTTGTTTAAAACGATGTTTGATATTTTCTCGGTACTAACTATTTATAACCAAGACAGTCGCCGAATGTGATACCTCACTAATTGACAGCACAGCAATTGAGCACTTCTTTGTCTGAAACAATTCCATCATTCATCAGCTGACGACTGATTCATTCCATTTATTACTACTTTTGCGTTCAAGCTCATTTTACTGTTTATTTTATTACTATTATTGCAGTAAGTTCGTAAATAAATTAACCTGCTTGTCCTTGAGGTTACAGCTACAGTTAAGCCTAAATCGATTGCGCAGTTGAGCACAACACAGCTTTAATGACCGCACGGCCTACTCGTGCAGCGTTGGTTTGCTAATGCGTAATCCGAAAGCGCGTTGCTAAATTGCGTAAGCCAAACTTGTCAGTTGCGCAACACGTGACTGGTGGTGGTTGCTGTCAACAAGTCAGAGTGTCTACTCCTCAAACCTCAACAACCAATCGGGTTGCCGTATGGTCAGTCCGGATAAAATTCCGGTGCTTACTCGAACTTTACCGGTGTCATTTACCAGCCCTGTGATAGCATGGTAGTTACAACATTGGCAGAGGTTCAGCTTGCAAGAGAGATGATCAATTAAGGGACAGGTTTGTATTTACTTACTGATATTCCTTAGCAAAAGACTACACGTGGTGGAAAGAGCGTATCAAGTATCGGAAGTGTCTGAGACGATCTATCGGATTGCAGCACCGGATAGGAGATGCACGAAACAACCGATGAATAGATTTGCTAAATTTGGCAGCTGTATATGGACTGGTTGTATGATAAACCAAATGGACTACACACCTGGTCAGTGGTTGGCTAATTGATAATGAAAGAAGCGGCCGGATAGAAAAGTATGGACTTTGAGGGAATTGTTCGCCTTCAGAGGGAGGGAATATATTGCATCAACTCGAAAATGGGAACCGGCGATAAATCGAAGTGTGGTTCGTGACTACAGCAGTAACAAAGACGGCTGGCAAAACTGCTAAACTGAAGAAGAGGAGACTACCAGTTTATGTTCTTCATGGAAGGCTGACCTCTTGATGGCGACATGACAGAACTATGCGGTACGAGTGCCCATCAGACGTATATATGTGGGACGTGATACCTTGCAAGATGAGGATATAGCAGTGCAACAGCCCTGAATGGGCGAACAGGGGAACTGACAGAGGAATCTAACAATCACAGACTCATGGAGTACTGGGAATCTCTAAGGATATATTTTGCGGTGACATATACTGTTTGAAAGTTGTGGTTGTATATACATGACCTAGCGAAGGAATTGGGTAACTCGCGCTTCATCTTTGAGGATGATGTGAAGACAGTGGTCAGCGATTTAGCACAGGGTGTAAGTGAGGTCCTCAGTGGGCAGAATGATGGGATTTACCGCCGAATCTCGCCAAATGCCAAGCCATGACCGCTAACGCAGACGAAACGGACGGTATTCCGTTTAACAGTGTCGCGGGCAAAAGACGTGAGTGTGATAGTCACACAGGACTTTGAACCTTCAAAGCAGTGCCAAAGAACTGACAATTTGGCCAGAGGGGCACTGATTAGGGTATGCAATACCATCGCGTGCAAGAACCAGATGTCCCCATCCCGTTTCACAATGTTCTGGTGTGACCTCTTTTGGAGTATTGTGTGACGGCATGAGCTCCCTATTATGGCAAGGATGAGGAGAGCCTGGAGGAGGCGTAGCGATTCGCAACTAGAATGCTCACCGGTCAGAGGGAGAAACCTTACTTCCAGCGTCTAAAGGACCTTGATCTCTTCTCTTTAGAGCAGCTTAGAGGGCGAGTTGACTTAACAGAAACGTTCAACATGATAAAGGGTTTGTAGGGTGTAGACACGGGTGATTTGTTCGTTTCTGTCCCTGAGTGCGGCACCAGGGGACACAATCTTAAGCTACAGGGGGCATACTCAAGGCTGGACATACGGGCTAATTTTTTTACAAATAGGTTTGTACCCATGTGAAAAACACTATCAGAGGATGCTATTGGATGCAGCAAAGTACCAACTTTCAAGAACGCCCTAGATCGACGCTGGAAAACATCTATTCCAGAGCTAGCTGTGTTAACGAGGGGTAAGGTAAAGAGCCCGTTGTCTTTTTGTCAATGAACATGTCTATGAGGGTGATACTGCCTCGCAAATTCGTCCTTTCATATAAAACATTCGAAGCGCAGTGTTGCAAGCAAAGGAAACTTGCAGACAACACATTCATCTGAAATCTCGATTTGTCTCAGCCACTTTCGTCCTGCGGAAACTGAACTGAACTGAAATGTGGGTTGTAAGTTGCCGTGTCGCTTGAATTTTCGTATCGGTCTCAATGATAAGCATTTTTGAGTTGCTCAGTGATACAACACATGTTATTTCGCCCAAACTAACGTATCGTGATTAGCATTAGGCTGCGCGTACTTTTTGAAAAGTTCGCTCTCTTTAGAACTGTTTACACTTTTTGGTATCCTTTTTGGTGATTTCGCTGGTGTCAGTGCAACTGATACCAAATGACATCTTTTGCGGCACTTTTTGTGGTTTACCGCTTTTGAGTCACCTTTTGTAATGTACCGTTTTTGCAGCAATTCCTGTGGTGTACCAATTGTGCCGGTTTAAACGTTGTTGTGTCGTCCTACTGTTGTTCAATACGGTTTTTCAAACGAACTGGATCACCGCTGCCTAAATGAATGTAACAGAGGTTGATCCTACCGATCAGGTGGTGAGCCGTGGGAACGGGAAATGCACGGGCCTGGTGTAAGATGAGGGAATTGAGTGCTACCAGTGTTGCCTTTGATATCACTAAAAAAGCTTCAAGCTGGAAGAGAAAGACTTCGAGCTTCAAATCAAATACGCATCGCTCAAGTGGATATACGCCCACTGCTTCGTGTTTGCAAGCGGGTGTTCGTGCATAATTCGAGGCGAACCAGGAAAAAGGGACAGGAACATGAAGCTGGAACCGAGACTAGAGATAGAAAATTCGATCCATAGCTTAGTGGGAAGGGAAAACTGTGTGCCAGATCAGAAAACTGAAAAAAGAGAACCCAAGCCAAAAGGTAAGGAAAAAAAGGAACACCAGCTTTCACCAACGTGTGAAAAAGCCTCCTGATGGAAGTAAAACCCCTCAGGAAGCGGGGTAAACGCCTAGTGCTGAAGTGCTAGGCATGAAGTGGGACACGGAGGTCGTGGCACACAGAAGCAGAAAAACGCTACTTTATAACCTTAGGAACAACATCGTGAAAGACGGTAGAACCAGGAGGGACGAAAACCGCCGGCATTCGACCGAGGTTCTTGGGATGGCTGGCCTACCTCCTACGACACCAACAGTCAAGTGCCATCGAATAGGACTATGGCATGGAACGCAAACAGCACCGCCACAATCCCTGATAGTTGTGTTCCACAAAGTCTACTGGAGAGACGTGCTCCAGTCCAGGGCGGGAGCGGCTGATTGCAGCACGCAGGGAATAATTGGAGTGACGCCTGATGTACCAGCATTTGTCAAACTGGGCAATGCCAGAGTCTTGCTGGGAACGGGTACACCTGATCTGAAGCGGCCGGCTCTCCATGTAGCGAAAATAGAGATTACCCCTCTTAGTAAGCCAACATCTAACTCCTAGGGAGTAATTCAGGTCCAGAATATGGCTTTAGACGCCGGTAAACAAAAAGCCGAAGTTCAGGAAGTTCAAAAGGCCTAAAATAAGAGGACTCACAGAGCATTCAGTCCGGTCGGTCTTGAGAAGCTGCAGCCAGCCAGACCGAATCTGAGGAAGATGCCCAAAAATTTCTCTCTGGAGCAAACCGCGAAGTTGGAGGTATCATAGTGAAAAGCCGAGGAAACCAGTTGGGCTGAGGTGGTCGCAAGACCACCCCGGGCATTGGCATGGCAACTTAGAAGGGAGGAACGTCCGCTGTGCACATTCAGCCCGACACCACATCGACGGGTGGGAAAGAAAAGGCCACGAAACTCAGAACGTCACTTGATATTCAGGATGCTGCACCGCCGACACCTTTAGAGGCAAAAAACGGGCATCACCTCGGAGATTGAGCCCAAAGGTACCCTAGCCGTAAAATTAGCAATAAAGTCAGTAGCGAGGACCAGGGAACCGTCAATATGGTACACCAACACCTGCAGTCTCCCGGGAAAAAGAGGGGAGTTGACGGCTAGGATCACTGAGTCTGATGTGGTCGCATTGACGGAAACTTGAATAAAGCCAGATACTGACATGCTCTTTCAGGGATATGCTGCATACAGACAGGATAGAACAGACGGAAGGCAGGGGCGGAGTAGCACTTCTAATACGGACTGACATAGCCCACTGGGAGGCTCCGTTCCACTTGGTCTCTGGTAATATACAGGCCAGATCCTGCTTTATCAGGATCGAGGTGCTAACAGTATGCAATATCTGTATCTACAGGGCACCGCTAGTGACAGATGAGGAAGACTTCGCGCTTTTGCAAAAGCTGAGCACAGTGCTAGCACAGGCAAAGGAGTTCATCTTATTAGGGATCTCAACCTACCTAAAATTTACTGGGAAAGCTGGATCGCGCCAGAAGGAACAACGGGCGGCAAATTTCTGCAGTGAGTCCAGTTACATGCACTTACACAACATGTAAAACAGGCTACTAAAAACAGAGGTGGGGAGCACCCATCTCTCTTTGATTTAATCATAAAGCTGCACCTTCGGCAAGATAAGAAATTAAGTGGGAAAGCCACTGAGCGAAAGCGATCATGTAGGCCTAAGGGTCACACTAAGACTAAGCAAGGCGCCGAAGGAAATCGTGGAACGTCGGCGCTATGGGAGAATCAATATGGGCGAACTAAAGGGCGGCAGCGGAGGAAGGTCAGCGGACACCGAAACACACAAACGCCTCCGAAGAGGAAAGTTGGGAGGCCATCAAGATGGGGCTACTCGAACTTACAGATGAGTTCGCACCCCTGACGGTGGCAAGCAGTAGAAATCTACCCCCATGGTGGAAGTCAAAAGTCCACAAGGCCATAGTTATTCGTAGGCAACGATGGGTGGCGTACAAGCTGCACAAAACTCAGGGGGCATGGAATAGCTATAAGATGGCTAGGAACAGGGCTCAAGAGATCCAAAGAGTGGAGAAATATGCCTTCGAGCGTCGGTTAGCTGAGTCGGTCCGCACAAACCCAAAGCGGTTCTACGCCTACGTGCAACCTCACAAACGTATGAGAGAGAGCGTAGCAACTTTGGAAGGAGCACAGGGACGACTAGCTCTAAACGACGAAGACAAGGCTGACATGCTCTTGGAATTCTTCAAGAGCATATATCGACCAGAAAACGATTTGCAGGAAAGAATGGAGGGCCTACAGGCGCCTCTTATACCCGAACTTACTGTAAGAGAAGAAGAAGTTTACGTGGACTTGCAAACCTTGAATAGAAGTAAAGCGGCTGGTCAGGACGGGATTCATCCAACAATCGTTCAGCCTCTGGCCGATGTCCGGAAGTCTCTGGTGAAGAAGCTGTATGAAAAGTCACTTGGAGAGGGAATTGTGCCGGAAGATTGGAGGAGAGCAACGATGGTAGGAATTTACAAGAACGGAATCCGGCAAAGGGCTGGAGATTACCGGCCGGTTAGCTTGATTTCAGTCCTGTGTGAGTGCCCGGAGCAAATTGTCAGGAAACAGATCCCTAGGCTTTAGGTTCAACATAACTTTATATCAAATGCTCAGCGTGGGTTTGTGGCAGGACCATCCTGTCTGATGAACATTTTGCTGTTCCTCGATGAGGTAACCAAGCGTCTGGACGAAGGGCAATCGAGTGCGGTCTGCTACTTGGACTTCAGCAAGGCGTTTGATTCTGTGAACCACAGATTTCTGGACGTCAAACTGCAGTCCATGGGAATTTTTGGAAAGGCAAGACAGTGGATAAATAGTTTTTTAGCAGGGCAAACTTTTAGCATTAAGGTGGGTAGTCATGTCTCAAAACCGGAAGGTGCAACAAGTGGGGTGCCACATGGCTCGGTGCTCGGCCCTCTGCTCTTCCCCATCTTCATCATTGACCTGGCACGCTAAATTCGCAACGGATCCCGAAATCAAAAGACGATTATCCGCGATATTCTACGATACTAGATTATTACATGAACAATGACATCAATAAGAATACAAACCTCAATAATACGATCAAAAGGACTCAACAACGAGAAACCGAATAGCAGCGTGTGAGCAAACAGCACGTGTGTCACGCAGGTCCTGAACAAGGATGTGCCAAAGTAGCGCTCTGGGTGCGAACAAACAACAATTGGTCCATAGAAACAACCAGTTCGTGAAGACAAGTCTGTGGTGTAGGCAACTGAGTGACGTTAGAAAAAACACTGAATCGCGGGGGAAAAAGGGGGATTTTCCACGACCGGCTGTTACACCAGCTTACAAACCTCTTTTATGTTTGCCGATGGCGTCAACATAGCTGGAGTAGATGTAGAACTTGACGTGTTATCAGTACAAAACTGGTTACGCAAACGGGACCTCTCACTAAACCTCACCGAGGGTCAGTGCTTGACCACAAACACAGGGGCTAGTGGAAGTGGTGTGGGTTCGTTGCAAGTGGTCTCTCAGGTCTATGACTTGGGCAACAGCTTCAAGCCGTCGAATCAATGTACCGCAGCAGCCAGTACGGCCAGGAGTGAACTCTTTCGGGTTAGATACATTATGTCATGTAGGGAGCTGGAGATTTTCTTCCCGATATACCAAGCCACAGTTGGGCCACATAAGGAGTACTTCAAACAAGCCTGGGCACCGTACGACCAGAAGGAGATAGACTGTCTGGAGAAAGTGCAAGGGCTGGCCACTAGAATGGTGACTCGACAAGTGGGGTTCAGCTACACAGAGCAGCTCCGTGCCCTTGATCCGTTCTCGATGGACAGGCGGCGCGTTCGCGGGGATTCGATAGAAAACTTCGAAGTAATGAAGGGACTGTCGGTTATAAATCGAGAAGACCCTTTCTCTCCGATCCCAGAGAGAGGCACTAGGGGGCATAGCCTTAGGTTACAAAGAAAGCATTCGAGGCTCCGAATAAGGGTGAAGTACTTCCCCAATAGAGTGGTGCAGTCTTGGAATGAGCTCCTGGAGGAGGTCATAAATACAACAACAGTGAAGGCTTTTAAGAAAGCAGTAGACATATGTTGGGAGGCAGCATACCCCGAGTTACGTCAAGCAGTTTTTAGGGTCAGACGCAATTTGCAGGTTGTTTCCACCTTTCTCTGCCAGGGCTGATACTGCACAAAATTTCTGCCTTTCAGAAAAGGAAAATCACGCAGTGTTGGGAGCTACGGAAACGCGCCGACAGCACAACTATCTGGAAACCACATTGGCTCTAGCCACACCAAGCCCTGTGCGAACTGAACTGAACAGTATTTAGGTGGCTGGAGGACTTCCTCTCCCGCAGGACGTTTTACGTCAAAGTGGGGGACAGGTGCTCCAGTTCGGTGAGCGTCACCAGTGGTGTACCTCAGGGGTCCATCCTAGGCCCGGTCCTATTCTTGTTATTTAATAATGACCTGACATCCGCTCTTCAATCGCCCAGCCCTATTTTTGCGGATGATGTGAAGATTGTTGAATCCAAGGGTAGGGTGGACTTGGACAGGGATAAAGGTACCATCCTGGACTGGACACACAAGTGGAACTTGCCCCTGAACGCTGAAAATACCATTTGTTGTCAAGGACAAAACAGAGCCTAACTTCCGCTTATGAACAAGGGCTGCTCACCATAGAAGCAGCCAGTAGGGTTAAGGACCTTGGGGTCATCATGAACAGTGACTTCAAATGGTCGGAGCAGTGCAACGCTGCTGCGCAAAATGCTCGTGGGGAGCTCTTTAGGCTGCGATCAGCTTTGTCTTGCCGGCAGCCGGAGGTATTCGTACCTATTTACATGGCCATAGTACGACCTCAAGGTAGCATGCAGGCTTGGTCACTCTTCTACAAAAAGGACGCCGCCTGCCTAGAGAAAGTCCAACGTCTCGCCACGAGAATGGCTAAAGGGCAGAGAGGTAAGACTTACGAACAGTGACTCTGTGATCTGGATCTCTTCTCGTTAGAAAGGAGGAGAAGTCGGGGGGATCCCATAGAAACGTTCAAGGTAGTGAAGGGCTTTTCTGGCCTTAGACCAGATAGTCTATTCCAAGTGGCCGTAGACTCCAGAACAAGGGGACATGAAAAGAAGTTGATAAAAGCCCGATCTAGGTTGATGGCTAGATCGCACTTCTTCAGCAACAGGGTTGTGAACAGTTGGAACGGTCTGCCTGGTGAAATGGTAGATCTGCAGACAGTCCAATCCTTCAAAGTTGCCCTAGATCGCAAGTAGTACGAGATATTTCCTCGTAGTGAGCCTTGAGTATGCCAACTAGATGGATGACGGGTAGCACTTTGGTCCTTCTGAAGTATGTTTTAGCAGACTTTTTCTCTCATTGCATACTGTCTCAATGAACGCTCATGATGCATAATGTCTCTCGCAGTTGATGTGCGATGAGGTTTTCGTTTCCCTCTCATTCTTAGCGGGGATTCGACGAAATACACTCGGCAGTGGTGGGTGCATAACTGATGTGCATACCATCGAAGGAATTCTGGACGCTCGATTGGCCGTGGCCATTACCTGTCCTGTGCAGACTGAACTGAACTGAACTGAGCTGAACTGGACCACGTTCCGGACGTACGTCCGTTGCGGGCTTAGGTTTCTTGCCGGTTTTCTCCACGAAGTTCGGGTTTCCGCCACCTTAGCCCTAGGATCTTTTGATTCTGTATGGTACTCTTCGTTGCTGTTGTCGAATGAATCAGTTGTGTTCACTTTTAAACTTAATCAGACTAGGAATATTTAAAGAACCAGGATATACCGTTTTATAAATAACTGTATATACACGTTGATTTTACCTTGTGTTATGAACCTCGTCATGATGCTTGAGCTTTCGTCGATTTTTTTTTAAAAACAACTGCCATTTTTGTAACCAATGGGTACATTGTCTAGTTGTTCCATGTGGGTAATTCTTAGGGCATCTGTTTCTGTCATTGGCGTGACAATTCGAGCATTTCATATAAGAGAGAATAATTTCATTTCAGAATTCCGGCTGTCATTCTCAAGGTACTGGTTTCTTTTAGAGAAAACCATGTGGGGTCCCTATGTCCATGCAGGACCGTCAAACGTCTTCACAATTGGGTTCGTGTTAGGCAACGATTAGGCATACCCATTGGAGCATTAGGAAACTCCATTGCAATGCGTTTGAAACTCATCCAGCGCCCTATTGAGATAGGGTTTGGCATGCCCAACCCACTGAAAAAATCGCAGAAAATGGTTACCCTGTACAACAATCATAATCGGATATATCAAATGAAATTGCTGTATGTCTACAAAAGATTTTCCTATTCGTTGCTGTTCACTCATATCTTTTGGAGGATGTTGCTAGTTCTTGTACATGACGTTCACAGGACCTGTAAAATGGACGTGTGGAACGTAACATTAATTCCGTCTGTATATATATACATACGACACACTACAGGTAGAAATCGGTGTGAACTGTTTTCCAACATGTTAAAATGGTAGCTTTTAATTCTAATGTAAAAACCCGGTGTTAATCGCATGGCTCAGTATGATTATAAAGGCATGCATCTATTATGCCTTGGGGTTGCACAACGGCTACTTACCGCCTGGCTGAAGGGCAGCCGCTCATAACGTTGCCGTCTGAGTCGCGTGGCAGCGGAACTTGGTGGTTGAAGTTTACGAACATGGTTTGCTCCTTCGTGTGACTTTCAGCATAAATGTGATCACATACGTGCTGGAAGACAACGGAATTTTGCCAGTTCCATCTTTCTATTGGCCCAGTATGTTTACTTGACTTATTGACCTCCGATTTATATGATCATTTTTCACTTTAATTTACTTCCGTACGCGCTTTTTCGCATCTCGTGGCGCTTTGCGTGTTTTTTGTGTGACGTGTAGCGACATTTAATGGTCCGAGTATATTCTTCACAATGTACATTGTCCAACTCATCTACAGGAGGATGTGTGAACACGGAACGCTAGAAAATTCCTCAGGCTTCCTTCAACCATTAAATTGGAGAGCTTTCAAGTCTGGGCGAACTGCTGTACAAACGTTTAGAGGACGTCTTCGTACTTGGGAAACCATATGACACCAACTCTTGAAGAATGAGCGGCGTTCATTACACTGAGACTTGGAGTGGGGAAAATAGTTCAAGTCAGTAGGGCAGATGTGATGACCAGCTGGACGAAGCTAGATTGTTATCATCAATGTGACCTGTGCTGTCGGAGTTTTAACCTGGTGCCGTAGATTTGATACCACTGTCCTAAAACATAAGAATCGTCAAGGATTAACCAACATAGTCATTTCCTTACTGAAGAATCGTCGTGGTCCGACGGTCGCAGTGCTCCCTTGAACCAGCTGACTCAGAGAGCCATCACGACGAGATTACACCGTGACGTGGTGTGATATCTTGCGTGCCTCCATGATCTCAAGGGCTGTGCAGGATGAAGTATATAATGCAAAATTGACCTAATTACTATAACAAATCAGCTTAGCGTTCTCTGCTTGCTTGCTTGCTAGTGTAACCTTATGCCTGCTTATTCGTTTTCTGGTTCGTAACGTATGATACTTTTAACCACGTTAGTGGGTTGGAAGTAATAGTAGTAACGTTGAATTTGGCGATCTAACAGTTTCTGGATGAGCTTCAGATTTTTGTTCCGTAAATTATTCACCTTAAAGGATGTGCTCACCATTGCAGAAAAACTTTCATGAACCTACCTACAATGGTATTTTGTCACCTGGTTTTTATCGTCATTCTTGCTTGGGCTCAATCTGATTCTATGCTTCTTTTTCCTAGTTCATCGGATGCGTGTTTCTGTGGAAGTGCCATCGATCCTCGTTGGAATCGTCCGCTTTATTCAACCGAATGTGTTAAGGAAAATCTTGTTATCTTACTTGGGTTATTTACTATTTTTTTTACCAATCTCTGAACAGCACGTTTTTGTCCTCTCATTTCATTTCCGTTTCATGTTTGTTAGGTGTTATCGGTAGTTTACTGAAGATATGACAAGCCAAGGCATCGATGCACCCGATCCTATGAGTAGTGTCGTCGATAGACGGATCGTGCTCAGTTCCGGTGATTCCGTATCTCCTGATTCAGATGAAACAATCAAAAAAATAGCTGATGAACAGAAGACATATGAAGAGCTTACAGCAAAACCGGCAGTTCTAAAAGAAACGGAACAAAGTCACTTGGGAGAGGATCCATCCACTCAGGAGGAACATAAGAACTCCCTGTTGGGAAAAGATCTCCTAGAGAAAACTTCACCGGAGAATAAGAGTCTGGAGGACGTTTCGACACACTGCGGTCAGCCTAAACAAGATGCTACTTCCCTTTTAGAGCAATCGTCCGTCAGTGTGAGTGGCCATGAAGCTCTAAATGAAAACTCAGCTGCAAAAAACGAATTCACAATAACTAAAGTTCAATCGGTTACAAATCTGATCTCTGGTGCAGTTCGAGAGGACATCCATTCATCCACGAAACATGAGGGAGCCAATCCTAATAAACTTGAAGATTCGAAGTCCCCATTGAAGACCGCACCCTCACCACTTCCAAACTTTTCACCAACAAAGACTCATGGAGGCCAACCTGGAAGCAGACCCCAACTTGAAACAGACTCTGAGGAGCTATCTGCCTCGTTGGCTAAGAATTTAAATATTGACGAGGAACTGTCGGGGAATTATTCAGTTTGTGTAGAAAATGAGCCACATCAGATGGCTATAAATATTAATGAAAGTGGATCAGTGATATCTGACGGTGATTCTGCGGACGAAGAATTTAATGAACATATTGCCCATTGTTCTGATTCAGATGAGGATATACTACCCGGGGCACGTCGACCCCGTTGTGTTCACTCCGATGATGATGAAGAAGAAGAAGATGATGATATAAGTGGCGAGTACGATGACGACGATTTTGTTGATTCTTGTCATGATCAAAACATAGGTCTCCATTACAGCGATACAGAAGACTCTCACTTGAAAGAACCAGGCAGTCCGGAACCACGAGGAAACTCTTCACCATCATCCTCTCTCAAGCGTGAGAATCAACATGACGTTCAGAAAAGCACTAACTCCCCACTAGCAAATAAAGAATTAGAGCTAGATGCCGACCAGGACAAAAAAAATCCTGCTTACATTCCTCGAACGGGTAGGTACTTCATGCATGACTATCGTGAAGATGAGGAAGAAACATCACAGGAAAATTCAACCGAGACCAAATCAAGAAAGGACACAAAAAAGTGGAAGCATGATCGCTTCCGGGAGTGTGAGCAAGCCCCGCGTAGTACAGCTGAACTCATAAGAAAGTATGGTTATGACATTCGAGAGGGTGCTGAAGGCGCTTTTTCAAATAATGCTCATGAATCTTCTAATGATGTTCATGAACACCAAGCCACTGTAGATACTCCTCATGAGTTGAAACCCACAGACAGATTCCATAGATCGAACCATCGCAACGCCGAACAGCAGTACGAACCTTCTCTTGCCCGTCGTTCTATGGGAGTTGGGGTGGCATGTCGTTCCTCACAAGTGTGCCACGATATGCCAGCACAATCTCACGGGGAAGCTAGAACACACCCGTCTCGCCCGCTTCGTGGACGCTTTACTGTTGGTCAGCGAAGACCAGCCCCTCCATCTTTTCATCGAGGCCGTTCCGACCCAACATATTTCAGTCAACCTACTAAGGATGAAATAGAGTTTGTAACAGAGAGACGGCAGTTACCTGACCATCACACAGGTCGAACAAATCAACTAAACTCATTCGAACAGAACAGATCTTCCGAATCCAGGAATTTTGTATCGAAGCACATTGCTGGAAGACAGTCTTATAGTAGAAGAGATATGGAACACCGAGGAAGTATACATCAAAATCATCCTCCCCGTAGGTCATTTATACGTCCCAGAGGTGCTTTACAGCGAGAAAATTTATCATACTCCGGTCGATCCGCGACGACTGGTACACAGTCGAAATATGTGGGTTCAAATCAGCGCAATGAGAACGTTGCACCACGAGTACGAGATGACCGTAAGCCGACTGAGCAAGGCCCTAAGCGTTATTCTGCACTTCGGCAAACGACAGACTATCGGTCGAACTTGGCTGACAGCAGTGGTCCCTCTAACCAAAATGAAAAGTTAACTCAGCGCAGCACACAATCGACGGAAAGTCAGTACGTTTCAAATGTACATTCTGTGATACCTGAAGAATACGTCACCTACAACACCAGACAAAAATTCGCCCCTGTAATCGATGAATATGGACCCACGACCAATTTTATAATGGATAATATGGGCTCGGCAAACCGATCTGATGCACATTTTCATCCAGCTACTGTTTCCTACTCACAAGAATCATCGGTACAACCGTATGCATACGACAACGGCACTGGTAGCGATCCAAACGCTTACTCATGCGCTGCTTATCCGCAGATAGCACCTGTTGATCTGTATCCCATAACCGGTATTGAAACCTACTCTGAAGCAATGCCAGTTCATCCATATTTATATAGCACCACGGTTGATGCATACTCAGTCATACAAACGGGTAAGTTTTGCCGTCCGTTTTCATTGTTGCACCGATAGAATAATTAATTGCTAAGATATTTTTTAACTGATACACAAAACTCGGTCATTTGTAATAGTCGGCTGTTCTGAAACACATCACACACGCAATTGACCTCATAATTAAAGGCCAAAACTCCAGGTTACCTGTGGTTAGACTGTAATTATTGTTGACTGATATCCGAAGGCAATAAATCATAGCTCAAAACTGCCCGTCAGCTGCGCTTTCATTCAACTTACTACCACCCTTGGTCTATTAAGGCGTTACATTGTCGACACAATAAGTTTTTAGGTTCCTCGTTTAGCAGATAGAAGCCACTGGTTCCCCTGTATGCATGCTTCGAAATGGAATTGAAGTAGTTGTTTGAATTATTTTCATTTGTTATATTGTCACAGCTTTTCTGTCAATATCGTATGTGATATATCACCGTAACTCATAAGACTCGGCTTTCGTATTCCTTTTTGGCTCATTTTGACTTAACCATTCTGTTGCATACTTTCATGTGGCTCTCTATTACTAGAAGATAACTTAGTTCCTTCGATATGCCGAATCATCGCTTACCACCGCCTGCGGTTTTTGGTGAGTTTCGCACAGATCGAGGCCCATCTCTCTTTCTAGAGATGAACACTGTAGACGGGTTACCGCGATACACTTCACGTTCGTCTTGCCAGTACTGCTCCAGGTTGTGATCTGGCCTCCAGAACGGCATTACCACTTTGGTACGAATGGATAATGAAGCGTCGGTCCAAATAACCCATGTCTGATATATTTACTATGTCTAGATTGCTATATCAAAAGCACTGGAGAAAAAAGAAAGGTCGGTCAGTGTAAGCATTATCTTCCACCTTCCCCTTTATGTGGCCTTTTATATCCGTCTCCTTCTATAAATAGTCGCAAGCACTGTTCAGTTCAAACAACCAATAACGATGCACTGTGTGCGGTGGCTTTGGTTGCTGTGTCCTAGCGAAAACCTCAGTTGAAAATAGTGTACTATACACTAGTGAAAATGCAGTTAAATGGTCCGGAATACATTGTGCAATGCAATGCCATTGACTTCTGTGTTTAAATTAAGTTGGGAAAGTTATCTTTTCAATGGTAGGAAAGAACAGGAATATGAAAGAAACAATACAAGAACTACAAGTTTTAATATCAAGTCGATAAAGAAAGTCTGTCGATACAAGAGTGACACTGATCGCGATACTCAGCCATATCCTCCAATGTTTCTAACCACTGAGTGGAAGGGTCTCTTGGATCTCACCTAGGAAGTTTAACACACCGTACATGGCTGAATCCACTGGTTAGGTTTTTCATACCTTTCTTCCATGTCATAGACTGGTCACTCTTACTCACCTTCCAGCCGTTACCCGCCTCAGCGAACATTGCACGCCGCGGAATCCTGTCGGGGGACATGCGCAACTCTGTTCTAACCACCTTAGCCTGATGAGTTCGTGTTTCATCTAATGATTTGGTTTGTGAATCTAAGACTCTCCACCGAACCTCAGTGTTACTTATACAGTTTTCTCACCAGATTCAAACAATGCTACGAACAGTGCTCGCGCGAAGATCAAACTGGGTTTAGATCTGTTCGAGGTTGTATTGATCACATTTTCACTCTTCGACAAAGTTTAGAACATAGACATACCTTCCGTAGGCTATCCATATCCCTTTTTCTTGATCTAAAGGCGGAATTGGACTCAGTCGACCTCACAGTTCTTCGGCCCTGCCTCTTGTTGAAGGGTGTGCCAGAGAAATTTATTTGTATCACAGAATCTCGGCACATGAATAGTTGAAGCCAAGTTTGGGCTTACAGTGCTGTTTCATCCTAGTTCACCACGAAAAGTGATATACATCCGGGTTGCCCTCCTCTTTTCTCTTCAACTTTGTGATTAGTATGGTCCTAGAGACCGCGCTTTTGTCAGGTTTGGATACCGATATTGAAATTTTCCCTGGTGGAAAAGGTGTCCGATCTTGAAATATGCGGACAACATTGTTCCTCTAAGTTAAGATCCAGATAAGTTGCAAGCTTTTCTGGACAGCTTGAGTTATTTTGTAGCAATGTTCGGTGTGTTTTGCACCTGCAAAGTGGTTTGGTCTAACACCAAACCTTTAGTATCTGGAGGAACTATAGACCTGGTAGACAAGTTCTGTTATTTGCCCAACTGCATTTCAGCCGGAGGTTGAATATAGGATGAGATTTTTTCTACATGCTTGCACATGAGTACAGTGAAAGGGATATATATACCCCATAGTCACAAAAGCCCACTATTTAGGTAACCGGCAGCCAGACTCTGAGACTTGGAGTGGAGAACCACATAGGGTCCAAATAGGTCAGGTGTGGTAACGAGCTGGACAACTGGATTACTGTCTACCACCAGGGTAACTGGTGATGGAGGAATTCAAACCTTTGATCTCCGAGTTGGTAATCAACCGCTCCAATACCACCGGTCTTTGCGTATACAGAAGGCTCGTTTGGCTTTTGAAAATCCGGGTCATCTGTGGCGTCGACGTGACATCCGTTTATCTATCAAGGGTCGAGTGTACTCTGTAGCCGTCAACCCAGTGCTTCTTTATGGTTCAGAAACATGGTCACCGCGGTCGAAGGATATACAAATATTGTTGCAAGCTCAACTGGTGAGACAAATAGTATTCTTGAGTAATTGGCTCAAACTAGTCAATTTTATTAGCCGAGGGTAAGTTTATGGGATCGCCAGACGAAAGAAACAAGTCTCCGTCAGAAATGTAACTTGACTGTGGTCTCGAAGTTTCCTTCGCAGCTGGGGAAAAGATCTTTTGGTCTGATCACTACGCAGCACTACTTTATCAATCTCTTAGCCATTAATGATCAAGATTGATTATTTGTGGAGTAAAATTGGTTTTACCAGTCAATAATGAACAATTTCTGGGAGGACCACTCCCAGTAAGTCGGAAAGACTCGTTTTTCTGTGTTGACTTCCAGTCGGATAGTCTTCGCAAAAACGTCGATTCAATGAAGAATCAGGTAAACTATGATGGACGAGTCTCCTAAAACCAAGGTCTTACCCAAACTCTAGATCAGAAATCCAAACCACGGGTGTCAGCTAAGCATCTTCATCGTCCACTTGATGGCCTATCTAAACAATGTCAGTGATACCTATCAGCCCTGTTTCAATCCAGAAACGAATGCAAGTTCTGGCGATTCTTCTTCGTGCACACGAATGCTTGCAGAAATGGGGAAGCAGTTTGCTTTCACAATCCGTTCAGGTTCATCGTGTATATTACCAGCTTGTACTACGGCCCATTGGAAGTCTCAGTCACCTCAGCGAAGAGAAGTCCTAGACTACGTTTAACTTCTAAAACTTTGTTTAAATTTGACGAGAACTCCGCGTGAGCAACGATGAGGTTCGTCATCTTGTGTTGGACGTAGTTACCCACCTTCTGACTGAAGTAATCCCTATTCCGCCCCCGATGGCCTGGACACATTTTTCACAGACCTGCCCATCGTCTATCTTATCATATTATGTGAAACATCCTATTTCCTTGACCTGTTTCAGTAGAGCAAGAAGAACAGTGTGGGCAAAATTGATATTGGCCATCAATTTCGCGTGCTCTCAGTCAGCTCTTAACTGACAATATTTGATTAAATACAGCTCAAACAATAAGCAGTTGCACACACATAACCGGACAGAAAAAGTCATCCGCGCTAAGATATGCGTCATAAGATAATCCTTCTTTGTCTCTCACCATCCGCTTTTTTGATCAAAATTATGTAGCACGTTTTAGCGCGAATGACCTTTTGTTCGTTATTGTGTGTGTGTGTGTGTGTGTGTGTGTGTGTGTGTGTGTGTGTGTGTGTGTGTGCATTTGACTGTCGTTTGAACTTGATGTAACTATATATAATGTGCGGTAGCAGCTGAGAGCACGCGAAGTTGATAGTTATTATCATACTCTATTTGCACCTCCTGTGTATGCTGGGAAAGCGACCTGCCGTCAGACCATAACCTCTCTTGGGGATATATAGATACTGGCCTCAGTCGGTGCTTTCTTGCTTTTATGTGGGTATCTCCTGCTGGGGAATAAGTTAGCTCCATGAATACAGCAGGACACAGCTGACCATGAACGGCGATTGGAAGCCAGTTCGGCATAAATCGCGATCCAGTTTTCCTTCTGTTGGCGAGCACCACAGACTCACCGTATGCCTGAGTGTTTTGAATCCCTCTCGACAGCGCTGATACAGCTTTTGATCTAGTCTCCAAGACGAGAGCGCCATCTAGAGTATAGCTGGGACGGGACTTTTGCTTGATTAGTTCCATCTCAGGTCACCGTAAGATCAGCCCAGCTACCGCAGCCGGCGGCATCGAGGGGACACGGAGATTTCGTTGATTCCAAACCATCGTCACCCAACTTCGTCGTTGGATACTGTCTAGCGCCAGTTTGCTTTTAGCATATGTTGCAGACACCAGTGATCAAACACCTCAAACCTGGTATCCTCGATTCTCAGTGGCTATGTTTCACTGCCGCAGCTGATTACGGAGCTCGTAGCGGCACGATAGATACGCACTTTGATCCGATGGATGATTTCACTGCGGGTCCACAACGCCTGCCGTAGCGCGAAAAATACTTTCCTGGTATTGCCGATTTACAGTAAAAGCTACATCCTTCGCCGGACAGTTCGGAAGCAACTTAGATATTAGTTACTTAAACGATGGGCTGCATTCGATCGGTTGACCATTTATGGACAGCTGTTAAACTGATAACCTTGGACAATTTGAGTTTTTTTGTTTGTTTCTAGTTCGATAGACCTTGCAAAGAGATCGATCCCATGTGAAACTGGTTGCAGCGTGGCAGAACAGTCTCCTAGCAAAACCTTGTTATCCACATGGTCCTATTTCAGTTCAGTTCTTCCAACCATCAACCTCGCACGTTTGTGCTCCGGTTTTGGTTGCTCACTCGCAGCACCCTCGAACTGAGGACAAAATGAATGGAAGCATAAAGTGAAAAAGAGACCAAGACGAAGTAATAAGCGGAAATCACGAGGATGAAGAGGGCCCAAATGCAACCATACCACTAACCGCCACTCGGTACCGTATCACAGTGTCTCAAACCACCCTGTCTCGTGGACCCCAGCCCGGAAGTCTCACACGCCATACTTGACCAAGTCCACTAGTAAAGGTTTTTACACCTTTTTACCGTACTACTTGTCTTCCAACCACCATCTACTCCGGAAAACCGCGCACGTTGGGGAGGTCTATCGGCTGATATGCGTAACACATCCCAGCCATGTTAACCTGCTTAGATTCATTCATTGTTCCAGTGACTAACATCTGGTTCGCTACACCTCTTGCCTGTTGTTGTTGTTTTAGCACTATGCTTACTCTCAAGCCTGTGTAATATATATATATATATATATATATATATATATATATATATATGCCTAACTTCAACATTGCTGATAGGGTGCGTTGTGTGCTGTGATTGGTTATTGTATATCTTGTTTCGACCAAATAATCGCGTCAGAATCAGGAGAATAAAGACCCAGAATATAAGTTTTATTCGTTTAACAGATTGGGCATATGCGCTGAAATAGAAAAAATGGGGATATGTAGAAATGCGCGCTAGGGGCGGAAAGTAATGAAAAGTGTGTACAGTACATCACAGAACTCGATTTTGACCATGTAGCGGAGTTACCAGTGGCTAAAGATTCCCAGCCTTTTCGTGTCGTCTACTCTCAGCGGCCAAGTTTCGCACTCGTACGTAAGAACTGGACGGACGGAAGCTCGGTATATGCGCAGCTTCGTGTGGAGGCTTATTTCGCCATGAGGCCACAATGGTTCGCGAAGTTGTAGGACCGCTCTCCTTGCGCAGTCCGCACGAAGTTTAACTTCGTCCCTGACCTGACCGTTTGGGTGGATAGTAGAACTTAGGTACTTGAATTGGCGCGTACGTTCCAAATTTTCGATATTGACACATATAGTATGTTAGGCCTTGTGAATTCATAAGGGATTTCGTTTTTCCAATGTTTATTATCAAACCAACAGCCTTGGATTTACATATAATACGGTCGAGAACCGGCTGCAGAGTTCCGGGATCCTTTTCTAGAATGGTAATGTTGTCGGCAAGAATCGTAGCCAAGTTGTATTCCTCAAAATTTGTTGCGACACATTATCCAATCTATAGCCTAGTTAACTGGAATTGCTGAGAGAGAACATCCATGGCGGTCGTCGGAGTCGATTATTGACTATAAAAACTCTTCTCCGTAGGCGCAGACGTTCGCCTCCGTAGCCGAGTAGTAGGATCCTAACAAGCTGATGTACTCTTTAGGTACCCCGTCTCTTCGCAGTACACTCCTGAGTGCCTGTCTGTCAATGGAGTCAAATGCTGCGATTGTTGGAAATCACAGCGATGTTCTAAGACTCACCGTTGCGTGAAGATCTGGTCAAAACAGCCTCTTCCTCGACAAAAAGCACACTGGTTGTATCGTGTTCGCGCGTCCCAAACAGCGGCAAAGCGATTCAGCAGGATGGTCGCAAAATGCTTAGCCGCTATATTTACGAGGCTAATACCCCTGTAGTTGGCGCAGACAGTCTTGTCGCCCCTTTTGGGTATTGGGAGCAGAGTAGAGGTTGACCAGCCTTTGGGAACAACTTTGGTGTCCCAGATAGGACGGAATAACACACTTAGTGGGTTGAGTGGAACCGGCGCACGGGTTATGACGATCTTGAGTGAGATGCCACCTTGTCCAAGTGATTTCTGTTTTTTCATTATATGAAAGGCAGCGACGACTTCCGATTCGTTTGGAGACTCGAGGCCGGTTGAATATTGTTCTATGTCGCCTGGTGCCGTTACACAGATGGATCCATCACGACGAGACTGCACCTTGACGTGGTGTGATGGCTTGCGCGCCTCTATGACCCAAAGAGCTATACAGGATGGCTTCTTTAAGCCGGAGATGCAATCATGCCTGACGGGTCAATGGGTAGAGGTCAGACAAAGTTCAGTCTCCTGGTCCTCCAGGTTGGGTGTTGATTTGAGCTGGCAACTCAGTCGGCAAAATCAGTGGAAGAATAATTGATCCAAGCAAATGGGCTTCCACTAAGCCATCACGCTGCCTTGCGGATAGGTTCTTGTCAGAACTAAAGGCTTTGGATGAGGACCCTAATCGTTCTCCTGCCATGTGGCTGGACACCCTAGCAGTACCCGTCCAACATCTCCCATGAACTGCACGAATACAAAGAATTCCATACTTCATCGGTCGCCAAGCAGGATAATCAGGACCGCGTTGCCCATTGCATCGAGCGGGGTGGGTAGTGATAAGTGGACTACTGCTCAGAGTTCCCTCTCTTTTATTCAACCTTTGTCTTCTGTCCCCAACCACGTTTCTTTGCCCTCTCTATCCACCCATAATGCTCCCACTGATAACACGGTCGATACTCGCAACGATTCACTGTCAAATAGTATCGGGAATAATCCTCTGTCTGGTAACTCACATTTTCTCAAGCCTTGTCAGCCTGTTAATTTTAGCTCCTTCAACGGGCGTACACTCATGCAGGCCAGTCAGCAGGCGTGCCTAGCGCTAACAATAAATTCTCTGAAGATTGATGTTTGCTGCTTAAGCGAAACGCGTATCCAGGATTCGAGCAGTGTAATTCAACTAACTGCTCCTGGTATCTCATCGAGGTATTTTCTACGCACCTCAGGAGACGAAGCAGCTAGAGCTGTGGGTCAACGTGGTGTAGGAATAGTCTTGATTGACAAGGCTGAGGCTGCCCTGTTAGACTGGATCCCTGTCAACAGTCGTTTATGTGCTGTGAGACTCCAAGGGTCAGTTGGCGTTCGAAAGGATAGTTGTGTTCAGCGCAATTTGTTTGTGATCTCGGCGTACGCCCCAACGGACTGCAGCTCAGACTTGCAGAAAGATGAGTTCCACGATGAACTCGGCACCCTCGTTCGCAGCAGTAAAGGTTCTGACATTGTAGTGATAGCTGGTGACTTCAATGCACAAGTTGGCAAACTTAGTGTGTCAGAAGCCTGTTTAGGTGGGCGTTTGGATTGACCCGCTGAGCGTACAGATAACGGGGATAGGCTTCTCCAGTTTTGTGCAGACAATCGATTGTTCTTGTCTAGAACAAATTTCCGACACAGCTCGCGTCGCACAGCGACATGGCGTTCTAACTGTACAGGTACTCCGAGTCAGATTGATCATATCGCAGTAAGCTACCGGTGGCGCAGTTCTGTTCAGAACTGTAGATCTTACTGGTCCACGTACGTAGAGTCGGACAATGCCTTAGTTTTAATGCGATTATCTCTCCAGCTCCATGGCCATCGTCGCAAACCGCAAACCGGATTAGCCGTGCAACGTTTGTGTGATCCAGACGTTTGCACCCGGTATGAGCAGAAGTTAGCACATGAGCTAGGATCCACGGAGAACAGTAATGTAGATGAGCATTGGGCTCATATCAAACAGGCGATGCACTTTGCAGTAGGTTTTGCCTATGGTCCTAGATCCGTTGTCCATCAGAGACACTGGATCTCGCAAGAGTCGCTGAGTATAATGGAGCAAAAGCGTCAGCTTTCGAACCGTAAGGAGATGAATAAGATGCGGAGAAGGCTGCAAAGACAAGTTACGAAAAGCCTTAAGAATGATCGCGAAAATTGGTGGGTCAAGGTAGCCGAAGAAATGAAAGTGGCAGCTGTTTCAGGTAACAGTCAAAGACTGTTCAAACTTATTCGTGACACCGGTGGACGGCGAACTCAGGTCAGTGAAACGATTTGGGATAGAAATGGAGAACCCATCCATAGCAAACAGCAAAAGCTTGGCCGTTGGACCGAATACTTCAAGGAACAGTTTAGCTGGCCGCACGCTAGTGTAGTTACTCCCGTGTCAACAACTGTGACTCCTTGGGTGGTATCACTTGAGCCCCCATTGGAAGTAGAAGTGGAGTCATGTATTCGATTACTAAGGCGGAGGAAAGCGGCAGGTCCCGATGAATTTCCTTCACTTCTTTTCAAATTGGGTGGAAATGTTTTGATAAAATCACTTACCGCTTTGCTCTGTGACATTTGGAACGAGGAGCGCATTCCGCTAATATGGAGTGAGTCGTTGATTGTTCCCATCTTCAAGAAGGGAATACGCAATGACTGTAGTAATCATCGTGGGATTGGCTTAGTCCCGATAGTCACCAAAGTATTAGCCTCAATTCTACTGTACCGTCTTACACCGGCTCGCGAGAGGAATGTCCGCGAGCAGCAGGCTGGATTCCGCCCAGGTCGAGGATGCATCGACCAGATTTTTACTCTTCGCCGACTACTTGAAACGCGTCACACGCACCGCCGACCGACAATAATGGTTTTCTTAGACTTAAAAGGCGTTTTCGATTCAGTTGATCGAGCAGCGGTTTTCAGTACTCTTCATCGAAAAGGTATGCCCCAGAAGTTCGTGAACCTACTGAGATCATTGTATTCTCATACTTCTGGTCGTGTGAGGGTTTACGGTGAACTATCCGGTCGGTTCGAAACGACCAGTGGTGTTCGACAGGGATGCTCTTTGTCTCCATTCCTTTTTAACTTCGTCATGGACGAAATAATGGAGAGTGCTTTGCAAAATCTTCAGGATGTAGGCGTCGAACTAGGAGATAGTGAAAAGCTGTGTGACCTAGATTACGCAGACGACGTTGTCTGCTTGTTCGAATCCATGGAACACGCTCGACGTGCATTAGATAGACTCTCAAGAGCTGTAGCCCCATTCGGCATGCGCTTTGCACCTTCAAAGTGCAAGGTGATGTTACAAGACTGGACGTCAACGATTCCGAGCTTGATGCTCGATGGGGAGGTGCTGTCATTTGTCGACCACTTCACCTACCTCGACAGCAGCGTAATGACGGATGGGAGCATTGTAGTAGAGGTGAGCACGCGTATATCCAAGGCTCGAGCGGCGTACGCTGTACTGAAGCACTTGTGGTACCGACCTGATTTTTAACTGAAGTTGAAAGGTCGTGTATACTGTGCCGCAGTGCGTTCAGTTTTGTTGTATGGTTGGGAGACTTGGAGTCTGCGTGCTGAAGATATTTGTCGTCTTGAGGTTTTCGACCACCAATGTTTACGTAGTATCGCTAAGGTTGGATGGACTAGCCGAGTGGGCAATGCTGAGGTCAGAAATTGAGTATTGGGTAATAATTCGGAGAACGTTTTGTCACAGCGTATGCAGCTTAGTAGACTTCGTTGGTTGGGGCACGTGTTACGTATGTCAAACACACGTCTACCGTACAGTGCCCTGTTTTCCGTTCTTCCTAGGGAGTGGAAGAGACCACGTGGAGGTCAACAGATGACTTGGAAACGAGGAATGAGAAAGTGTACAGCAAACTTAGGAAAAGTAGGTGCTTCACGTCTTCGTGGTTGGAGTTCAAAAGATCCGTCTACCAGTTGGCTGGTGACACTGAAGGATATGGCTGCGAAATGCGAACAGTGGAGATCGTGTTGTCATTTTCTATCGAATCAGAATGACTGATCGATGTGCGTTTGTACAGTCAGACTGTGTATTCCGTGTGTTGGCTACTAGGGCATTCTTTCTTTTTTCCACCCATGTAGGTCCAGTCCCTGTCCATCTTGTATATTCATACTTTCTAATCTAACGTGCGACATGGTGAGAAAGGCAGTGGTCAGTGGGGCTTGCCCTACTGTTTAACGCTGTACGATGATGATGATGACACAGATGGATTTGATGGGAGGTTGGTTGAGCATCTGACTAAAGTGGACGAGGGGATGAGTTATTTGTAGTCAACACAGACATTCAAATGGTCGTGTTGTTTTACCAAATGGATTTTTATAGGGTTTGTAGTTCTTGGGTTTTCAGTAGGCACGCAGAACGTTGTTGAATTATTGTCTTAGTATTATCGAGAGAAATAGGCAAGTTTTCTGCTCGAACGAAATTGTGTGGACGAGTACTACTGGGGTAACAAAGGCTGTCATAAAGTCGCTTGAGTTAGTCGACAGAAAAAGTGCTCGCACAGAATGCTCGTTATTGAGTATCGGCTGTGGGATTCTCTGGACCTGGGTGATATATCAGGTCATAGGATAATTTAGAAAGCTCAATACGCCATTGTTCTATTTTGTCGTTTTTTATTTTGCGTCTAATTTTAATGTCGTGCATAAAATCGACATAATATTGATCTATAATCAGCTTAAATTGGGCGTTTAAGAAGAAATGCTGCCACTTTCGAATGGCTTCGACAATCGCGTAAGCTTCTTTCTCTACCGCTGAGTAATTTCACTTCGTGGTTGGCAGAGTACGTGAAGAAAGCTACAGGACAACCGCTTTGATTGAGAGTAGCAGAGGTCGTTATGTGGAGGCGTCGAATTCGACCACGAGTGGTGTATCTTTATCGATTATAACAGTAGTCATTAGAATAATTCAAACTTCAATGATTCATAAGATAAAGGTACTTCTTTGGTAGAGGAAAATCCTGTTCACAATTATCAGGCAAGTCATATCCGAAATAAAAAAAACGGGAGAACCGTCGGAAGTAGTATTAGAATATTCTCACGGATCGTTGATACGCCTTCAAATTCTTGGGAGCAGAAAGTTCGAGGAGAGCATTGAAGCGTCTCGAGTCGGGCTTAATCGTTCCCTTTGATATTTCGTAGGACAGAAGTCGAATTGTGGTAGTGACAAAGACACTTATTCTGACTTAGAATCGAACGGTAATTCTGTTGGGACATATGCCGAGATCACAAACAAATTGTGCTGAACACAACTATCCTTTCGAATGCCAATTGACTCCTGTAGTCTTGCAGCATGATACAGTCTAAAAGAGCAGCCTCAGCCTTTTCACTCAAGACTATTTCTACACCACGTTGATCAGCAGCTCTAGCTGCCTCCTCTCCTGAAGTGCGCAGGAAATACCTCGATTAGATGGCAGGAATAGTTAGTTGAATCACACTGCTCGAATCCTGGGTACGTGTTTCACTTATGCAACAGATATCAGTCCCCAGAGGGTCTGTTTTGAGCACTAGGCACGCCTGCTGACCGGCCTGCATGGGTGTACGCACGTTAAAAGAGCTGAGATTCAGAGGCTGACGAGGCTTGAGAAAATGTGAGTTGTAAGACAGGATTATTTCCGACACTATTTGACAATGAACCGTTGTGTTATCAGTGGGAGCATTATGGGTGGGTAGAGGGGACACTTAGAGGTGGCTGGGGACAGAAGACAGAGCTTGGATAAAACAGAGGGGGACTCTGAGCAGTAGCCCACTTATCACTAACCACTCAGCTCGATTCAATGGGCAGTGTTGTCCTGATAACCCCGCTCGACGACCGACGCAGTACGGAATTCTTTATATTCGCGCAGTTCACGGGCGATGTTATTCGGGTACTGCTAAGTTGCCGAGCGGCTAAGCAGGAGAACGACTAGGGTTCCTAATCAGAGCCTTTAGTTCTAACAAAAACCTGCTCGTGAGACCGGGGTGGGGAGTATTTGGTTTGAAGCCCATTTGCTTGGACCAGTTATTTTTTCACTGATTTTACCGACTGAGTTAGCTTAAATCGACCCCCAACCGGGAGAACCAGTAGGCTGCTTCGTCAGACTCCCACCCATTGACCTTTCAGTTATGATTGACTCTTCGGCTTGAGGTATGTCATCCTGTATAGCTCGTTGGGTCGCTGAGGTGCGCAGACCGTCATACCACGTTAAGGTGCAGTTTCATTGCGACATCGTAGTCTGTGGCGTTTTTTACAGACAGTAGTTTGTCAGCTTATGCAGACGTTTCTTCGGGCCCTTCACGTCCAACAAACTTGTCAGTCGTGCGCTGGAAACAGGCAGTGCGTTTGATTACTCTCAACAGTATTCGAAGAATTTTGCTAAGGCTGTTACATGCTTCGAAAGCCGTGTGCTGCCGTTCGTTTTCCTTTCATAATGATCTGGTGGTACTCGCATTGTAGGTCCAAAGTGCTGTAAATGCTGCAGTGTACAAAATTTCCCACTAAGTCGTCTATGCTGGGTAACGAGTAGGCACCTAATAAGGTACACCGATTGGTTGTGTGGTTATGATCGACCACCGTCCGTCGTTTCTGGCATTCATTGATAGTATTCAAGACCTGGGCCCGTTGCGGTGATCGAAAATGGTGAGTTATACTTCAGTCCAATAACCTAACGACCTCTGCTCGAATAAAGACTTCATCGTTGTAGCTGTTCCTCGATTCTGTGCAAATGGGAAAGACTACAGGGCGAAAAGACTGGCTGAATTCCTTTGAAGGGTCATTCTACTGACGTGTGTTGTTGTGAAAAAGCATTCCCTAGCAGTAGGTCAGCACATAATTCAGGGAAAATCGATAGTTTTACGTTTTCGTGCCGGGTATCTTTGTGCAGCAACAAGACAAAACGGTGACCTTTGATACTTCTGGGCATTCGAGTAGAAGCAGTGATCAGTGCTTGCCATTTGTTCCGGAGCAGAATCTCCTCGGGTATATAGGTCTGTGCTTCCTGTATCTACCACGGCTTGTAGCACTACTCCATTGACTGTCACATCAGTAAAAGTCCTAATAAGATCCGCTGGAGCTGCGTCCGTGGTGCCAGACGAAACGAAATAGCGAGATATGCTTTTAAGTCACTCCTCTATCGGGTTTAGAGGTTATACGGGAGATAGGTTACGTGAAACGTTCAAAGCCGCTGGACCGGATATGTTGTCTTCATCTTATTTCAAGGATGGAGATGAAGCGTTGGTTTCGGGGTTAAAAAAACTCCTGCGGGTAATCTGGAATAGTGAGCAAATTCCTAGGGAATGGTGTAAATCGGTGAATATACCGATTTACTAGAAAGGTGACAGATCCTCTTATGAAAACCACACGGGAATCAGCTTATCCAGTATCGCATCCAAACTGCCCACTAGTCTTATTCTCCACAGATTATCCAGTGTGCACGAAATGTGTACGCGTGAGAATCAAGCGGGCTTTAAACCTGGTAGGAGTTGCATCGATCAATCTTAAAGCACAGACACATCTTCCGTAGGCCCACAATCTCTGTCTTTCTTGATCTGAAAGCGACGTTCGACTCATTCAACCTCAGTTCTCTGGCGCAGCCTCATTGATGGATGTGCCAAAGAAATTGATTTCTCTTTTCCAATGCTTGAATGTGAACATCGGAAGTCGAGTGTGTGCTCACGGCAATCTTTCACCCAAGTTCACGACGAAAAGTGGTGTTCGTCAGGGTTGCCCTCTTTCGCCCTTGCATTATTCGGTAGCAGTCAAGCCAAGGGAGAATAATGCAAGCGGTTACAAATTTAGAAATGCATTTTGAAGGTGCGGAGGGCATAAGTAGTCTGAGAGAGAAGAAGAACAGCCTTCTAACTTTGCAAAATATCTCACTGACGTGCATAGACCAAGAAAGCTTGTGGGTAGGTAAAGCTCTGAGGTATTTGAACACAGAAGTCAATAGCTCTGGAGGGCACGGTGTATTCCTGACTATTTCGCTGCGTTTTCACTGGTGCATACTGCAGTCAAGGTAATCATCTATAAATTGAGGTATTTGACTGTGGACAATGCGAAAATATGTTCGTTGTGTACAGAAAACAGAGTGAGTCTGTCAGCTATTTTGATTTGATCCCCCGGATGATAAATAAAATGATACATCGTGACATCTGGATGTATTCAAATCTGGAAAATAGGAAGAGAACCGATTTACAATATCGTCTAGTCAGCTTTGGATTATGGGAGTGACCTTTGGTCTAAAATGCTCATATCCAGATGGGGATGGAATAGGTAATTGTTTAACGTTTAAGGAGAAGAAGTGGGGTGAGTAAATAGTGCTCTGCAAGGCACCATCGTTGACAGGAAGTGGATAGGATGTCATTCTATTAAAGCACGTAAACTGAGCCCAGTCGGTGAAACAGTCACGAATCAGTCTGCATAAGCTCCGATCGACTGCTGATCTGGATAATAGATTGGACCACACTAATCTATCGAGACTGCCGAATGCACTCTTATGATCAAGGAATAGCATTCTAACCACCTTACGTTGTTTATCTAAAGCGGTTGCTATTGAGTTTACTATGTAGGCTATGGCATCAAGGATAGGTCAGGACGATTTATATGCAAACTGATAGATGTCCTCCTCCGTGGAAATGTGTGGAAGCAAAACTTTCTCCAGCATCTTGTGCGATGGGGCGGCATGTACAAGGCTCTTTTTTGGGACAGGCATTATCTCTAAAGGTCTCTATATGTTGGGAATCTTACCGCTTTTCAGAGAACACTTGAAAATATCTGCCAAGGGACCCCAAAGGGCATCAGTGCACACTTTAAGGACAACAAGGGATAAACCACCGGGGCCCGCGGCTTTAATGGTCTTCATCTGCTTTCAAACAGCCGTCGGCTCGATTTGAGGCGGCTCAGTAGTGCTGCTGTAGACAGGCAAACAGATATCTTAAGGCAGCAAACTAAAACCCTTTTCGAGTTCTTCGACGTCAACGGAACGGTTCCCGATGCTTGAATTATTCCCACATATCCTTTCATAGCACACCACATGTCCCGACAACTTGAGTTTCTCAGGATGGTGTCTGCATAAAGCGTATTTAGGCGTTTGGTTTCCAGTTTTTTCAACTTAGTAGTCCGCTTTACTTCAGACTTTCACCCGATTTTGTAAGCCTATTTTTCTCTTCTACGTAGTTGTTTCAGTAGGGGGGAGGAAAATTTGTCGGTCTGCATACTGGCGGCAATTTTGAAAACGACTCAAGATAGTCAGTAAGTTTCTCACAAAATGTTGATGGAGTTTGATTATAAAACACGGTAAAATCGGTGGAATTCATAACAGTTCGTAAATGTACTAAGCCGCCACCAGACACACACGGAGTCATCTTGATCCAAAGTAACTAAAGTCGGTAGGAAATCGGAAAATGCTCTGAGCTCATTCGCCGTTGTATCTAGGGTTAGGTGAGTGTAACTAGTGATTATTGATCGAAATCCGCTTAGAAAATACGGCTTGCATCTGATAACGAGTCAGCTTATCTTTTCGGTTGAGTATTTGTAAACCAACTTCATTGTCTTGTCTCGTCTTGTCTTAACGTAAGTAATAACTGCACCACGGCGATTTTGGAGCCTCGTTGGACGATCGGCTCATAGCATGTCAACGCGATTTGTGTATTATTTCACCCGCTACATTTTTGTGAAGCCATGACTTTTAAGGCATGCTAAATTCAGCGTTTTTGTACCTTTTCTTTGTTGTGATTTCTATGAAGTCATTTGTTTTCCTCAACAACGAGCGTATATTGCTTGATAATATTACAGAAAGCTAAATTTTTCTAACAGGACACCGTCTGAGACCCACTTGCTATCCAGCACGGTACTTTTTCATGATCCGATTGGATGTACTTTGTTTCCGAATTCCTTGGTAACACCGTTTTGCGCGAAAACAGGAAGTCTTTAAAAAACAGCCCCCCTCTAGGACAGCATATGGTGTTATTTTGACGAGTTTCAACAAAAATACGACGAACAAAGCCACAAAAAGCTGAGCTAAATGATATTCCAGTTAACAGCACGGCCACTCTGAAGGCCCAAAAGCCTGAGAGACCTTCTGAGTGTTTCCGTTTTCCACATGACTGACAAGTTGCATCGTTGGCAGGACATTTATGATGGGAATACGACTAATTTCGCTTCGGGCTGTCCGTGAGATAATTGATTGAGGGCGCTCGAACTGTCTGTGGTAACGACAGTGTAGATTAGTTTTTAGTTTGAAAGAACATCTGCGACTTCTGATGAGCTAGATCGAGAGCTTTAGCCTGGTCGTATGAGGTACTCGCGTCAGCTGTTTTGTTTTCGACAAACCGCTGTCGAATAGGACTTGGTAAAATCCTACTAATAACGCATCGTGGACGGCGTCCTTGTTTTTTCGCGCTGGTAGCCTTCAAATCACAATCTCTGGCATGATTTATAAGCTTGTGCATGAATTATTCAGTGGTCTCGAGATTATTCTGCTTCGATGTTGCCGGAAGATGGCGCCCAGAAATTTAGATTGAGTGGTGATGATGCCAGAACCACAATCAGTGCACCGAGAAGCAAACTTGTAAACAGTTGGAGACAAACAGTTTATGAAGGTTTTGAGTTTATCTGACTGGTGTTCATTAACTGGTCCCAAAAAACATGTAAAGGTATCTCTGTCCCCGAGAGTCAGCACCATTTTGAGTATTTGGGCCAGCGCCGAAACGATCTGGACGCAGGTGTCGATCCATTGTTTTGGTTGGTTATGTTGCAACGTATGCATTTGTGCGATTATCTAAATGAAAAGTCAGAAGACTACACCATATTTAAAAGCTTTAATCGGCCAAAAACGAGTCAAGCGAAATGTTAGCGTATGCAAACGAAATGAGAGCGAATTATGAAACAGAAGCACAGTAGCAAATATATGATTGCCGTTTCCTCACGCCTATTTGGTAGACGCTCATGAGCATACCTTGGATTGCATTCGAGTTTGACTTCGTCGACATCAGGCTCAAACATGAACGAACGGATATTGCGCCTCATGAAGACTGGCCCGGGAACAGCAAGCCAGCTTGATAAACACACTCCTGATTCGAACTTCCTGTTGTATTGTGACAAAAGTTCGTTGGTGGCGTTGGTCACAGTGCACAGCGGGTAGCGAGTTTAATGGTGTGCCTTTGGGAGGGCTGTTTCCCACTCAGGGACAGGTAGATCACTGGATTTAGCGGCAAGAGAGATACAGCGCCATATGCGGTCGGCTAATCCTCTCCAAGAAGCCAGCGAGAGTAAAGTAAGTAAACGCCATATAGTACCACGTGGGCGTTCCACTTACTCTTTAGACAGGATTATAAGCTGTTGTTCTATTGGTCACAATCCCTTTAGCATATAAGAAATGTTTCAGTTGTTCTGACATGAATGGTGGACCGTGGTCTCAGTGGATGTGCGGCGGCATGCCAAACATAAAGACAGTTGGAAGAATCGGTCAATGATAGTTGACGCCGTCATGTTCTAGCAAGATAAGGCAAATAGAAATCTAGAATATTCGTCAATTATTGTAAATAGAGACCTATTACGAGCAGATGAATGCAGTGATTTTTTGAAGTGGATTTCAATACGTTCAAATGAAGACGTGGCTTTGATCATGTTACGAGTAGGTGTTGCAAAATCTCGATTTTAGCTCACCCCAGACAGCACAACTGGATATTGTTTTCTCAACATCCTCAACTACGAAAGAGAGATATATGGATCGCACAACATGTATCAATCGAACTGCTTCAGGATGGTATGGAGAATCGTGTACATCCTTCAGAGAAATGTCACATGCACAAAAACAACACTCACAAGATAGCCCATCGACTGCTTTGTTTTCCTCGCCGCAACCGTAAACCACGTCGAAGTTCAAACGATAATTCGAAGCACCAACACTTTGTGCTTAATATGAAAGCAACTGATCTTGGTTCGTAATTAATTGAGCGTACACCAAATAAACAATGTCGCCACTTTCGGGTGGCCTCGACAATGGCATATGCCTCCTTTTCTACTGATGAATGATATCACTCACTACCTTTCACTGTCCTAGAAAAGAAACCAACCGGTCTGCTGCTCTGTTAATACTGCAGCGATATTAGTGTCAAAGGTGTCCGTCTCGACCACGAAGAATGATTCTGGATCTACTGTTAACACTACGGATCTCGACAGTTCGTCTTTCATGTGATTTCATCCGGCAAGTAAAATATTCGTTTGTTGACTAGAGGTCGAATTTTACCCGAATAATGGGATATTCATGGCGAATAATACGTAAAGAGCCAATGACGCTCTGTTGAGACTTAAAATCCTTTGGAAACGGTAGGTTATGGAGGGCTTCTAGTCTATCGGGATTAATTTTTATCTACCTGTGGGAGATTTCATATCCCAAAGTCATGATCAGCTTCACTCCGATTGTGCTTTTATTGTCGTTAAATGTTATTCCGTATCACTTGGTAACAGTGTATAACCGCGACAGGTTTGTCTGATATTGTTCTTCGTCTTCACCACAAATAGTAATGTTGTCCAAATATGCAGAGGTGGCTGAGAGCGATTTTGACTTGATAATCTGATTGATGGCCCTCTGAGACCACGAAACATCGTTCCTGAAACCGAAGGGAATCCTACGAAACTGGAACACATTTCTACAGGCTTACAATGCAGTGAATGCCTTATTTCTCTCCCGGATCGGTATTTGGTGGCAGGCAGATCTTAAACGTAGAGTACTAAAAACAAAATGGCTTGGGGTTTTTTCTATCATTTGATCGATTTTGGGAGTGGATGGGCGTCAAGGAGCGTGAATCGGTTGACTGTATGACTAATTAATCACCTGTGTTTGTGCCGTTCTTCAGTAGTGACCAGCATCTGAGCGCGCCAGGGTGATTTGGACGGTTCTGTGATTTGATGTTTTAGTAGCTGGTCAGTTTTCATTTTCATAAAACCATGTGCGGCGGAATGTCGTGATTTGGTGCGGTCGGGATACAGTCAGGTAATAGGCAGCGAAACAGAGGTGGTGAGTTAGTATGAACAGTAGTAAGGTTATACGATGAAAAGGATTCATGTTTGCTTTCAATAGAAATTACAAGCACGTTATGCAAACGCAAGAAGTCATGACCCAAGGGCATATCACAGGGGTTGACCAGAATGGAAAGTTTAAAGAGAGGGTAGTTTACATTTTTGTAAGACAATGTCACATTGCAGGATCCGTGTTTGTAAGAATAATGGATTTCATGGTAGTGGAGCTACCTGATCGTTCGACCTTCAAACGTTGTTTTCGAACAAAAAACTACAAAATGTAACTGTCTGAACTGTCGGTACCTAACAATGCTTGCAAGGGTACTCCGTTGATGAAAACCCGCACTGCTGTAGCAAAAAGATAGTCAGCAACGGAAGCCGGTACCATCACAGATCACAGGAACTAACTATCGACGATGTGCGAAGGCGACCGTCATACCTTTTAGCAATGCTCTTTGTATTACAGTTTGAAAATAGCATCTTCAAACAAGGATGTCTGGCTTATCCATTGAAGTAACGCTTATCAACCGCCGCTGCTGTTACACCCGACTCAAACTTATGAGAGTGTAATCCTTTGGGTATATCTCGATCAGATCTTGGCGCTGAATATCGGGTAAAATGGGTGAGATTGATGACAAACCAGTCCCAATGAACGAACTTGTTCTTAAGCAGTATCGAGGTCCAGCGTTCTGTTTTTCAGAAGGCACTGTCGAAAGGTGTTAGAATGCATCCCACTGATGAGTGAATTGCTTATAGCATCGTTTTGATTTGGTTTGGCTGTGACAGATTCACAATCACAGTCCTTCGCTAACAGTGTTAGCTTGCAAGAGGGCAATAGTTGTCGAGCAGAAACCTAATTTTTCGGCTTTATGTGAAAAATTTCAATGGTATCGAGTGCCGCTTCGTACGTTTTGCTCTCGGCACTACATTCATTTGCCAGCCATGCACCTTCTGTATGCGCAATGACACCTTATAGGTTGTCTGACCAATTGGTGAGATGTAGCTACCCAGGTAATAGAACTTATGTACATCAGCTAGGGATTCCCTTGCCTAGACAAAGTTTAGAGTAGAGCCAACCCAACATTGTAACAGTTTTGAATGTGGAAAACACAAACTGCAGATCTGCAATGTGCATCTTCTGACTCATTTGAGTAGTTAGTAAGTGTCTAGCTCCTTGTGTAGTCGTTGGCGTAGTTATATAGCAGTGATGATAGAGGACAGCCCTATCTTTTTTCAGTAGTGAGTGCAAACTCCAAGGATTCTTTGTCATACATACTGACGCGCATCCTAGTAGACGGGTAGTGTCCCCTCAGTAGCCTTACGAGTTTATCAGTTATCCTGTCAGATTCCATTATGGCCAAGAAACACCCACCGTTAACCGAACCGAAAGCTGCTGAAGCAGGCTATGGTTACCTCCTGGAACTTGTAGTGGCACCGCAGTGTGAAAATTTGACCCATGCAGCCTCTGCCACGGCGGAAGCCGCTGTGATTCTGTCGGGTGCGGCGGTCTCTTAGCAGAGAATCGGTTGAGTATCCGCGCGCAGGAAATCCTCGTGACATCATCGATCAAACTGATCCGCGGTATTTCTCACTGCTTTCTCTCATTTCTTGGAGACAGACAGCGGAATAGGCGTGTCCCAGCCAGTCGGGAAGACTTCTCCCCATTGGATCCAAATAGAGTGTATAGTGTGCCGGTCGTTGACGAAATGCTGTACTTGTAGACATGACAGTATCCTATCTTCTCCGCGTGGTTTACTGTTCTTTAGCTGGTTGATGGCCGTGACTGTTTCAGTTGCACTCAGCGGCTCGCAATTTTCGTTACAGAACTCTGAGAGTACTGAGGGTTGTACGTGCGTCAAATGGTGTTAAGGTCAGTTGAGCAATCGATCGAATTGCTCTATTCATCGTTCTGTTTCTCTTCTTTGCTCGGGTATGAGCCGACCGACTGCATTCCGTGCCTGCGGCGCCCGTCTGATGCATTGTGAATGAGGCGAAATAGCTTGCTGAGATCATCAACCCCCGGAACGGTCTCCATCTTTTCCGTTATTTCTATCAAGTGGCGTTTACGATTAGTCCTGGCAAATCGTGAGACATCCTTTTACAGTCTGCGGTGTTCGCTACTTTCTGATATTTGTGCTTCATGCCCTTTGACTGACAGGTTAAGTATGCCCCCAGAGATCCAGTCTTTTAGATGTCTTTCGGTTTTCCTTAGTTTTTTTAAGACAGTTTCTCTCTTGATCATCATCCACCGTTCTTCCACTGATCAATGTTGCTGCCTTATTGTGATGATCGGGTTTGAGTGTCACGATGACTCCGAGAGCTATGACGATTGGAGCGCATAGCGCTTCTTTGGTGTCACCCATATTGGATAGGCCGAAGGCGAGTAGGCAGACAGGTTCATAAACAATAATATGTCATCAGCGAATGTGGCTCGCCATTTAATAGGGCCATTGCCTCTTACTCAACTATCGTGGGTGGTTTGTGGCTCACCAGGACTCGTTGGGCATCGTTGACTGGCAGACCGCCATTCAAAAGGCGCGTTAACCGCTCGTTCAGTCACTGGCTCCTGTTGCCCGACAGGTAGAATTTGGTTGTGCATGGGCTAAAGTTGCTACCTCGGACAAAAGGCCGAGTGATGCTAGGGATGCCATTTTGTACCTGATTCTCAAGACTCCTCATGGACAGTTCCTCTACACACACCCCTCCGGTGCCGGTGTCATTCGGGACATTCATGAAGCCAGCTCATCTCGCAGGAGCTAGCTGGATAGAAGTAAAGTGGTAAAGTTCTACTGGAGTCGTATGTGGGTTGCGGTGGACAATCAAGTGACCGTTGCGCGTGATAGCGCTTGATGTTTACTGGGCTCGGTGCTGAGGCCCTATTGTTCATGGATAGGTGGATTCTGAAGCATTCACACAGTAGAACATAGCCTCAACTGTGTGTTTCTCGTCGAAATGCCGCGGTATGCTCGACGGTCCTCCACAGATAAAGCCGAATGAAACTTTGCTAGGATATGAATAAGTGCGACTGTCGTTTGCGCACCACATCAGTAACTGCTTTCTAGGTTGCTGAAAGCGTGCCACAAACGCCCATTCTGTTGGAGTCGACCGAGCTGACCAGGCGGTCGATATTCTCGCATCGTTGACTAAGGCTATATTTCCCCAGGACGTGTCGTGTTGACTCGTCTGGTTTTGGTCTCAAAGGTTAAGGATTGTCGTTGATTAGGCACGTCGATGGATATGGCTCAAAACTGAAATCAGTGTTTACTTATAAAACTCGGGTTCAATGAACATCAAATGAAACTTTCAAGAAACTACGAAAACGTGTGCCAAAGAAAAAACGAAATTTGTTTATATTAATGCTCATCTTCTTGTGGTCCCTCTCTCTCTTTCCAACGTCGGCGAGCTGAACGAATCTAGTCGGCGCAACTTCTGCGACGGTGGAAACCCGTTCGGTTAGACCGGTTATGGTGATCTCTTACACAAAGAAAGCTAATAAGTTGTACTATGCAACCACATTAATCATATTAGTGCATCTTCAGTTCTCTGTTTCTGTTTTTTTCCTTGAGATTGGTAGCAGGATAAACTTGTCCCAATCCATCGATAGCGCCTCGTTCTCCCATATGGAACAGTATAGTGCTCGAATATCTTCGTTTGGTGTTGGCAAACAAATCTCGTAGACTTCTGTTGGAATACTGTTTTCCTCATCAGCTTTTCTGCCATTCAACTGGACAATGACCCCACCAGTCTCCGGAGTAAATGTGTGGTTTGGTCTAGTAATCTGAGCAGTTGATCGAATTATTCTGCTCTCCGTTATACTCCTTAGTTCAGTAATGAACTGAGCCACCGTGTCACGCAGAAAAAACGCAGGCTTTCAGCGCCTAATTCGGTCGTCGGCCAGCCAGGTTGGTATTAAGTATTTGTCCTGGAGTTCAGAGTTGTTTTAAAACCCATTTTTATAAAGCCCGTAAACTTTATCCTCTCCTGGACTTCTCACACGTCCGGTGTCTGTTTGGTTGACGGACTTCGGAGAGGCAGACAGTACCGACGCGTTAGTTTTGCAGATACCGCAGTATGATGCTTGACAATTCGCGTGTCCTGATGGCCCCAGAAACAAACAGGAGTTGGTAATGTGTCAGAACCGAGATCGGTTCTGAGTGTATCGAAAAGTCGATGCGCCATGTGAAATGTTATGGTAAAATTTGATTGTTTAATAACACAGCGTGGTCGGAATCGTTGGTGACCGAAACGTCGACAACTTACCAACGATTTCAGCTACGCTATGTTACTAAACAACCAAATTCACCAAAACAAGAGTTGTCCCTCCTGGATCATTGTCTTATCTTGTCCATCGCCTGAATAACACGAAATGCATCACTTGCTGGTTACACCGCAGCATGAAGAAAACACCAGATTATGCAAGAAGAGTTCCGAAAAAATCTAGAAAGTGCCAATTGGTCTTTTTCCAGAGAAGCAAATCCAGCGTTTATACACCCAAACACCCTTCAAGTTGACAAAGATTTCTGGTCCTTAATTTTGAACAACATCGTATACTTTGATGTCAGCATGGCTGTAAAGCCTCGGCAAAGATTTCCCTCACATGTTTTGCCGCAGCTAGATGCATGTTCAGACGAGGCCTAAAGGGCCCAGCCACCATCTACCTTATTTGGTCCTCTTGTCGGACGTATTTTCTGCTATGCCAAAAAGCAGTTCAGCTTTTCAAACTGGAGGCTTCAGGCGTAATCGTTAAGCCACTATGAACAATTCCCAAACGCGAGGGAAAAGACTCGTGGAATGCATTGCCCAGTGATCAGTTTGGCTGTGTGGGGTAATTTAAAAACTATTAGGCATCAGGGAAATATTTCTAGAACAGTACCAGATAGTGCTGACTTTATTCAGTACTTGTGAAAGTAGTCGTGACATTGTGTTTGGGACATCTCAGAAACTCATACGAGTGTCGGAATTTTTTCATGATCTTTCATCTATCTTTATTCAGTGAATGACACATCGAAAGACGAGCAAATGTTGAATCTTTGAGTTGATAAATAACTTTCAAGTTTTCATAAAATGTGCATGGTTGTTTGCATCTAGTTGTCCCCCCAGTGTCCTCGATAGTCAAGCGGGCTGGTCCTTGCCTCAGACCATCTAGCATGCCATTTTTTTCCTCTACACGAAGTAGTGCTTTTCTGCGGTGTTGTAGGCTATTGACCCTGAAAAATAACGTCTCTGAACGAAGACCACTTTTGAGTGCCGAATTACTATGAGCGCCTTACGTGCTATAACTGCCATTGTTCTGACCTCTACCACCATGCAATGCCGTGGAGGTATCTATCAATATTTTTTGCACGAGAACAGTTTATAAATCATTCCGCATACCCAAACTAATCACTACAATGCACTCATTCTTCAATGGGTCGCGTCTTTTAGAGTTTAACAGCTTTCCATGGTGGTCTAGAGATCGTGTCCGAAACCCTCACTTTAAAGTCTGAACTAATGAACAAAGTGATGCTTTTCTAATGAGGATTTATTACCGTGAAATATATGCGTTAGTTTATGCATAATCACGTTAGATCGTGTTTGACCTGCAATTATCGCTTTATGGTTTATCGTTCCTCTTTTGGCGTGTGGTTTTTATCTCTACCGTTTCGGGCAACAGAAACTTCTTCATGTGATAAGTTTTTGTGCATTTATGCGGCTAGAGGTGAAAATGATTTACAGTTTTTTCTACCTCTAAATTTTTGTTTTTTCGATCATCAGGACCTGCTTCCAGATGTCACTCATCCAGCCTTTTTTGTTTTCTTAAGAAGCAGTTCAGCCATACGAATCATCGCCAGTCAATCGGGAGCGGCGTCCGCTGCTTGGTCGTCGCCCTCTGAAGCCTCTTGAAATCAAGGACCCTCGGGATCGCTGTCAGCCCACAAGCACAGTTCCTGATCAGACTAACAATGATAAAGCCAAATCGTCTCAAGAACCCTGGTCCACCGCACAGGCTACCGAGGCTACATCACAAGACACTTGATTTGCAATTACTGTGAAGCTAATTTTACCCAGTTGGAGAGTAACGGGAGATCAACGCGGTTTTTGACCCGTGCATCTTACAACGGTCTGATACATTGCAATTCTGCAATTTCGTTAACCGTTCTTGTGTCGGTTTTATGCCTTCTTTACTTCGACGAACCCTTATTTCGTATGTACCTCTCCGTCCCCACCGAATTACGAATCGCCGTCAGCATCCTTCGTTATGAAATCTGTGAGGTGCCACAGTAAAACTACCGTCTCAATCATCACTTCGTACACACTACCCCCTTTCCCCTAGTGCAAAGACTGGTGCGTTGTTTGTAGCTTCTTTGACCACGGTTTTTCGGTCGTTGAGACTGTGTTCACTGCTTCCACTTGGTATTAAGTGGACTGTATTAGAAACCCAATTTCAATGAAGAACCTCGTGCGACTACTACGGGTTAATGTATTGTAACACGGGTTAAAATTGTTTTACTTATTGATGGCCTTGAATTGCGGTAAGGAGAATTATCTCTGGTCTTGATTGGCATTATATAATATGCGGCTATGAACTTCCGACGGAACAAGTGAACATTGATATGAAGGCAACAGTCGAAATCTTCAATCCTCGGGCGTTGTGTTTATTCACGTGCAGATGATGGATATATCGGATTCTCAGTCAGTCAAGCTTAGCCTGTATGGTCGTGCAGCTTGAATGATTCCATGATTTGCGCGATCGACTGTGGGGGGTTGAGTGGTTTAGTCGACAGACTGAAGTCTGGTTGCAAGTTTTGAACTTTGTCGCCACCGTTATAGAAATCATTCCTGTCTCCTAACACGATTTGTAGGCCTTTATGCAGTTGTCCGCTCTGGATCTGTGTCGCGGTTACTCGTTTCTTCATTTTAGTTTAGCGTGTTCCTCGCGCGACACATGTGAAAGCATGAACTATGTGAATGGACTCCAATGATATACCGATTTTGTGAACAAAGACAATGAGAGTTGCTTACATGTTAGTCGAAATGGCTCTCTTTGTGTTGGAGATTATTTGAATGGATCGCTAACATTCTATCATTACAGTTCTCCTCCCGGGAACCGAGCGTGATACATGAAGAGTAAGCATGAACCATAGTTCTTCGTATGATGCAATCTTTCCCATGCTCCTGTGTTTCATTTGGTTTACGAAACAACAGGGGTTAATTGCGGTATTCTCAACTTCCTGCCTGTTTGTGAATCAGTAGTTCGCCTACGCTTCAAACTATTCTTCTGTCACAATACGCCTCGGCAGATTGCACACTGATAATCGATTCGAGGTCTTTTAAACCTTATTATTATCTCAATATCCCTTTTGTGGACTTTGTACTGCGTGGACCACCTGCACGTTACTCTAATGTGCGGCACTGCACAAATATGTTAACCAGAACAGTATTCTCCACGACCCGTGAGAACGAGAAGGCGATTGGGAGAGATAGTGGTTAGCGTGTATTTGGGAGCGTGCGTGAAAGCGTGCGCAAGAGCAACGGTCAAATGGCAACCGCGCTTGGCAGTCAGCGTTCAGTTAAACAATAAACGTGGTAAAAGTATGAACGAAGTTGGCCACCGCTACAGGGGCCTCCTCCTAGAAGTCCGACGGAGTTGGGCTTCGATCGTGATGGTAAGCCGGAATTATTGGTTGTCCAGGAACTCCTCATAGCTTGTCCGTTATATTGTTGTTGACGTCGAACGACTGCTGACGAGTTTACCGGTGCCTGCACTTTCGAGGTCCGATGTGCGTAGGTCCAACTGTGTTTTGGCGCCCACGGGTCTCGTACGAATGCAAGCCGGAAAATGCCTCGTCAGGTCCATCCAAAAAGGCGTCCAGTTGCCGTCTCCAGTGCCAGGCTGACTAATCGTCCCGCTGTCCAGATAGCGGTTGGCTCCTTGAACGTGCACGGGAGTCAGCCAGGCTACGGATGAAGCCAATGTGACTGTGTAGATCCGTCTGAGAGAGGGCAAGGTAAACTGGAACAAAATAGCGCCTGAGGGCGCCGGCGGATGTTGGACCGTAATAACAACACACAAACGATGTTCGGTGCTGTTGTAGTCGCTAGGAGACCAGAAGAAAATGAAATCATAACTACCGATTGTAATTTCTCGGGCCTGTTGGTTGGTAAATCCATGGTGAACTTCCCAACTTAGTGCTAACAGTCGGTTGTAAAAATCGTCACGAAATCGGCGAAGCGGACGGGATTTCGTAGTTGGCGACCGCGACGGCTACTTCGCGTTGAGAGTACGGTTGGAGAATCTGATGGACTAGCTGCCGGGTCCTCACTAGGCGTAATTGGGGGTGGTTCGAGTAATAACTCGCTCGATGCGGGTGACTGAGCGACTTGAGCAGGTGTAAATATGGCCGGGCGGCTCGCACTCCATGACGGCAGGCTTGAGACGGTCGATAGATACGGTGTCGTGTCGTCCGCTAATGTCTATGACAAATGTTTTTGCCCTACGTTTTACCACCCGAAAACGGCCAGTGTATGGCGCTTGTAGTCATCATCATCGTACAGCGTTAAACAGTAGGGCAAGCCCCACTGATCACTGCCTTTCTCACCATGTCGCACGTTAGATTAGAAAGTATGAATATACAAGATGGACAGGGACTGGACCTACATGGGTGGGAAAAGAAAAGAATGCCCTAGTAGACAACACACGGAATACACAGTCTAACTGTACAAACGTACACCGATCAAACATTCTGATTCGATAGAAAGTGACAACACGATCTCCACTGTTCGCGGTTCGCAGCCATATCCTTCAGTGTCTCCAGCCAACTGGTAGACGGATCTTTTGGACCCCAACCACGAAGACGTGAAGCACCTACTTTTCCTAAGTCTGCTGTACATTTTCTCATTCCTCGCTGCCACGTCATCTGTTGACCTCCACGTGGTCTCATCCACCCCCTGGGAGGGGCGGAGAATAGGACACAGTACGGTAGACGTGTGTTTGCCATACGTAACACGTGTCCCAACCAACGAAGTCTACTAAGTTGGATACGCTGTGACAGAACGTTCTCTGAATTAGTACCCAATACTCGCTTTCTTACCTCATCGTTGCTTACTTGGCTATTCCACCCAATCCTAGCGATACTACGTAAACATCGATGGTCGAAAACCTCAAGACGACAAATATCTTCAGCACGCAGACTCCAAGTTTCGCAACCATACAACAAAACTGAACGCACTGCGGCACAGTATACACGACCTTTCAACTTCAGTGAAATATCGGATCGGCGCCACAAGTGCTTCAGTCCAGCGTACGCCGCTCGAGCTTTGGATATCCGCGTACTCACCTCTACTACTGTGCTCCCATCCGTCGTCACGCAGCTACCGAGGTAGGTGAATTTGTAAGGCTGATTGTACCTTACTTCGCGGTTTCCTTAGTAAACGCGTGCTTCGGTCCTTTGTACTGCGTGGACCACCTGCACGTTACTCTAATACTCGGCACTGTACGAATATGTTAACCAGAATAGTATTTTCTACGACCCATGAGAACGAGAAGGCGATTGGGAGAGATAGTGGTTAGCGTGTATTTGGGAGCGTGCGCAAGAGCAACGGTCAAATGGCAACCGCGCTTGGCAGTCAGCGTTCAGTTAAACAATAAACGTGGTAAAAGTATGAACGAAGTTGGCCACCGCTACAGGGGCCTCCTCCTAGAAGTCCGACGGAGTTGGGCTTCGATCGTGATGGTAAGCCGGAATTATTGGTTGTCCAGGAACTCCTCATAGCTTGTCCGTTATATTGTTGTTGACGTCGAACGACTGCTGACGAGTTTACCGGTGCCTGCACTTTCGAGGTCCGATGTGCGTAGGTCCAACTGTGTTTTGGCGCCCACGGGTCTCGTACGAATGCAAGCCGGAAAATGCCTCGTCAGGTCCATCCAAAAAGGCGTCCAGTTGCCGTCTCCAGTGCCAGGCTGACTAATCGTCCCGCTGTCCAGATAGCGGTTGGCTCCTTGAACGTGCACGGGAGTCAGCCAGGCTACGGATGAAGCCAATGTGACTGTGTAGATCCGTCTGAGAGAGGGCAAGGTAAACTGGAACAAAATAGCGCCTGAGGGCGCCGGCGGATGTTGGACCGTAATAACAACACACAAACGATGTTCGGTGCTGTTGTAGTCGCTAGGAGACCAGAAGAAAATGAAATCATAACTACCGATTGTAATTTCTCGGGCCTGTTGGTTGGTAAATCCATGGTGAACTTCCCAACTTAGTGCTAACAGTCGGTTGTAAAAATCGTCACGAAATCGGCGAAGCGGACGGGATTTCGTAGTTGGCGACCGCGACGGCTACTTCGCGTTGAGAGTACGGTTGGAGAATCTGATGGACTAGCTGCCGGGTCCTCACTAGGCGTAATTGGGGGTGGTTCGAGTAATAACTCGCTCGATGCGGGTGACTGAGCGACTTGAGCAGGTGTAAATATGGCCGGGCGGCTCGCACTCCATGACGGCAGGCTTGAGACGGTCGATAGATACGGTGTCGTGTCGTCCGCTAATGTCTATGACAAATGTTTTTGCCCTACGTTTTACCACCCGAAAACGGCCAGTGTATGGCGCTTGTAGTCATCATCATCGTACAGCGTTAAACAGTAGGGCAAGCCCCACTGATCACTGCCTTTCTCACCATGTCGCACGTTAGATTAGAAAGTATGAATATACAAGATGGACAGGGACTGGACCTACATGGGTGGGAAAAGAAAAGAATGCCCTAGTAGACAACACACGGAATACACAGTCTAACTGTACAAACGTACACCGATCAAACATTCTGATTCGATAGAAAGTGACAACACGATCTCCACTGTTCGCGGTTCGCAGCCATATCCTTCAGTGTCTCCAGCCAACTGGTAGACGGATCTTTTGGACCCCAACCACGAAGACGTGAAGCACCTACTTTTCCTAAGTCTGCTGTACATTTTCTCATTCCTCGCTGCCACGTCATCTGTTGACCTCCACGTGGTCTCATCCACCCCCTGGGAGGGGCGGAGAATAGGACACAGTACGGTAGACGTGTGTTTGCCATACGTAACACGTGTCCCAACCAACGAAGTCTACTAAGTTGGATACGCTGTGACAGAACGTTCTCTGAATTAGTACCCAATACTCGCTTTCTTACCTCATCGTTGCTTACTTGGCTATTCCACCCAATCCTAGCGATACTACGTAAACATCGATGGTCGAAAACCTCAAGACGACAAATATCTTCAGCACGCAGACTCCAAGTTTCGCAACCATACAACAAAACTGAACGCACTGCGGCACAGTATACACGACCTTTCAACTTCAGTGAAATATCGGATCGGCGCCACAAGTGCTTCAGTCCAGCGTACGCCGCTCGAGCTTTGGATATCCGCGTACTCACCTCTACTACTGTGCTCCCATCCGTCGTCACGCAGCTACCGAGGTAGGTGAAGTTGTAAGGCTGATTGTACCTTACTTCGCGGTTTCCTTAGTAAACGCGTGCTTCGGTCCTTTGTACTGCGTGGACCACCTGCACGTTACTCTAATGTGCGGCACTGCACAAATATGTTAACCAGAACAGTATTCTCCACGACCCGTGAGAACGAGAAGGCGATTGGGAGAGATAGTGGTTAGCGTGTATTTGGGAGCGTGCGCAAGAGCAACGGTCAAATGGCAACCGCGCTTGGCAGTCAGCGTTCAGTTAAACAATAAACGTGGTAAAAGTATGAACGAAGATGGCAACCACTACAGGGGCCTCCTCCTAGAAGTCCGACGGAGTTGGGCTTCGATCGTGATGGTAAGCCGGAATTATTGGTTGTCCAGGAACTCCTCATAGCTTGTCCGTTATATTGTTGTTGACGTCGAACGACTGCTGACGAGTTTACCGGTGCCTGCACTTTCGAGGTCCGATGTGCGTAGGTCCAACTGTGTTTTGGCGCCCACGGGTCTCGTACGAATGCAAGCCGGAAAATGCCTCGTCAGGTCCATCCAAAAAGGCGTCCAGTTGCCGTCTCCAGTGCCAGGCTGACTAATCGTCCCGCTGTCCAGATAGCGGTTGGCTCCTTGAACGTGCACGGGAGTCAGCCAGGCTACGGATGAAGCCAATGTGACTGTGTAGATCCGTCTGAGAGAGGGCAAGGTAAACTGGAACAAAATAGCGCCTGAGGGCGCCGGCGGATGTTGGACCGTAATAACAACACACAAACGATGTTCGGTGCTGTTGTAGTCGCTAGGAGACCAGAAGAAAATGAAATCATAACTACCGATTGTAATTTCTCGGGCCTGTTGGTTGGTAAATCCATGGTGAACTTCCCAACTTAGTGCTAACAGTCGGTTGTAAAAATCGTCACGAAATCGGCGAAGCGGACGGGATTTCGTAGTTGGCGACCGCGACGGCTACTTCGCGTTGAGAGTACGGTTGGAGAATCTGATGGACTAGCTGCCAGGTCCTCACTAGGCGTAATTGGGGGTGGTTCGAGTAATAACTCGCTCGATGCGGGTGACTGAGCGACTTGAGCAGGTGTAAATATGGCCGGGCGGCTCGCACTCCATGACGGCAGGCTTGAGACGGTCGATAGATACGGTGTCGTGTCGTCCGCTAATGTCTATGACAAATGTTTTTGCCCTACGTTTTACCACCCGAAAACGGCCAGTGTATGGCGCTTGTAGTCATCATCATCGTACAGCGTTAAACAGTAGGGCAAGCCCCACTGATCACTGCCTTTCTCACCATGTCGCACGTTAGATTAGAAAGTATGAATATACAAGATGGACAGGGACTGGACCTACATGGGTGGGAAAAGAAAAGAATGCCCTAGTAGACAACACACGGAATACACAGTCTAACTGTACAAACGTACACCGATCAAACATTCTGATTCGATAGAAAGTGACAACACGATCTCCACTGTTCGCGGTTCGCAGCCATATCCTTCAGTGTCTCCAGCCAACTGGTAGACGGATCTTTTGGACCCCAACCACGAAGACGTGAAGCACCTACTTTTCCTAAGTCTGCTGTACATTTTCTCATTCCTCGCTGCCACGTCATCTGTTGACCTCCACGTGGTCTCATCCACCCCCTGGGAGGGGCGGAGAATAGGACACAGTACGGTAGACGTGTGTTTGCCATACGTAACACGTGTCCCAACCAACGAAGTCTACTAAGTTGGATACGCTGTGACAGAACGTTCTCTGAATTAGTACCCAATACTCGCTTTCTTACCTCATCGTTGCTTACTCGGCTATTCCACCCAATCCTAGCGATACTACGTAAACATCGATGGTCGAAAACCTCAAGACGACAAATATCTTCAGCACGCAGACTCCAAGTTTCGCAACCATACAACAAAACTGAACGCACTGCGGCACAGTATACACGACCTTTCAACTTCAGTGAAATATCGGATCGGCGCCACAAGTGCTTCAGTCCAGCGTACGCCGCTCGAGCTTTGGATATCCGCGTACTCACCTCTACTACTGTGCTCCCATCCGTCGTCACGCAGCTACCGAGGTAGGTGAATTTGTAAGGCTGATTGTACCTTACTTCGCGGTTTCCTTAGTAAACGCGTGCTTCGGTCCTTTGTACTGCGTGGACCACCTGCACGTTACTCTAATGCTCGGCACTGTACGAATATGTTAACCAGAATAGTATTTTCTACGACCCATGAGAACGAGAAGGCGATTGGGAGAGATAGTGGTTAGCGTGTATTTGGGAGCGTGCGCAAGAGCAACGGTCAAATGGCAACCGCGCTTGGCAGTCAGCGTTCAGTTAAACAATAAACGTGGTAAAAGTATGAACGAAGTTGGCCACCGCTACAGGGGCCTCCTCCTAGAAGTCCGACGGAGTTGGGCTTCGATCGTGATGGTAAGCCGGAATTATTGGTTGTCCAGGAACTCCTCATAGCTTGTCCGTTATATTGTTGTTGACGTCGAACGACTGCTGACGAGTTTACCGGTGCCTGCACTTTCGAGGTCCGATGTGCGTAGGTCCAACTGTGTTTTGGCGCCCACGGGTCTCGTACGAATGCAAGCCGGAAAATGCCTCGTCAGGTCCATCCAAAAAGGCGTCCAGTTGCCGTCTCCAGTGCCAGGCTGACTAATCGTCCCGCTGTCCAGATAGCGGTTGGCTCCTTGAACGTGCACGGGAGTCAGCCAGGCTACGGATGAAGCCAATGTGACTGTGTAGATCCGTCTGAGAGAGGGCAAGGTAAACTGGAACAAAATAGCGCCTGAGGGCGCCGGCGGATGTTGGACCGTAATAACAACACACAAACGATGTTCGGTGCTGTTGTAGTCGCTAGGAGACCAGAAGAAAATGAAATCATAACTACCGATTGTAATTTCTCGGGCCTGTTGGTTGGTAAATCCATGGTGAACTTCCCAACTTAGTGCTAACAGTCGGTTGTAAAAATCGTCACGAAATCGGCGAAGCGGACGGGATTTCGTAGTTGGCGACCGCGACGGCTACTTCGCGTTGAGAGTACGGTTGGAGAATCTGATGGACTAGCTGCCGGGTCCTCACTAGGCGTAATTGGGGGTGGTTCGAGTAATAACTCGCTCGATGCGGGTGACTGAGCGACTTGAGCAGGTGTAAATATGGCCGGGCGGCTCGCACTCCATGACGGCAGGCTTGAGACGGTCGATAGATACGGTGTCGTGTCGTCCGCTAATGTCTATGACAAATGTTTTTGCCCTACGTTTTACCACCCGAAAACGGCCAGTGTATGGCGCTTGTAGTCATCATCATCGTACAGCGTTAAACAGTAGGGCAAGCCCCACTGATCACTGCCTTTCTCACCATGTCGCACGTTAGATTAGAAAGTATGAATATACAAGATGGACAGGGACTGGACCTACATGGGTGGGAAAAGAAAAGAATGCCCTAGTAGACAACACACGGAATACACAGTCTAACTGTACAAACGTACACCGATCAAACATTCTGATTCGATAGAAAGTGACAACACGATCTCCACTGTTCGCGGTTCGCAGCCATATCCTTCAGTGTCTCCAGCCAACTGGTAGACGGATCTTTTGGACCCCAACCACGAAGACGTGAAGCACCTACTTTTCCTAAGTCTGCTGTACATTTTCTCATTCCTCGCTGCCACGTCATCTGTTGACCTCCACGTGGTCTCATCCACCCCCTGGGAGGGGCGGAGAATAGGACACAGTACGGTAGACGTGTGTTTGCCATACGTAACACGTGTCCCAACCAACGAAGTCTACTAAGTTGGATACGCTGTGACAGAACGTTCTCTGAATTAGTACCCAATACTCGCTTTCTTACCTCATCGTTGCTTACTCGGCTATTCCACCCAATCCTAGCGATACTACGTAAACATCGATGGTCGAAAACCTCAAGACGACAAATATCTTCAGCACGCAGACTCCAAGTTTCGCAACCATACAACAAAACTGAACGCACTGCGGCACAGTATACACGACCTTTCAACTTCAGTGAAATATCGGATCGGCGCCACAAGTGCTTCAGTCCAGCGTACGCCGCTCGAGCTTTGGATATCCGCGTACTCACCTCTACTACTGTGCTCCCATCCGTCGTCACGCAGCTACCGAGGTAGGTGAATTTGTAAGGCTGATTGTACCTTACTTCGCGGTTTCCTTAGTAAACGCGTGCTTCGGTCCTTTGTACTGCGTGGACCACCTGCACGTTACTCTAATGCTCGGCACTGTACGAATATGTTAACCAGAATAGTATTTTCTACGACCCATGAGAACGAGAAGGCGATTGGGAGAGATAGTGGTTAGCGTGTATTTGGGAGCGTGCGCAAGAGCAACGGTCAAATGGCAACCGCGCTTGGCAGTCAGCGTTCAGTTAAACAATAAACGTGGTAAAAGTATGAACGAAGTTGGCCACCGCTACAGGGGCCTCCTCCTAGAAGTCCGACGGAGTTGGGCTTCGATCGTGATGGTAAGCCGGAATTATTGGTTGTCCAGGAACTCCTCATAGCTTGTCCGTTATATTGTTGTTGACGTCGAACGACTGCTGACGAGTTTACCGGTGCCTGCACTTTCGAGGTCCGATGTGCGTAGGTCCAACTGTGTTTTGGCGCCCACGGGTCTCGTACGAATGCAAGCCGGAAAATGCCTCGTCAGGTCCATCCAAAAAGGCGTCCAGTTGCCGTCTCCAGTGCCAGGCTGACTAATCGTCCCGCTGTCCAGATAGCGGTTGGCTCCTTGAACGTGCACGGGAGTCAGCCAGGCTACGGATGAAGCCAATGTGACTGTGTAGATCCGTCTGAGAGAGGGCAAGGTAAACTGGAACAAAATAGCGCCTGAGGGCGCCGGCGGATGTTGGACCGTAATAACAACACACAAACGATGTTCGGTGCTGTTGTAGTCGCTAGGAGACCAGAAGAAAATGAAATCATAACTACCGATTGTAATTTCTCGGGCCTGTTGGTTGGTAAATCCATGGTGAACTTCCCAACTTAGTGCTAACAGTCGGTTGTAAAAATCGTCACGAAATCGGCGAAGCGGACGGGATTTCGTAGTTGGCGACCGCGACGGCTACTTCGCGTTGAGAGTACGGTTGGAGAATCTGATGGACTAGCTGCCGGGTCCTCACTAGGCGTAATTGGGGGTGGTTCGAGTAATAACTCGCTCGATGCGGGTGACTGAGCGACTTGAGCAGGTGTAAATATGGCCGGGCGGCTCGCACTCCATGACGGCAGGCTTGAGACGGTCGATAGATACGGTGTCGTGTCGTCCGCTAATGTCTATGACAAATGTTTTTGCCCTACGTTTTACCACCCGAAAACGGCCAGTGTATGGCGCTTGTAGTCATCATCATCGTACAGCGTTAAACAGTAGGGCAAGCCCCACTGATCACTGCCTTTCTCACCATGTCGCACGTTAGATTAGAAAGTATGAATATACAAGATGGACAGGGACTGGACCTACATGGGTGGGAAAAGAAAAGAATGCCCTAGTAGACAACACACGGAATACACAGTCTAACTGTACAAACGTACACCGATCAAACATTCTGATTCGATAGAAAGTGACAACACGATCTCCACTGTTCGCGGTTCGCAGCCATATCCTTCAGTGTCTCCAGCCAACTGGTAGACGGATCTTTTGGACCCCAACCACGAAGACGTGAAGCACCTACTTTTCCTAAGTCTGCTGTACATTTTCTCATTCCTCGCTGCCACGTCATCTGTTGACCTCCACGTGGTCTCATCCACCCCCTGGGAGGGGCGGAGAATAGGACACAGTACGGTAGACGTGTGTTTGCCATACGTAACACGTGTCCCAACCAACGAAGTCTACTAAGTTGGATACGCTGTGACAGAACGTTCTCTGAATTAGTACCCAATACTCGCTTTCTTACCTCATCGTTGCTTACTCGGCTATTCCACCCAATCCTAGCGATACTACGTAAACATCGATGGTCGAAAACCTCAAGACGACAAATATCTTCAGCACGCAGACTCCAAGTTTCGCAACCATACAACAAAACTGAACGCACTGCGGCACAGTATACACGACCTTTCAACTTCAGTGAAATATCGGATCGGCGCCACAAGTGCTTCAGTCCAGCGTACGCCGCTCGAGCTTTGGATATCCGCGTACTCACCTCTACTACTGTGCTCCCATCCGTCGTCACGCAGCTACCGAGGTAGGTGAATTTGTAAGGCTGATTGTACCTTACTTCGCGGTTTCCTTAGTAAACGCGTGCTTCGGTCCTTTGTACTGCGTGGACCACCTGCACGTTACTCTAATGCTCGGCACTGTACGAATATGTTAACCAGAATAGTATTTTCTACGACCCATGAGAACGAGAAGGCGATTGGGAGAGATAGTGGTTAGCGTGTATTTGGGAGCGTGCGCAAGAGCAACGGTCAAATGGCAACCGCGCTTGGCAGTCAGCGTTCAGTTAAACAATAAACGTGGTAAAAGTATGAACGAAGTTGGCCACCGCTACAGGGGCCTCCTCCTAGAAGTCCGACGGAGTTGGGCTTCGATCGTGATGGTAAGCCGGAATTATTGGTTGTCCAGGAACTCCTCATAGCTTGTCCGTTATATTGTTGTTGACGTCGAACGACTGCTGACGAGTTTACCGGTGCCTGCACTTTCGAGGTCCGATGTGCGTAGGTCCAACTGTGTTTTGGCGCCCACGGGTCTCGTACGAATGCAAGCCGGAAAATGCCTCGTCAGGTCCATCCAAAAAGGCGTCCAGTTGCCGTCTCCAGTGCCAGGCTGACTAATCGTCCCGCTGTCCAGATAGCGGTTGGCTCCTTGAACGTGCACGGGAGTCAGCCAGGCTACGGATGAAGCCAATGTGACTGTGTAGATCCGTCTGAGAGAGGGCAAGGTAAACTGGAACAAAATAGCGCCTGAGGGCGCCGGCGGATGTTGGACCGTAATAACAACACACAAACGATGTTCGGTGCTGTTGTAGTCGCTAGGAGACCAGAAGAAAATGAAATCATAACTACCGATTGTAATTTCTCGGGCCTGTTGGTTGGTAAATCCATGGTGAACTTCCCAACTTAGTGCTAACAGTCGGTTGTAAAAATCGTCACGAAATCGGCGAAGCGGACGGGATTTCGTAGTTGGCGACCGCGACGGCTACTTCGCGTTGAGAGTACGGTTGGAGAATCTGATGGACTAGCTGCCGGGTCCTCACTAGGCGTAATTGGGGGTGGTTCGAGTAATAACTCGCTCGATGCGGGTGACTGAGCGACTTGAGCAGGTGTAAATATGGCCGGGCGGCTCGCACTCCATGACGGCAGGCTTGAGACGGTCGATAGATACGGTGTCGTGTCGTCCGCTAATGTCTATGACAAATGTTTTTGCCCTACGTTTTACCACCCGAAAACGGCCAGTGTATGGCGCTTGTAGTCATCATCATCGTACAGCGTTAAACAGTAGGGCAAGCCCCACTGATCACTGCCTTTCTCACCATGTCGCACGTTAGATTAGAAAGTATGAATATACAAGATGGACAGGGACTGGACCTACATGGGTGGGAAAAGAAAAGAATGCCCTAGTAGACAACACACGGAATACACAGTCTAACTGTACAAACGTACACCGATCAAACATTCTGATTCGATAGAAAGTGACAACACGATCTCCACTGTTCGCGGTTCGCAGCCATATCCTTCAGTGTCTCCAGCCAACTGGTAGACGGATCTTTTGGACCCCAACCACGAAGACGTGAAGCACCTACTTTTCCTAAGTCTGCTGTACATTTTCTCATTCCTCGCTGCCACGTCATCTGTTGACCTCCACGTGGTCTCATCCACCCCCTGGGAGGGGCGGAGAATAGGACACAGTACGGTAGACGTGTGTTTGCCATACGTAACACGTGTCCCAACCAACGAAGTCTACTAAGTTGGATACGCTGTGACAGAACGTTCTCTGAATTAGTACCCAATACTCGCTTTCTTACCTCATCGTTGCTTACTTGGCTATTCCACCCAATCCTAGCGATACTACGTAAACATCGATGGTCGAAAACCTCAAGACGACAAATATCTTCAGCACGCAGACTCCAAGTTTCGCAACCATACAACAAAACTGAACGCACTGCGGCACAGTATACACGACCTTTCAACTTCAGTGAAATATCGGATCGGCGCCACAAGTGCTTCAGTCCAGCGTACGCCGCTCGAGCTTTGGATATCCGCGTACTCACCTCTACTACTGTGCTCCCATCCGTCGTCACGCAGCTACCGAGGTAGGTGAAGTTGTAAGGCTGATTGTACCTTACTTCGCGGTTTCCTTAGTAAACGCGTGCTTCGGTCCTTTGTACTGCGTGGACCACCTGCACGTTACTCTAATGTGCGGCACTGCACAAATATGTTAACCAGAACAGTATTCTCCACGACCCGTGAGAACGAGAAGGCGATTGGGAGAGATAGTGGTTAGCGTGTATTTGGGAGCGTGCGTGAGAGCGTGCGCAAGAGCAACGGTCAAATGGCAACCGCGCTTGGCAGTCAGCGTTCAGTTAAACAATAAACGTGGTAAAAGTATGAACGAAGATGGCAACCACTACAGGGGCCTCCTCCTAGAAGTCCGACGGAGTTGGGCTTCGATCGTGATGGTAAGCCGGAATTATTGGTTGTCCAGGAACTCCTCATAGCTTGTCCGTTATATTGTTGTTGACGTCGAACGACTGCTGACGAGTTTACCGGTGCCTGCACTTTCGAGGTCCGATGTGCGTAGGTCCAACTGTGTTTTGGCGCCCACGGGTCTCGTACGAATGCAAGCCGGAAAATGCCTCGTCAGGTCCATCCAAAAAGGCGTCCAGTTGCCGTCTCCAGTGCCAGGCTGACTAATCGTCCCGCTGTCCAGATAGCGGTTGGCTCCTTGAACGTGCACGGGAGTCAGCCAGGCTACGGATGAAGCCAATGTGACTGTGTAGATCCGTCTGAGAGAGGGCAAGGTAAACTGGAACAAAATAGCGCCTGAGGGCGCCGGCGGATGTTGGACCGTAATAACAACACACAAACGATGTTCGGTGCTGTTGTAGTCGCTAGGAGACCAGAAGAAAATGAAATCATAACTACCGATTGTAATTTCTCGGGCCTGTTGGTTGGTAAATCCATGGTGAACTTCCCAACTTAGTGCTAACAGTCGGTTGTAAAAATCGTCACGAAATCGGCGAAGCGGACGGGATTTCGTAGTTGGCGACCGCGACGGCTACTTCGCGTTGAGAGTACGGTTGGAGAATCTGATGGACTAGCTGCCAGGTCCTCACTAGGCGTAATTGGGGGTGGTTCGAGTAATAACTCGCTCGATGCGGGTGACTGAGCGACTTGAGCAGGTGTAAATATGGCCGGGCGGCTCGCACTCCATGACGGCAGGCTTGAGACGGTCGATAGATACGGTGTCGTGTCGTCCGCTAATGTCTATGACAAATGTTTTTGCCCTACGTTTTACCACCCGAAAACGGCCAGTGTATGGCGCTTGTAGTCATCATCATCGTACAGCGTTAAACAGTAGGGCAAGCCCCACTGATCACTGCCTTTCTCACCATGTCGCACGTTAGATTAGAAAGTATGAATATACAAGATGGACAGGGACTGGACCTACATGGGTGGGAAAAGAAAAGAATGCCCTAGTAGACAACACACGGAATACACAGTCTAACTGTACAAACGTACACCGATCAAACATTCTGATTCGATAGAAAGTGACAACACGATCTCCACTGTTCGCGGTTCGCAGCCATATCCTTCAGTGTCTCCAGCCAACTGGTAGACGGATCTTTTGGACCCCAACCACGAAGACGTGAAGCACCTACTTTTCCTAAGTCTGCTGTACATTTTCTCATTCCTCGCTGCCACGTCATCTGTTGACCTCCACGTGGTCTCATCCACCCCCTGGGAGGGGCGGAGAATAGGACACAGTACGGTAGACGTGTGTTTGCCATACGTAACACGTGTCCCAACCAACGAAGTCTACTAAGTTGGATACGCTGTGACAGAACGTTCTCTGAATTAGTACCCAATACTCGCTTTCTTACCTCATCGTTGCTTACTTGGCTATTCCACCCAATCCTAGCGATACTACGTAAACATCGATGGTCGAAAACCTCAAGACGACAAATATCTTCAGCACGCAGACTCCAAGTTTCGCAACCATACAACAAAACTGAACGCACTGCGGCACAGTATACACGACCTTTCAACTTCAGTGAAATATCGGATCGGCGCCACAAGTGCTTCAGTCCAGCGTACGCCGCTCGAGCTTTGGATATCCGCGTACTCACCTCTACTACTGTGCTCCCATCCGTCGTCACGCAGCTACCGAGGTAGGTGAAGTTGTAAGGCTGATTGTACCTTACTTCGCGGTTTCCTTAGTAAACGCGTGCTTCGGTCCTTTGTACTGCGTGGACCACCTGCACGTTACTCTAATGCTCGGCACTGTACGAATATGTTAACCAGAATAGTATTTTCTACGACCCATGAGAACGAGAAGGCGATTGGGAGAGATAGTGGTTAGCGTGTATTTGGGAGCGTGCGCAAGAGCAACGGTCAAATGGCAACCGCGCTTGGCAGTCAGCGTTCAGTTAAACAATAAACGTGGTAAAAGTATGAACGAAGTTGGCCACCGCTACAGGGGCCTCCTCCTAGAAGTCCGACGGAGTTGGGCTTCGATCGTGATGGTAAGCCGGAATTATTGGTTGTCCAGGAACTCCTCATAGCTTGTCCGTTATATTGTTGTTGACGTCGAACGACTGCTGACGAGTTTACCGGTGCCTGCACTTTCGAGGTCCGATGTGCGTAGGTCCAACTGTGTTTTGGCGCCCACGGGTCTCGTACGAATGCAAGCCGGAAAATGCCTCGTCAGGTCCATCCAAAAAGGCGTCCAGTTGCCGTCTCCAGTGCCAGGCTGACTAATCGTCCCGCTGTCCAGATAGCGGTTGGCTCCTTGAACGTGCACGGGAGTCAGCCAGGCTACGGATGAAGCCAATGTGACTGTGTAGATCCGTCTGAGAGAGGGCAAGGTAAACTGGAACAAAATAGCGCCTGAGGGCGCCGGCGGATGTTGGACCGTAATAACAACACACAAACGATGTTCGGTGCTGTTGTAGTCGCTAGGAGACCAGAAGAAAATGAAATCATAACTACCGATTGTAATTTCTCGGGCCTGTTGGTTGGTAAATCCATGGTGAACTTCCCAACTTAGTGCTAACAGTCGGTTGTAAAAATCGTCACGAAATCGGCGAAGCGGACGGGATTTCGTAGTTGGCGACCGCGACGGCTACTTCGCGTTGAGAGTACGGTTGGAGAATCTGATGGACTAGCTGCCAGGTCCTCACTAGGCGTAATTGGGGGTGGTTCGAGTAATAACTCGCTCGATGCGGGTGACTGAGCGACTTGAGCAGGTGTAAATATGGCCGGGCGGCTCGCACTCCATGACGGCAGGCTTGAGACGGTCGATAGATACGGTGTCGTGTCGTCCGCTAATGTCTATGACAAATGTTTTTGCCCTACGTTTTACCACCCGAAAACGGCCAGTGTATGGCGCTTGTAGTCATCATCATCGTACAGCGTTAAACAGTAGGGCAAGCCCCACTGATCACTGCCTTTCTCACCATGTCGCACGTTAGATTAGAAAGTATGAATATACAAGATGGACAGGGACTGGACCTACATGGGTGGGAAAAGAAAAGAATGCCCTAGTAGACAACACACGGAATACACAGTCTAACTGTACAAACGTACACCGATCAAACATTCTGATTCGATAGAAAGTGACAACACGATCTCCACTGTTCGCGGTTCGCAGCCATATCCTTCAGTGTCTCCAGCCAACTGGTAGACGGATCTTTTGGACCCCAACCACGAAGACGTGAAGCACCTACTTTTCCTAAGTCTGCTGTACATTTTCTCATTCCTCGCTGCCACGTCATCTGTTGACCTCCACGTGGTCTCATCCACCCCCTGGGAGGGGCGGAGAATAGGACACAGTACGGTAGACGTGTGTTTGCCATACGTAACACGTGTCCCAACCAACGAAGTCTACTAAGTTGGATACGCTGTGACAGAACGTTCTCTGAATTAGTACCCAATACTCGCTTTCTTACCTCATCGTTGCTTACTTGGCTATTCCACCCAATCCTAGCGATACTACGTAAACATCGATGGTCGAAAACCTCAAGACGACAAATATCTTCAGCACGCAGACTCCAAGTTTCGCAACCATACAACAAAACTGAACGCACTGCGGCACAGTATACACGACCTTTCAACTTCAGTGAAATATCGGATCGGCGCCACAAGTGCTTCAGTCCAGCGTACGCCGCTCGAGCTTTGGATATCCGCGTACTCACCTCTACTACTGTGCTCCCATCCGTCGTCACGCAGCTACCGAGGTAGGTGAAGTTGTAAGGTTGATTGTACCTTACTTCGCGGTTTCCTTAGTAAACGCGTGCTTCGGTCCTTTGTACTGCGTGGACCACCTGCACGTTACTCTAATGCTCGGCACTGTACGAATATGTTAACCAGAATAGTATTTTCTACGACCCATGAGAACGAGAAGGCGATTGGGAGAGATAGTGGTTAGCGTGTATTTGGGAGCGTGCGCAAGAGCAACGGTCAAATGGCAACCGCGCTTGGCAGTCAGCGTTCAGTTAAACAATAAACGTGGTAAAAGTATGAACGAAGTTGGCCACCGCTACAGGGGCCTCCTCCTAGAAGTCCGACGGAGTTGGGCTTCGATCGTGATGGTAAGCCGGAATTATTGGTTGTCCAGGAACTCCTCATAGCTTGTCCGTTATATTGTTGTTGACGTCGAACGACTGCTGACGAGTTTACCGGTGCCTGCACTTTCGAGGTCCGATGTGCGTAGGTCCAACTGTGTTTTGGCGCCCACGGGTCTCGTACGAATGCAAGCCGGAAAATGCCTCGTCAGGTCCATCCAAAAAGGCGTCCAGTTGCCGTCTCCAGTGCCAGGCTGACTAATCGTCCCGCTGTCCAGATAGCGGTTGGCTCCTTGAACGTGCACGGGAGTCAGCCAGGCTACGGATGAAGCCAATGTGACTGTGTAGATCCGTCTGAGAGAGGGCAAGGTAAACTGGAACAAAATAGCGCCTGAGGGCGCCGGCGGATGTTGGACCGTAATAACAACACACAAACGATGTTCGGTGCTGTTGTAGTCGCTAGGAGACCAGAAGAAAATGAAATCATAACTACCGATTGTAATTTCTCGGGCCTGTTGGTTGGTAAATCCATGGTGAACTTCCCAACTTAGTGCTAACAGTCGGTTGTAAAAATCGTCACGAAATCGGCGAAGCGGACGGGATTTCGTAGTTGGCGACCGCGACGGCTACTTCGCGTTGAGAGTACGGTTGGAGAATCTGATGGACTAGCTGCCAGGTCCTCACTAGGCGTAATTGGGGGTGGTTCGAGTAATAACTCGCTCGATGCGGGTGACTGAGCGACTTGAGCAGGTGTAAATATGGCCGGGCGGCTCGCACTCCATGACGGCAGGCTTGAGACGGTCGATAGATACGGTGTCGTGTCGTCCGCTAATGTCTATGACAAATGTTTTTGCCCTACGTTTTACCACCCGAAAACGGCCAGTGTATGGCGCTTGTAGTCATCATCATCGTACAGCGTTAAACAGTAGGGCAAGCCCCACTGATCACTGCCTTTCTCACCATGTCGCACGTTAGATTAGAAAGTATGAATATACAAGATGGACAGGGACTGGACCTACATGGGTGGGAAAAGAAAAGAATGCCCTAGTAGACAACACACGGAATACACAGTCTAACTGTACAAACGTACACCGATCAAACATTCTGATTCGATAGAAAGTGACAACACGATCTCCACTGTTCGCGGTTCGCAGCCATATCCTTCAGTGTCTCCAGCCAACTGGTAGACGGATCTTTTGGACCCCAACCACGAAGACGTGAAGCACCTACTTTTCCTAAGTCTGCTGTACATTTTCTCATTCCTCGCTGCCACGTCATCTGTTGACCTCCACGTGGTCTCATCCACCCCCTGGGAGGGGCGGAGAATAGGACACAGTACGGTAGACGTGTGTTTGCCATACGTAACACGTGTCCCAACCAACGAAGTCTACTAAGTTGGATACGCTGTGACAGAACGTTCTCTGAATTAGTACCCAATACTCGCTTTCTTACCTCATCGTTGCTTACTCGGCTATTCCACCCAATCCTAGCGATACTACGTAAACATCGATGGTCGAAAACCTCAAGACGACAAATATCTTCAGCACGCAGACTCCAAGTTTCGCAACCATACAACAAAACTGAACGCACTGCGGCACAGTATACACGACCTTTCAACTTCAGTGAAATATCGGATCGGCGCCACAAGTGCTTCAGTCCAGCGTACGCCGCTCGAGCTTTGGATATCCGCGTACTCACCTCTACTACTGTGCTCCCATCCGTCGTCACGCAGCTACCGAGGTAGGTGAAGTTGTAAGGTTGATTGTACCTTACTTCGCGGTTTCCTTAGTAAACGCGTGCTTCGGTCCTTTGTACTGCGTGGACCACCTGCACGTTACTCTAATGTGCGGCACTGCACAAATATGTTAACCAGAACAGTATTCTCCACGACCCGTGAGAACGAGAAGGCGATTGGGAGAGATAGTGGTTAGCGTGTATTTGGGAGCGTGCGTGAGAGCGTGCGCAAGAGCAACGGTCAAATGGCAACCGCGCTTGGCAGTCAGCGTTCAGTTAAACAATAAACGTGGTAAAAGTATGAACGAAGATGGCAACCACTACAGGGGCCTCCTCCTAGAAGTCCGACGGAGTTGGGCTTCGATCGTGATGGTAAGCCGGAATTATTGGTTGTCCAGGAACTCCTCATAGCTTGTCCGTTATATTGTTGTTGACGTCGAACGACTGCTGACGAGTTTACCGGTGCCTGCACTTTCGAGGTCCGATGTGCGTAGGTCCAACTGTGTTTTGGCGCCCACGGGTCTCGTACGAATGCAAGCCGGAAAATGCCTCGTCAGGTCCATCCAAAAAGGCGTCCAGTTGCCGTCTCCAGTGCCAGGCTGACTAATCGTCCCGCTGTCCAGATAGCGGTTGGCTCCTTGAACGTGCACGGGAGTCAGCCAGGCTACGGATGAAGCCAATGTGACTGTGTAGATCCGTCTGAGAGAGGGCAAGGTAAACTGGAACAAAATAGCGCCTGAGGGCGCCGGCGGATGTTGGACCGTAATAACAACACACAAACGATGTTCGGTGCTGTTGTAGTCGCTAGGAGACCAGAAGAAAATGAAATCATAACTACCGATTGTAATTTCTCGGGCCTGTTGGTTGGTAAATCCATGGTGAACTTCCCAACTTAGTGCTAACAGTCGGTTGTAAAAATCGTCACGAAATCGGCGAAGCGGACGGGATTTCGTAGTTGGCGACCGCGACGGCTACTTCGCGTTGAGAGTACGGTTGGAGAATCTGATGGACTAGCTGCCGGGTCCTCACTAGGCGTAATTGGGGGTGGTTCGAGTAATAACTCGCTCGATGCGGGTGACTGAGCGACTTGAGCAGGTGTAAATATGGCCGGGCGGCTCGCACTCCATGACGGCAGGCTTGAGACGGTCGATAGATACGGTGTCGTGTCGTCCGCTAATGTCTATGACAAATGTTTTTGCCCTACGTTTTACCACCCGAAAACGGCCAGTGTATGGCGCTTGTAGTCATCATCATCGTACAGCGTTAAACAGTAGGGCAAGCCCCACTGATCACTGCCTTTCTCACCATGTCGCACGTTAGATTAGAAAGTATGAATATACAAGATGGACAGGGACTGGACCTACATGGGTGGGAAAAGAAAAGAATGCCCTAGTAGACAACACACGGAATACACAGTCTAACTGTACAAACGTACACCGATCAAACATTCTGATTCGATAGAAAGTGACAACACGATCTCCACTGTTCGCGGTTCGCAGCCATATCCTTCAGTGTCTCCAGCCAACTGGTAGACGGATCTTTTGGACCCCAACCACGAAGACGTGAAGCACCTACTTTTCCTAAGTCTGCTGTACATTTTCTCATTCCTCGCTGCCACGTCATCTGTTGACCTCCACGTGGTCTCATCCACCCCCTGGGAGGGGCGGAGAATAGGACACAGTACGGTAGACGTGTGTTTGCCATACGTAACACGTGTCCCAACCAACGAAGTCTACTAAGTTGGATACGCTGTGACAGAACGTTCTCTGAATTAGTACCCAATACTCGCTTTCTTACCTCATCGTTGCTTACTCGGCTATTCCACCCAATCCTAGCGATACTACGTAAACATCGATGGTCGAAAACCTCAAGACGACAAATATCTTCAGCACGCAGACTCCAAGTTTCGCAACCATACAACAAAACTGAACGCACTGCGGCACAGTATACACGACCTTTCAACTTCAGTGAAATATCGGATCGGCGCCACAAGTGCTTCAGTCCAGCGTACGCCGCTCGAGCTTTGGATATCCGCGTACTCACCTCTACTACTGTGCTCCCATCCGTCGTCACGCAGCTACCGAGGTAGGTGAAGTTGTAAGGTTGATTGTACCTTACTTCGCGGTTTCCTTAGTAAACGCGTGCTTCGGTCCTTTGTACTGCGTGGACCACCTGCACGTTACTCTAATGTGCGGCACTGCACAAATATGTTAACCAGAACAGTATTCTCCACGACCCGTGAGAACGAGAAGGCGATTGGGAGAGATAGTGGTTAGCGTGTATTTGGGAGCGTGCGTGAAAGCGTGCGCAAGAGCAACGGTCAAATGGCAACCGCGCTTGGCAGTCAGCGTTCAGTTAAACAATAAACGTGGTAAAAGTATGAACGAAGATGGCAACCACTACAGGGGCCTCCTCCTAGAAGTCCGACGGAGTTGGGCTTCGATCGTGATGGTAAGCCGGAATTATTGGTTGTCCAGGAACTCCTCATAGCTTGTCCGTTATATTGTTGTTGACGTCGAACGACTGCTGACGAGTTTACCGGTGCCTGCACTTTCGAGGTCCGATGTGCGTAGGTCCAACTGTGTTTTGGCGCCCACGGGTCTCGTACGAATGCAAGCCGGAAAATGCCTCGTCAGGTCCATCCAAAAAGGCGTCCAGTTGCCGTCTCCAGTGCCAGGCTGACTAATCGTCCCGCTGTCCAGATAGCGGTTGGCTCCTTGAACGTGCACGGGAGTCAGCCAGGCTACGGATGAAGCCAATGTGACTGTGTAGATCCGTCTGAGAGAGGGCAAGGTAAACTGGAACAAATTAGCGCCTGAGGATTTTGGACCGTGATAACAACACACGAACGATGTTCGGTGCTGTTGTAGTCGCTAGGAGACCAGAAGAAAATGAAATCATAACTACCGATTGTAATTTCTCGGGCCTGTTGGTTGGTAAATCCATGGTGAACTTCCCAACTTAGTGCTAACAGTCGGTTGTAAAAATCGTCACGAAATCGGCGAAGCGGACGGGATTTCGTAGTTGGCGACCGCGACGGCTACTTCGCGTTGAGAGTACGGTTGGAGAATCTGATGGACTAGCTGCCGGGTCCTCACTAGGCGTAATTGGGGGTGGTTCGAGTAATAACTCGCTCGATGCGGGTGACTGAGCGACTTGAGCAGGTGTAAATATGGCCGGGCGGCTCGCACTCCATGACGGCAGGCTTGAGACGGTCGATAGATACGGTGTCGTGTCGTCCGCTAATGTCTATGACAAATGTTTTTGCCCTACGTTTTACCACCCGAAAACGGCCAGTGTATGGCGCTTGTAGTGGTGATCGAACGCCATCGACGCGAAGGAATACATGAGTAGCGGTTCCTAACGCAGTTGGGACATAACTTGTAGACTGTTGTTCACGCGGCGGACTGGCCTTGAGCACTCGCATGTGCTGCGTAAGGCGCTGAGAATATTCACCGTAGTCGAAAGTCGCGGTTGGTGAGGGGGCTACCAACTCCCCAGGCAGACGAAGCTTACAGCCATATACTAGTACGGCCGGTGTTGTGTGTAACCCCTCCTTAACGGTACTACGCAGGCTCAAGAGTGCTATTGGTAGTGTTTCACTCCAAAGGGGGTTACCGTTTGCTCGAAGGGCGGCTTTTAATTGCCGGTGGAAACGCCCAACCATACCATTGGCCTGAGGGTGGTAAGCTGTCGTCTTAACGTGTTGGCAACCGAGCGTAGCGAGTAGGCTGCCGAAAGCGCCGTCAAAGTGTGGACCGCGATCGGTGGTCACCATTGCCGGGCAACCGAAATGACTAACCCAACCGGTCAGAAAGCTTTCGCGGCCTCTTCCGAGGTGGGACGAGGGATAAGGATGGCCTCCGGCCAGCGAGTAAAACGATCCACGCATGTGAGTATGTAAACGTACCCAAGCGAAGGTGGGAGTGGTCCTACGAGGTCGACGTGCACATGATGAAAACGTGTTTCAGGTTCTGGGAACCTGGCTAACGCCGCCTTAGTGTGCCTATGGGTCTTAACACGTTGACATTGCAGACAAGCACGAGCCCATTGACGGACATCTCGTTTGACATTGTGCCAAACAAAACGCTCAGTTATCAGTTTCACCGAGGCAGTCACACCCGGATGAGCCAGATTATGGAGTGTCACGAACGTAGGATAACGGTGGGCAGCAGGAACTACTGGCCTAGGGCGACCTTGCGACACATCGCACACGATGGTATTCTGGGAAGCTGGGATAGGCACTGTGGTTAAACTCAAAGAACCGTTTTGCCGAAGTCGTTCGATGTCAGGGTCCATAGTTTGAGCCTGTGCCATTGCGTCCAAGTCGATGTTAGGCGTTTGTGACAGACTTAGTTGATATACACGCGATAAGGCGTCTGCGACGGGATTAAGTACCCCAGAGACGTGTCGTATGTCCACAGTAAACTGTGAGACAAAGTCTAAGTGGCGAATCTCGCGTGGTGAGTATCGGCCCGAAGCTGACTTCAGTGCGTAAACCAAAGGCTTGTGGTCTGTAAACACCGTGAACGAACGGCCTTCGAGTGCATGTCGAAAGTGACGGATTTCCAAGTAGATGGCTAATAACTCTCTACCGAACGTGCTGTACCTTGATTCCGCGGGTTGTAGGCGCTTGGAGAAGAATGCTAAAGGTTGCCAAGAGTCATCTACGAACTGTTGCAGTACTGCTCCAACTGCTGTGTCCGAGGCATCCGTCACTACCGAAATAGGAGCCAAAGGGTCGGGGTGTGTAAGGAGTGCTGTGTTGGCGACAGCATCTTTGCCCAAGGCGAATGCGGCTTGTGCCGTGTCGGGAAACACGAACTTCCGCTTACCTCCGCGCAACAGGTCGGTGAGGGGTTGCATCATTTCGGCACAGTGAGGAATAAATCGGCGGTAGAAATTCACCAGGCCGGCAAACTGACGCAACTGGCGAAAAGATTGGGGTTCAGGGTAGTCGCGAATAGCGGAAACTTTATCTGACAAAGGGCGGATACCCGAGGATGAAATAGAATGTCCTATGAAAGTGATATCAGACCGGCCTAATTCGCATTTCGCGATATTGATCGTAACGCCGTGCTGGCTAAGGCGTTCGAAAAGTGCTCGTAAGTGTGCGGCTTGCTCTTGCTCTGAAGAACTCGCCACCAAAATATCATCCAGGTATACGTGGACATTTTCCAAACCACGGGTTGCCTCGTGCATGAACCGTTGAAAGGTCTGGGCTGCATTGCTGAGTCCAAACGGCATTCGCAGAAACTCGAACAGCCCGAAAGGTGTAGTGACGGCAGTTTTAGGGATATCGGCCTCTGCTACCGGGATCTGGTTGTACGCCCGAACCAAATCGATACGGCTGAAGATGGAGCAACCTGATAAAGACGAAGTAAGATCCTGTATATGGGGAATCGGGTATCGGTCCGGGACGGTGACTTTGTTAAGCGCTCTGTAATCACCACAGGGTCGCCAGTCGCCACTAGCCTTAGGAACCATATGAAGGGGGGAAGCCCAAGGGCTACTAGAAGGGCGTATTATACCCAGTTCTAGCATATGTTCGAATTCGGCCTGTGCAACACGAAGCTTGTCCGGTGCTAACCGACGCGGCCTACTGAACACTGGGGGTCCCTTAGTATCGATATGGTGAATGACGTTGGTGGTCACTGCTGGGAGAGGCCCGGCCTGCCGAAACATGGCTGGATAGGCGACGATGAGTTCGCCATAAGGTTGGTGTGCCGGTGGTTGAACGTAAAAGGGCGTGACGTGATTCACTCGCGAATTATGACCCGCAACAACGAGAGTGGTCTGACGATCCACCACTCTGCGGCGCCGTGCATCAACTAGCAAGTCAAAGTGCTGCAGGAAGTCAATGCCCAGAATTGGGTACGGGACGTCGGCGATGATGAATACCCAACGAAAATTACGCTTTAAGCCCAAGTTTAAGGTGAGCGACCGCTGGCCAAACGTTGGGATGGCCGTGCCATTGGCAGCGCGTAGTGTTTGGGCCTGCGGTGTGTTATTGTCGCCTTTCGTTCGGGGGAGGACGCTCACTTCGGCACCGGTATCTACAAGGAATAGGTTATTTGAAATGATGTCCCTCACGTTCAAAAGACGACTATTGGTGTGATACCCGGCTTTGTGGGTCGCCACCACAGGCCGGGGGCTTAGTTCCTCTAATGAGCACCGGGAAACGTACACCTTGGTTCGCATCGTTTGGCTCCCTCACCGAAACGACTGTGGTATTTACAATATCCTTCTTTTGAAGAACCGACGAAACGGCGTCGCAATGACGGACTATGGAGCCTAGGTGAGCGTGCACGGTGCCGCTCCTGTGACCCACTTCTTCTCACTGCTAGGCGTTGCAGGCTCGCGTCAATTCTAGACAAAACTGACGCGAGGTCGTTAGATGTTGGCAAGGCAGGCACCGTTGCGACGGACGGCCTGGTTACTCCAGCTACAGCGGGGTTGTATCGTGACATAATGTCATCAGCTATCGCTGCAGTTTCCTCTAGCGAGCATTTGCGCGTGGCACTTAGTAAAACTGGAATGTTATGCGGCAAACGCTGCAGCCAAAGTTCCCTCAAGAGCGGGTCCTCACCTATTGTCGGTCCTCTCAGGCGCTGCATCTCACGCAGCAGTTCGGAGGGCTTCCTACTTCCGAGCTCAACGTTTTGAAGTTGTTGCATACGTTGGTCTTGCGTTGGGATCGTGCGGGCAATGACAGCCTCCTTTAAAGCCTCATAGCTTCGGGAAGAGATTATTACGTCCCTTACTTGCATTGTGACCTCCGGCGGGAGGCGGCCTGCTACCCACCTGAAACGGCTGGCGTCGCTGGTTATACGGCAGTTTTCGAATTCTAACTCGACCAGCGTGAACCAGAGTTCTGGATCAGCAGGTGTGAATGCCGGTATGTGCAGCGTGATCGCCCCAACGGTGGGGTCTGAGCAGGGTTTCCGTACAGTAGACACAGCGATTGCTTTATCGAACACAGACGGGAAAAGAAACCAACGATCAATGGGGCACTATATTCTTCGCGTGAAAAGAACAAAAATCACGACGAACTAGACACCGAAAATGTATGGAAAAAAAAATTATTTGGTAAACCGACCCAAAAAAAATCAACAGATAGGGAAACAATAAAACACAAAAACGTACGCAGACGGGACCTTCAACGGTAGAAAACAAGGAAACTCACGTGACCTGAGGATCACGTCGGGCTCACCAATTGTAAGGTTGATTGTACCTTACTTCGCGGTTTCCTTAGTAAACGCGTGCTTCGGTCCTTTGTACTGCGTGGACCACCTGCACGTTACTCTAATGTGCGGCACTGCACAAATATGTTAACCAGAACAGTATTCTCCACGACCCGTGAGAACGAGAAGGCGATTGGGAGAGATAGTGGTTAGCGTGTATTTGGGAGCGTGCGTGAGAGCGTGCGCAAGAGCAACGGTCAAATGGCAACCGCGCTTGGCAGTCAGCGTTCAGTTAAACAATAAACGTGGTAAAAGTATGAACGAAGATGGCAACCACTACAAAGTGATCGACAAATGACAGCACCTCCCCATCGAGCATCAAGCTCGGAATCGTTGACGTCCAGTCTTGTAACATCACCTTGCACTTTGAAGGTGCAAAACGCATGCCGAATGGGGCTACAGCTCTTGAGAGTCTATCTAATGCACGTCGAGCGTGTTCCGTGGATTCGAACAAGCAGACAACGTCGTCTGCGTAATCTAGGTCACACAGCTTTTCACTATCTCCTAGTTCGACGCCTACATCCTGAAGATTTTGCAAAGCACTCTCCATTATTTCGTCCATGACGAAGTTAAAAAGGAATGGAGACAAAGGGCATCCCTGTCGAACACCACTGGTCGTTTCGAACCGACCGGATAGTTCACCGTAAACCCTCACACGACCAGAAGTATGAGAATACAATGATCTCATTAGGTTCACGAACTTCTGGGGCATACCTTTTCGATGAAGAGTACTGAAAACCGCTGCTCGATCAACTGAATCGAAAACGCCTTTTAAGTCTAAGAAAACCATTATTGTCGGTCGGCGGTGCGTGTGACGCGTTTCAAGTAGTCGGCGAAGAGTAAAAATCTGGTCGATGCATCCTCGACCTGGGCGGAATCCAGCCTGCTGCTCGCGGACATTCCTCTCGCGAGCCGGTGTAAGACGGTACAGTAGAATTGAGGCTAATACTTTGGTGACTATCGGGACTAAGCCAATCCCACGATGATTACTACAGTCATTGCGTATTCCCTTCTTGAAGATGGGAACAATCAACGACTCACTCCATATTAGCGGAATGCGCTCCTCGTTCCAAATGTCACAGAGCAAAGCGGTAAGTGATTTTATCAAAACATTTCCACCCAATTTGAAAAGAAGTGAAGGAAATTCATCGGGACCTGCCGCTTTCCTCCGCCTTAGTAATCGAATACATGACTCCACTTCTACTTCCAATGGGGGCTCAAGTGATACCACCCAAGGAGTCACAGTTGTTGACACGGGAGTAACTACACTAGCGTGCGGCCAGCTAAACTGTTCCTTGAAGTACTCGGCTCATCGGTCAAGCCTTTACTGTTTGTTATGGATGGGTTCTCCATTTCTATCCCAAATCGTTTCACTGACCTGAGTTCGCCGTCCACCGGTGTCACGAATAAGTTTGAACAGTCTTTGACTGTTACCTGAAACAGCTGCCACTTTCATTTCTTCGGCTACCTTGACCCACCAATTTTCGCGATCATTCTTAAGGCTTTTCGTAACTTGTCTTTGCAGCCTTCTCCGCATCTTATTCATCTCCTTACGGTTCGAAAGCTGACGCTTTTGCTCCATTATACTCAGCGACTCTTGCGAGATCCAGTGTCTTTGATGGACAACGGATCGAGGACCACAGGCAAAACCTGCTGCAAAGTGCATCGCCTGTTTGATATGAGCCCAATGCTCATCTACATTACTGTTCTCCGTGGATCCTAGCTCATGTGCTAACTTCTGCTCATACCGGGTGCAAACGTCTGGATCACACAAACGTTGCACGGCTAATCCGGTTTGCGGTTTGCGACGATGGCCATGGAGCTGGAGAGATAATCGCATTAAAACTAAGGCATTGTCCGACTCTACGTACGTGGACCAGTAAGATCTACAGTTCTGAACAGAACTGCGCCACCGGTAGCTTACTGCGATATGATCAATCTGACTCGGAGTACCTGTACAGTTAGAACGCCATGTCGCTGTGCGACGCGAGCTGTGTCGGAAATTTGTGCTAGACAAGAACAATCGATTGTCTGCACAAAACTGGAGAAGCCTATCCCCGTTATCTGTGCGCTCAGCGGGTCAATCCAAACGCCCACCTGAACAGGCTTCTGACACACTAAGTTTGCCAACTTGTGCACTGAAGTCACCAGCTAGCACTACAATGTCGGAACCTTTACTGCTGCGAACGAGAGTGCCGAGTTCATCGTGGAACTCATCTTTCTGCAAGTCTGAGCTGCATTCCGTTGGGGCGTACGCCGAGATCACGAATAAATTGCGTTTAACACAACTGTCCTTTCGAACGCCGCTTGACCCTTGGAGTCTCACAGCACATAAACGATTGTTAACAGGGATCCAGTTTAAAAGGGCAGCCTCAGCCTTGTCAGTCAAGACAATTCCTACACCACGTTGACCCACAGCTCTAGCTGCTTCGTCTCCTGAGGTGCGCAGAATATACCTCGATGAGATACCAGGAGCAGTTAGTTGAATTACACTGCTCGAATCCTGGATACGCGTTTCGCTTAAGCAGCAAACATCAATCTTCAGAGAATTTATTGTTAGCGCTAGGCACGCCTGCTGACTGGCCTGCATGAGTGTACGCCCGTTGAAGGAGCTAAAATTAACAGGCTGACGAGGCTTGAGAAAATGTGAGTTACCAGACAGAGGATTATTCCCGATACTACTTGACAGTGAATCGTTGCGAGTATCGACCGTGTTATCAGTGGGAGCATTATGGGTGGATAGATGGGGCAAAGAGGGATGGTTAGGGACAGAAGACAAAGGTTGAATAACAGAGAGGGAACTCTGAGCAGTAGCACACTTATCACTACCCACCCCGCTCGATGCAATGGGCAACGCGGTCCTGATTAGCCTGCGCGACGACCGATGAAGTATGGAATTCTTTGTATTCGTGCAGTTCATGGGAGATGTTGGACGGGTACTGCTAGGGTGTCCAGCCACATGGCAGGAGAACGATTAGGGTCCTCATCCAAAGCCTTTAGTTCTGACAAGAACCTATCCGCAAGGCAGCGTGATGGCTTAGTGGAAGCCCATTTGCTTGGATCAATTATTCTTCCACTGATTTTGCCGACTGAGTTGCCAGCTCAAATCAACACCCAACCTGGAGGACCAGGAGACTGAACTTTGTCTGACCTCTACCCATTGACCCGTCAGGCATGATTGCATCTCCGGCTTAAAGAAGCCATCCTGTATGGCTCTTTGGGTCATAGAGGCGCGCAAGCCATCACACCACGTCAAGGTACAGTCTCGTCGTGATGGCGCTTGTAGTGGTGATCGAACGCCATCGACGCGAAGGAATACATGAGTATCGGTTTCTAACGCAGTTGGGACATAACTTGTAGACTGTTGTTCGCGCGGCGGACTGGCCTTGAGCACTCGCATGTGCTGCGCAAGGCGCTGAGCATAGTCACTGTAGTCAAAAGTTACGGTTGGTGAGGGGGCTACCAACTCCCCAGGCAGACGAAGTGTACAGCCATATGCTAGTACGGCCGGTGTTGTGTGTAATTCCTCCTTAACGATACCACGCAGGCTTGAGAGTGCTAATGGTAGTGTTTCACTCCAAAGGGAGTTAGCGTTTGCTCGAAGGGCGACTTTTATTTGCCGGTGAAAACGCTCAACCATACTATTGGCCTGAGGGTGGTAAGCTGTCGTCTTAACGTGTTGGCAACCGAGCGTAGCGAGTAGGCTGCCGAAAGCGCCGTCAAAGTGTGGACCACGATCGGTGGTCACTATTGCTGGACGTGATAAGGCGTCGGCGACGGGATTAAGTACCCCAGAGACGTGTCGTATGTCCATAGTTAACTGAGACACAGTCTAAGTGGCGAAACTCACGTGGTGAGTATCGATCGGAAGCTGACTTTTGTGCGCAAACCAAAGGCTTGTGGTCTGTAAACACCGTAAACGAACGGCCTTCGAGTGCATGTCGAAATTGAAGGATTCCCAAGTGGATGGCTAATAACTCCCTACCAAATGTGCTGTACCTATATTCGGTGGGTTGTAGGCGCTTGGAGAAGAATGCTAAAGGTTGCCAAGACTCGTCTACGAACTGTTGCAGTACTGCTTCAACCGCTGTGTTCGAGGCATCCGTCACTACCGAAGTAGGAGCCAAAAGGTCGTGGTGGGTAAGGAGTGCTGTTTTAGCGACAGCATCTTTGCCCAAGGCGAATGCGGCTTGTGCCGTGTCGGGAAACACGAACTTCCGCTTCCCTGCGCGCAACAGGTCGGTGAGGAGTTGCATCATTTCGGCACAGTGAGGGATAAATCGGCGGTAGAAATTCACCAGGCCGGCAAACTGGCGAAAAGATTGGGGTTCAGGGTAGTCGCGAATAGCGGAAACTTTATCTGGCAAAGGGCGGATACCCGATGATGAAATAGAATGCCCTATGAAGGTGATATCAGACCGGCCTAATTCGCATTACGCGATATTGATCGTAACGCCGTGCTGGCTAAGGCGTTCGAAAAGTGCTCGTAAGTGTGCGGCTTGCTCTTGCTCTGAAGAACTAGCCACCAAAATATTATCCAGGTATATGTAGACATTTTCCAAACCAGGAGTTGCCTCGTGAATGAACCGTCGAAAGGTCTGGGCTGCATTACTGAGTCCAAACGGCATTCGCAGAAACTTGAACAGCCCAAAAGGCGTAGTGACGGCAGTTTTAGGGATATCGGCCTCTACTGCCGGGATCCGGTTGTACGCACGAACTTAATCGATACGGCTGAAGACGAAGTAAGGTCCTGTATGTGGGGAATTGGATATCGGTCAGGGACGGTGACTTTGTTAAGTGCTCTGTAATCACCACAGGGTCGCCAGTCGCCGCTAGACTTAGGAACCATATGAAGAGGGGAAGCCCAAGGGCTACTAGAAGGGCGTATTATACCCAGTTCTAGCATGTGTTCGAATTCAGCCTGTGCAACACGAAGCTTGCCTGGTGCTAACCGACGCGGCCTACTGAACACTGGGGGTCCCTTAGTATCGATATGGTGAATGACGTTGGTGGTCACTGCTGGGAGAGGCCCGGCCTGCCGAAACATGGCCGCGTAGGCGACGATGAGTTCGCCACAAGGTTGGTGTGCCGGTGGTTGAACGTAAAAGGGCGTGACGTGATTCACTCGCGAATTATAACCCGCAACAGCGAGAGTGGTCTGACGATCCACCACTCTGCGGCGCCGTGCATCAACTAACAAGTCAAAGTGTTGCAGGAAGTCAATGCCTAGAATTGGGTACGGGACGTCGGCGATGATGAATACCCAACGAAAATTACGCTTTAAACCTAAGTTTAAGGTGAGCGACCGCTGGCCAAACGTTGGGATGGCCGTGCCATTGGCAGCGCGTAGTGTTTGGGCCTGCGGTGTGTTATTGTCGCCTTTCGGTCGGGGGAGGACGCTCACTTCGGCACCGGTATCTACAAGGAATAAGTTATTTGAAATGATGTCCCTCACGTTCAAAAGGCGACTGTTGGTCTGATACCCGGCTTCGTGGGTCGCCACCACAGGCCGGGGGCTTAGTTCCTCTAATGAGCACCGGGAAACGTACACCCTGGTTCGCATCGTTTGGCTCCCTCACCGAAACGACTGTGGTATTTACAATATCCTTCTTTTGAAGAGCCAAAACGTCGTCGCAGTGACGGACTATGGAGCCTAGGTGAGCGTGCACGGTGCCGCTCCTGTGACCCACTTCTTCTCACTGCTAGGCGTTGCAGGCTCGAGTCAATTCTAGACAAAACTGACGCGAGGTCGTTAGATGTTGGCAAGGCAGGCACCGTTGTGGCGGAGGACCTGGTTACTCCAGCTACAGCGGGGTTGTATCGTGACATAATGTCATCAGCCATCGCTGCAGTTTCCTCCAGCGAGCACTTGCGCGTGACACTCAGTAAAACTGGAATGTTGTGCGGCAAACGCTGCAGCCAAAGTTCCCTTAAGAGCGGGTCCTCGCCTACCTTCGGTCCTCTCAAGCGCTGCATCTCACGCAGCAATTCGGAGGGCTTCCTGCTTCCAAGCTCAACGTTTTGAAGTTGTTGCATACGTTGGTCCTGCGTTGGGATCGTGCGGGCAATGACGGCCTCCTTCAAAGCCTCGTAGCTCCGGGAAGAGATTATTACGTCCCTTACTTGCATTGTGACCTCCGGCGGGAGGCGGCCTGCTACCCACCTGAAACGGCTGGCGTCGCTGGTTATACGGCAGTTTTCGAATTCTAACTCGACCAGCGTGAACCAGAGTTCTGGATCAGCAGGTGTGAATGCCGGTATGTGCAGCGTGATCGCCCCAACGGTGGGGTCTGAGCAGGGTTTCCGTTCAGCAGACATATCGACTACTTTATCAAATACAGACGAAAAAAGGAATTAACAACCAATGGGGCACTATAATCTTCGGGGGAAAAACCACGACGAACTGGACACCAAGAATATGTATGGACAAAAAAAAATTGGTAAATCGACCAAAGAAATCAACAGATAGGGAAACAATAAAGCACAAAAAACGTACGCAGACGGGACCTTCAACGGTAGAAAACAAGGAAACTCACGTGACCTGGGGATCACGTCGGGCTCACCAATTGTAAGGTTGGTTAGACCTTACTTCGCGGTTTCCTTAGTAAACGCGTGCTTCGGTCCTTTGTACTGCGTGGACCACCTGCACGTTACTCTAATGCTCGGCACTGTACGAATATGTTAACCAGAATAGTATTCTCTACGACCCATGAGAACGAGAAGGCGATTGGGAGAGATAGTGGTTAGCGTGTATTTGGGAGCGTGCGCAAGAGCAACGGTCAAATGGCAACCGCGCTTGGCAGTCAGCGTTCAGTTAAACAATAAACGTGGTAAAAGTATGAACGAAGTTGGCCACCGCTACAAGTCTATTTTGGTAAAAATACCTGGGCCGTTGGCTGTATAGGTCAAATATCGATTATAAGACTTGTGTAGGAGTTGAACAGCTTAGTCTCTTGGGTGGTTATGAATGCTTACCCAGAACTTGTGATGTTACAGTTCCCTTTCGAACTATTGATCTCTTACTCACGGTGGAGTTAATCAAACAAGTCATTCTTACGGATCACATAGCTTGGTGGTAGTTTATTTGCTCCCTTTCGTTGATTTACCACAGACGTGCATTTGCTTCCTTCGTGATTCGGTATACTGATCTATGGAATCCTTTCTAGATACTTGAAACACTTGTCTACTTCCGAGAATGTGACGTTTATGAAGCAAACGGAATATCCTTGCATGAAATGGGTAGCATTCTGAGAGGGATTTTAAAAACCTGTTCATTGTGACCAACGTCAAACATTTATCCCTCGGTCGGTTTTAACGAATGTTCCTCTGATTCGCTTATTTATTATTCATCGCAATTGTTAATCCTGCCTATCTTCAAATTCGTCAAACAGCTTGGGGAGTTATGCCCACCAAAGTTCAGGGATGAAACGATGGATTTAGAGGTTTCATCTTCAACGTCTGAGGTTCGTCAGTTTACCCTCTATATTCATGAACGCATCTAACTACTCAGAGGTTCGACCGAAAGTTCTTATTGAACTATCTCAAACAACGAGGTCAAAACATACGACTCTTGTTCGTTGGCCGTTACCAACAACCGCTTTGGAATTCAGAATGTCAGACTTTTATGGAAAGTATGAATAGATAGTGTAAAGGGGGTTTATCACTGATGTAAGTGCATGCATTTTTATTCCCACTGTGTACGAACACAAAATCTACCATCAACAGCTGCTGTAAAGTTGCAATAGATAACGTAAGGTGTATCTTGGTTTTTCAAATCAAACCTTCGAGCTCTAGGAATGTTAACTAGGAGCCGCAGACTATCAGCAGTGTCAGGTGCTTTGTTGCAGTAGCCAGGTAAGGGACTATAGTACAGTTCGTTTAACCACTAGTTCGCTTTGGTTTTGGTTGCTACCTCGCAGCATCTCTCAGTTAAGGACAGAATGAATACGAACGGTGTGAAAGGGCGGAAATCGTGAAGACGAAGAAAAAGCCCGAATGCAACTTTGCCATTGACCGCGACACCTAGCTATGCTGCTTAATGTATCTAATGATCTGAGAGGTGAGCTTCGTGAACCCTAACCCGGGAGTTTCGCACGTTCTACTTTCCCAAGTTCACCGGTCAAGATTTTCATACTATTTTCCCATGTCATAGACTCACCACCTCGACCTGCTTTCCGACCACCACCTGCCTCGGAGAAAACCGTACGCCGATGGATTCCATCGGTGGGCACGCATAACACGTGTCCCGACCATCTCAATCTGTTGAAATTCAGTGTTCGCCCATCTACCCATAACAACCATAGTTGCAAGCTGTACGAAAGAACGGATCCAACTTCCGCAGTGCACACTTGACCTGTGATAGACAACCGGATGTCACGTTAGCTCCACAGATGATAGATTGTAAAAACAAAATGCATCTTCTTTATGTGCGACGACACTTCATCGGTTATCTGGTCACTTCGTGAAATATGACGGCACAGATAACAAAACTTATGTTCTTCAGCTATGGTTTCTTCTGCCAAGACAAGGTTCGGAACAGAGCCAACTCAGTACTGTTGCAGCATTTTACACTTTGAAGATGCAAAACGCACCCCAAATATTACTTACTTAGACAATCTTGAGAAAGTTTCAACTTACCTAGGATTATAGCATAACCAGGGCAGATGTCCATCCCATACCTGGTATATGCTCTTCTTTCATCTTAGTTGGAATAAAATCATTGGTTCGGGCAGTTGGACATCTTTCATTCTTAAGAACAGAAGCTCAGTTTTGGTACTGGAACTTAGAATTTTGAATGGAGATATAGAAAGCAAAAAGGTCCCACGAACTAGTGTTAATCAGTGACTGTGCTGACCTACAACGTATTATGCCTAATGAAAATCATGGACAAGTGAAATGGCTTGGTCAGTACCGCATTTAAAATGTTCAATGAGATTCTCCGCCAGTTATCTAGTGGCCGAGCAATGTATGCGTAAGAATCAAGTGAAGGGCAGATTGGGGCGATATATCTTCACTGTTCGACGAATTCAAGACAAAAACGCGCCTTCCCTGGGTTTATGACCCAGCCGACCGCACGATTTGTAGCGTTGCCTTTCATCGAGTGACCTACCAGAAATTACTTTCCTCCGATTATGAATAGCCAGAGCACAGTTTGGGCATATTGTGATTCTGCGTTAGACAGCATCAAGAGGGGTGACGTACATGTTCAACATGTCAAGTGCTGTCATTCATCGAACAAAAAATCATGAGGGATGATCAGTCAAGTATTGCTGACTGGGACGCGTACTACAAATGTCTCTTGACAGACTCCCTTTAGCGTCCAGTTTGTGGGATAGGTGCACAAGAGCGATCCGTACACAACACAAAAAGGCGCGAAACCCTTGACCAGCGAGATAGACCGTACGAGCTTTACGTACGTCGTCCATAAGGCAAAATCATTCGGCGATTAGACTTCGTGATCGATATCCCTACATCTTCCAGTGTTCCGCTCTTATCAGTACTTTTACTTAGCTAATTTATAAATTTTATGACTCAATCTCCAGTTTGGTCTTGCCGATGGAAAACAATTGAAAATGCACTTTTGAACTTGGAAATTTCGCTATCTCATTGTTTTTTGTAGTTTGTCGAGAATACTGTCTTTTCGTTCCTTCCCAAATTTGCAATCTGGGATATTCTAAGGAACCACTTGGAAAGTGCCCATCAGCTCCCGTCAAGCAATAGGATTAATGAACATTCCGATGGTAAGATCCTCGCTCAGGTGAGAAAGATGCCTCTAGCGCCCTGGTTAAGCGAACCGGTGGAATCGGCTTGAATTTCAGAGTAACGATCACAAACGCCCGTGCACAAATGAATCAAGTGATCTAGCCTTATGCCGAATACTAAGCAAACCTACCTTGCATCAATTCTTCTAAATGCACTGACGATTCTGCCTTGGTTTCTCAACACCAAAATTTGTGTGCACATTGAAGCAGTGATATAAATAGAACATGCCCATGCCTCTTCTGGGGACACTTCGCAATCCTAATATCCCTTCGCAAGAGGTTAGAGCATCATACCAAATCACGCCCGAACCGACCTTGCTTTGCCTCAAAAACTGTTCACACAGCAGAAAAGGTTTACAAACCGACATTATTCCATTCCACACAACAAAATAGCCCTCACCCCCGTCAAGGAGCCTCAGATTTGTTATGTGACGTTTATGGCGAAGAACAGAATGATTTGCTGATTGAAACTGATGGGTCACATCAAGTCTTTTTAATGTAGCCGATGTAAGAGCATCAAAAATAAAAAGTTGTGCTTTTAATCTCCGGCACGTTCCGTCAGTCCTCAAAGAACTGTACTGTCACGTCTCAGGTCGAGTTAGGCCCTACTGCTGGCTTCCGCTCCCTTTCGTCATCTCTTGTGGAGTTCCCCCATTTCTTTCCAACTTTACCATGAGGCATGTTCCACGGAATGTCTTGCTGGCAACATGCTTGACTTCAAGTTGATGTAAAAATACAATAATTTCGTTTATTTACCGCGACCCAAACACTGTCTAGAAATTAAGGCGTGTCCTGGCTCATCTCCTTGGGGTACATGCCAAGTGACACTTGACTGGCACTCAAATAACGGTACAAATGTTCATCCAAAGAACTAAGAAAAACAGTAGACTACTTGCAGTCTTATCACGCAACTGGAACTTGGGGTGAAGCATGAGTAGACAAAACTGTGACTTCAGGGCATAGAAATTTCGTAATTAGAATTTTTGAATGAACAACGTTGATGGACTACAGCGTCAGTAGTAGTACAGAACGAAAGCAAATTGGTCAGTTACGCCATCTGAAAGTCAACGGCATGATTGGTGTCACAAACGAATGAACAAAAACCGGCAGTTTAGCGGGCACTTTACAAAAAAGAATAACAGGAAAGCAGGGACATCATCGCTGCTTGAATCCATATTTTTTTCTTTCGTAGAACAGATCCGTCTTTGCACTTCCAAGATTTACGATTTTTGGGCAACCATCTCGCTACAACAGAGGAGCGAGAAGTGGATTAATCTGAATAAATACTTACGTCTTTCTCCATGCAAGTGCATTGTCTACAGTAGTATGCATCTGAGACACCTGGTCCTCCGCAGATTACGCAGCGGCCTTGGTGAGAGCCATAATTGCATTCGTCACATATGCGGACCAACGTGCACGGACGCACATATGAGTCACATATAACACATTTGCCATCGCATTTCTCGCAAAGCCTTCCAATTGCTTCAAGTTTCAACGATCATAAAACGAGCAACAAGTAGACCTACCTACTCCAGGCTGTTTTCGACAAAATATTAAATCCGGATGGTGTTTGGCCATCTAGAGAGAATGAACTGCAACGAAAATTGAATAAATAAGATGAAGTATTGGGATAACCAATATCCCCTAACTAAAAAGACTAAGTTTACGTCGAAGATTACGCTGTATTTTAGTTTACAGAAAAGCAACACACCCGGGTGGACAGTTAAAATGCCGGAAAGAATATCAGGTTTTCGAGTCAAAAGAGCGAGAAACTCGTGCATTGGAGCACTTGAAGGTACACAGTTTTGACTCTATCCAGATACGAAAGCTTGCTTGATTGGAGCAGGAGACCACTACAGCGGTTAATAGAGTTGGAGCTTCAGTTCTGTTTTATCACCGACCTCTGACTTTAGTGCGACTTTGATTTTTTTCTTGCAGTTTTATTTGAGAAATGAAAACAAAGTGAAGCGAAACAAAAGTAAAACAGTCCTTCCTTAAAGTGCTCGGAAAACGGTCCAGACGACGTTTCCGAGTGAATCAATGAGTTGTCGGACTGTTTGATTGATTCACACCTCACTCACAAAGGCTCAAGAGATCGAGGGGGAAGGTACAGTAGGGGTTTGTGACAGAATGGAGTTAGACGCAAATATGACTGCAAAAACGTTGGTTTTTTCTGACGAGTCGAATACATGTCCTGAGAAAGTCGCAATAAATGGGAATGAAGATGAATAAAAACTATGAGAGAAAGCTTTCGGAGGGAAGTAGGAAGACACGATACCAACTTCTGACGTTTACGGTGAATAAATTTATTCTTGGCCCTCCTCACCGTTACACAACATTTGTTGTGTGCTCGTAAGTAGCAATAATGAGTATTGGATTGAAAAGTGGTGCTGGTGCTTGAAACCCTCTTCTTCCGCACTGCGTGAATATATCCGCGGGTGAACCATTCGAGGGATATAAATCCCCTAAGTTTGGAGCAAAGAGGGACGAACATATGCATGCCCTTGGAGTATAGTTTGAAACATTCCTGACAGATATTCGGATCGGAAGTAAAGCAGCATTCGGAGTGGGGAAAGAAGCTCAGGAATGGGAAAGGTAGAAAATGCAGAAATAATTGTTGAAAAGTGAAAAACTGAGTTTAATCCTCATGAGCCATAACACCGCTAGAAACGTCAAGATTGCACAGGCGAGATGCTGTGACAGGTATCTGGATATAAGCACAGATTCCCGCCCTAAAATAGTGGATGACATAGCAGCTGGGTTGTTTATGAGGAAGGGGAAATTTGAATTTGGGACAAAAATAGGTCCGGGGGGGGGAAATTCAAGAAATTGGTACACAGAATCTACGTTACTGCTTAGTTCACGAATGTCTGTGGGTGCAGTATGCGATTCGAACGTGCGTTCATGACTATATATATATATATATATATATATATATATATATATATATATATATTACACCGGTTTGAGATCAAGCAAAGTGCCAACGCAACAACAACAATTACAAAATAGGGGAAGGGGCGCACAATACAGTTAACAGACCGCGAATGATAGAAAAACATGTTGATTTTATGGAAGCGTTTCATCGTACAATTTTTTGATGTTTTTTTGTCGGGATGACATTTTTCTGGTTATGGGGCACTAGAGTTTGACAGACAAACCGGACAACATTCGCGCCACTGACTTCTATTCTGAGTTATGTCCCTCAACGTTTCTAACCAACGACAGTCGTCATTCCTTGGGCCCCAACCACGGGGGCGGGAAGCTCCAACCGAAGCCACTGCTGATGCTAGATTTTTCATACTTGTACGCCAAGTCATGGGCTGACCGCCGCGTCGCTTCTTCCAGCTTTGCCCAGCACGTGCGAATAGAGCACGGAAAGGTAGACGATGGGTAAAACATGGCCGAGCCGCCGGAGGACGTGTAGAGCGATTACTTCTTTAGGAGGGTGGCTAATCGTGCCTTACATACGACGGCGCACCTCGTCATTACTCACTGCATGTTTCCACCAGACGCCAGAAATGTTTTGGAGACATCGGTTGTCGAACACGGAGACACCGCGAAATGGACATGTCTCGCAACCGCAGAGTAAAACACTGCGAACCGCGGCTACGTACACCCGTCCCCTAACAGAGAGCCGGATGTCACGGCGACGCCATAGGTGTCGCAGGTTTCTGAAGACTGCTCAAGCTCTTGCTATGCGTGAACTGATTTCTTCCCCAACACTATCTCCAGCTGTTATCAAACTCCCAAGGTACTTAGAGTTGTCCACTAACTCAGGCTAATCACCACGAAGGGTGAGGGCAAGCACAGGCTCCTGCCAATCTTGCAAAAGCACTTCGCACTTGGAAGGCGCACAGTGCATTCCATATCAAGATAACTCAATCGCCAAGCGGTCCAAAGCACGTTGCACTGCCTGTGCATTATCACGCAGTTAGGCGATATCATCGGAATATTCCAAGTCGAAAACTCTGTTCCCTGGGAGGAGTTCAACTCCACCGTTTGGAAGACCAGACAAAGCATTCCGCAGAACATACTCTATTAAAAAGTGGTTGTTTGCGTTCATGATAGCAAGTGCGCATTGGTTTGGTCGATCGGTGATTTACTGCTTATGTGAGTAACCAGAGAAACTGGAAACTCAATCAGAGCTTGGAGTGGCGAACAACATAAAGCTTCTCAGCTAGGTGGTGGTACCTCCCCGGGCGGCAGTCGGGACTTTCTACCACAGCGACTGATTCCCCAGGATTACGGGGCCTGCTTAGCGTTACAAACCTTGAAGAACAAGATATCAGGTTTGCCAGCGATCTTCATTTTACCTTCAAACAGGGATACGGGAAGGACATTGGAGCCTGGTACTTAGAGACGCTCCCAGAATTGGATCTCCCTGTGGATCTCATCCACTGTTGAAACAAGCCACAGGACTTGTGTAAAGTGAGTTGCGGGAGAATTCTGTCACAGACTCTAACTTATGTTCACATTTCATTGTTTGATGTGCTGAGAACTTCTGTTCTCGTTAAGATGTCTATTTTCATTTTAGCTTGATGTCCGACGGATTAGTTGACTAAAGCCTACAATCTGGCTTCGCCTTTTGATTTCCTTTGTTGATCGGCTGTTGAATCACAATAATCTGTTTACTTATCCCTCAACAACTAACAGGTATCTTCGGCCGGAACGATTCCATTCTGATCACAACTCTCCGGACACTGGAGACCCCCGGATTCACTTATATCGAACATTTAACATCGTTATTTCTACAATCGAAGCTCTAAATCCCAACAAACTAGATATCCCGATTACCTATGTCGCTCCATCTGTTTGCAAACACATTAGAGGTTGTTTTATACTCGAGGCCATTCATCTTCTCGAGCGGCGTTACATCAAACGGAAAGATGAAATCTTCGCCTCACATATTTTGCCACAACAGTGCAACTAGACGGCCAAAGTCTTGGTCAGTTCCTGAAACTACTGACGGATCTCATCAAAGATTGTGACTGCAAGCCTTTTTCAGTTGAAGAGTGTCGCGAAGAATTAATTCGAGACGCGTTCAGTCCAATCGCGAAAGGCTTCTTGAAGAGCAAACTCTCGACCTGTGAAGAGTTTTCAGATTAACTGAACAACTAAACGCTGCGCAGAAAAAAAACTTTGTTCTACCAAAAAACAGTCACATACGCATCTTACCCCTTTTCTCGCAAGCCTGAAGAACTGGCGAAATCTTTTAAAAACGCAGAGATCGGGAACCCCGTTTAAGCTCTTGGCAGAGGCGTTTGCTATTTCTGTGGATCTGTTCGCCACCCCCACCAAAAATGCTGTATTCAAAGCCTGTGGCAAATATGGGACATTATCAAAAGGTACACCGAATGTTCCAAGCCAGCAACCAACTTGCGTCAGTCAGCAACAGAACCTTTGCTATCTTCTGTACTGGTTGCTGCTGCTCCCGTGTCTACCGAAGGCAGTTATTGAGATTCGCATTACCAAATCCTTCTGCAAGCCCCCGTCGATACCGACAGTTCCGAAATTCGTGGCCCCGCAGGTCATCTACAACTACCGCTGGAAAGTCGAGCCATATCACAGCCATATTACGCTGGCTTCTACTTCTGTAACTAGTGTTGTGTGAGGCCATTGCTTTTTTCATTTATTGCAAAGGTGCTTCGTATGAAAACGTCAAACTGTTGATGACAAGTTTATATGCTGACGTAATACTCGGACACGACTTTCTGTAACAACATAAAAGATAAGAACTACTTTCGAAGGAAGCAAACCTACCTTCTCCATTTGTGGGCTTTCCGCTGATCAAGTATAACCGTATCCTATCCAAACTTGGCCTCATAGCGGCAAAATCCAAATTCAGCATCCAGATAGTCTAAGTTTTCTTAGGAGTTACCATTCCTCGAAATCAAGAATCCTGAGAGCGGATAGTCGATATGCTTGCATATTACTCCCTGTGGATATCACACTTTTCGGAAAAAATTCCACTCGGCGAATAAGGTCGTTTTCAGTGATTCTTAATCGTGCCAATACAACAACTTATATAACAGAAGGCATAACGAATACAGTCAGTAAAATAGTGTTAGGGATGTGTTCAAGCCTATTCTGGCACAGGTTTATCCGGAAACCAAGTGTGAACGGACTATCAAATCCTCGTCGTGTAAATTTTCGGGCTTTCTAGAATCTGACGCTCGGTGGTGAGTGGGCCAGGATAGAGTACATACCCAAATTTCTTCTGAGCACATAAAGGGAGATTGTGGAGGCTGATCCTGACCGTTTTCGCTGTGGCTAAGAGGCAACCGGGCAGAAATCTTGACCTACGTTCACCATGTGGTTAGTCCCAGCTAGGTGTGACACGACTGCGTTGGTACTTGACTAAACATCTCCAGTTCTCAATCACGCTGGGTTCATATCTGGTCTCCGGATAAACCTGTGCAACAACAGGTGTGAACACTGATCCCTAACGATATTCTGTTGACTGTATCCCTTATGAATTTTGTTGCATATATTATGTTTTATTGACATGATTAATAATTACTGGAAACAAACTCGTTCGTCATCCTACATTTTTCCAAATGTGCTCTGCGAATTTTAGACAAAAAGTTCGCTTGTCAAAAACCGCATATATTCTTTATCTAGGTGCAGTATGAATTACTTCAAAACTTTGAGAAACGAGCTAGCAAGTGCGGTAGTGGTAACTATCTGTTATGAAGTCGAATGAATGAGCAGCAGATGTGGAAAAGGGAGGGAGCTTAAAGGAGGCTTTACTCTTCTAACAATGCGAATAAACGTGCTGAGAAAGAAAAAACGAAAACCGTTAGTAAGAAAAAACGGCAGAATGGCGGACAAGCGTCAAAGTGGTTCATAATACTCTCCCCCGCTGGATGACATGTTAGTGTGGTGTAAAGGGGTAACTGTTCGGTCTCCAGAACTTTACGATTTTGTAAATTACATGGTCATGCTTTCCCATGCTTTCCTGCTGGGTCGGGAGTCTGCGGTGACAGGGGACCTTCGTCTTTAATTCCAGATGTGTGATGCGAGGAGTTCAACATGAGTTCAAAGGATGGTTCTTCGACTGAAAAGATATGCTGATCCGTCAGCTCCTGATGTGGGGCATTCGAGACGACGGGTTTGGGGGGATCAAGGTGCGTCAGCGACACAGTGTCTTTGTCGCCTTTTGATAGGTGGGCGCCAGCGTATTGTGGGTTTCAGCTAATACGCTCCAACTCTTTCATCAAGGGATAATATTCTAGAGACCGAGTGCTTTTCTTCAAAATGAAAGGCCGCGGATGTGATAACCAGATGGGGAGGAAGATACCACTAGTAGACTTGCAATGAAAATTAAAAAGGCGCTCGTGGAGTGCCCCACTCGTTGCAGGGAACAGTAAAGAGCGGACTGAATGCAGGGCATCCAAAAGTACGCATTCTGTGACAAGCGTCTGAGTGTTGAGACCTCAATTCGTGCGACGGCTTTCCACAAGCTTTCATTCAAATGAGATTGTGCAAAAGCGCACTACGGAGTGTACAAGTATGGCGGAGATTGGGAAAGAGACTACCGGGTACGCGTACCTGGTGAGCGGCAATAATCGCGAAACCGGTCGTGTACTTCCGGGGAAGTTTGGTCCTGTCATCCATATACAATACAATACTACTTGTATTGAGAACCCGCTCCACCTGAGAATTTACGCGTGAGTTGTACACTGTGTTTACTGGAAGTGGATCCACCCCGAGGAGGGTGGAATTTACATGTATGCCACTGAAAACTGTAGCAACAGTTGAACTTTGACATCCGACGAAATGTGTTCGCTTGAGATGATGATGATCGATAACGAGATCTGCCGATTAAGCTTCAAAAATGGTTGATTTTACTGTGGAGTGGTCGCAGCTACCAACGTACTCCTATCTCGCTGTTAGTGATATATCATTCAAGATGGACATGCCTAATCACAGGGGAGAGATGTGTTGGCCGGACGGAGATGATTTTTTTATAACATGCTTACACATGAGTGCTGTGGAAGGAGCACTTACCCCATAGCCACGAGCGCCCAATGCACTACTGGAGATAACCGGTAACCGGACCTTGAAACTTGGAGTGGCGAAGAACCATATAAGGTCCCAATATATCAGGTGTGGTAACGATTTGGACGACAGTAGATTATTGTCTACCACCAAAGTAACCGGTGATGGCGGGGTTTCGAACCTCGGACCTCCGAGGTGGTAAGCAAACGCTCCAAACCACTCGACCACAACTCATATATCCTTGCATTCTAATAATGCTCATGACGAAACCCACCAAAATTTACATTGCACAGGAGGGTTGCCTCATAGAAGGGGGTTCCCATTCAACAAACTCGCCAGCCTCAAAACTTGGTCCTCCGTGGTGACTATTCTCCGGGGTTTTGCTGCTTTCTTTTACTGCATAGGTTCGGCGGATTCTAATCTTTGAACAGCCTTGTGGCGCGAAAAGTGAGACGATTATGGTTGATCAGGATGTCGTGCGTGAAACTTCCTGCATGATTTCTTCAAACTGATGACGCCAATGATCTATATAGCCAGTTCAGACACCACAATAGCAGGCCAAACCATTGCAGCGCAGAAATGTGACCACAGGTTGCATGAAGCTGGTTTTTATTTAGCATTCACCTGCGCACACACAAACGCAGTGGCAAATCGCACACATTTTGCTGTTAAAGTGCAGTGGCCTGGATCGCACGACTTACGATCCCCGTGATGACTTTTATCACGGCTGATAAACGGGTGCATATCATGGCAACCACAAAGTAATTCTGCCGTGTTTCGAACGAGTCTGAATGGAGGGGAGCTATGACGAACATCTGAATGCACCTTGTGTTGATCGATTATGTGTGGCCCCAAGTTTGTGAATAGATGCTCACGAACTAGTTAGTTAATTAATTAGGATTGTAATACCGTGAATGATCAGCACTGATAACAAACTGTGGACCAACTGTCTCACACGTGATCTGCGGTCGCGCTTCCCAGTCATTTCTCTGTTGATTGAGTTTTGTCCCTGGCTGATTTAGTGGTGTACAAGGAGGAGTGCTAATCTCTACCACGTATATATTAGGAAGAATGGGTGTGGACAGTAGCTTGTTCGACAATGTCTTTTAAATCCCGATCAGTGTTCTTATTAGCAAACATACCTCATGCATTTCCATATCGTGTACTGTTGCCGATATGGTCGAATTAAAAAAAAACGAATTGATGTTGTTATCCAGAAATCTAAGCAACGACGCGGGTCAATGTAACTGCTTGCTTTTAGCATAAGTTGACTGGAACTTTTTCAGCTTTGTCAAGCTAAGTCAAATTTCCATATTACTGCAAGGTTTATCATGCAAAGCAAAGTGCGCTCCTGTTAAGAAAACTGATTGGTTTAGGGCGGGAGATACCACTGGATCGTGACACAACTTTAATGAAATTTGCAGAATGACAAAACGTTTCACCAGGAGGTCGGCAAAAATGATGGGGGAACGGTAAAACCAAATAGAATTTGCCGACTTATCCAAGATTTCCCAAAGTCACCTGATGTACTTTACCATAACGAACTGCTCAATTATGAGGTCACACGAACTATGTCCAAAGTTACACTATTCTTGTGTTGCCAGATCACACAAGTTAACGAGTTATTTGGAAATATCTTTCGACTAGGTCGAGTTTTGCAAAGCAAGCGCCGCCGTTGAGAGTTGTGAATATGTCTCCTGGAAGCCGTAGTGGGTAGTAATCGGGTTCTAACGCCGCGTTGAGGCCTGTTGGAAAATCGGCACAGAGTCTGATAGTTTCTTCACAATCACAACGGGTGCAGGCTACTCGGAGAATGACACGAGAGTTATGATCCTCAGGTCTTCAAGACGTTTAAGCTCCTGATCGACGAGCGGTAAAACAGCACACGGTAAGTCTGAAGACAAGTCGGCTATCTTTTTCAGTTGTAGTGTGGCTTCAGTTTGGGTGCAGTAGTCGAGTTTTTCCTCGAAAACTAAAGGGAAGCTTTTGATGAGCCGGTCCGTAAGTGTTGAAGTTTCTGACTGTGTTTGCACACGATGACAGAATGCACTGATGGGTACATCGGCAAAACACAATTCATCAAGCCAATCAGATCCAAAAAGGTTCATGTCAGCTGGAGTGATGTAACATGTCGTGTTGATTGATTTCCCCATAAGTGTAACGCAACAGTGAAGCTGGCCGGAGAGTTTCAGTGAGTCACCACAAACACTAGTTGCAGTTAATGAGGTTGACTGGGTATCTGAACGTCCAATAGAGTTCCAACTCTTCTCCGAGATAACGGAAATGTCTGACGCTGTGTCTAACTGTAGGCGGACTGGATGGCGGTTGATGAAGACATCCACAAATTTCAGTCGTTAAGCAACGTTTATTTGGAAGGTTACAGTCAGTCCGTAAGAGTGGACGGATGAGTAATCGTTATTGATTTTGGGTTTGAACATAGGTACTGACTTCTTCCAGGTCGGGCGTCTTGGTTGACAGCATCTATCTTTATGACCGAAGGCGTGACAACGCGCATAAAGGTGGTATTTAAATGGGCAGAAACCATGAAAGTGCTACGCACCACAATGACGACACGGCAGAGGCGGCTTGTTCGGGCTCAGTTTGTGGAAACCGGTAGGATTTCTTTTGGATGGAACTTGTGTGTGTCGTGAGTTTTTTGACTGCTCCAGATGGAGTTGTGTTGGGCTCCTGATCAGTTTTCGACAGCAATCTGTTACGTAGTTCTGACTGAGTGGGTGACTGTAACCCGCAAATGGAAATCACACACCACAGCTGATCTTCAGCCAATGATCCCAATTTGAAACGGCTGCACTCACGGTTCACGATAATGGCATATGTCAAGAGATCGTCCGCGTCTCGTTTCACCAACTCAAGGCATTGATAACGTGCGTTGAACAATGGTGAATTCATCCCGAAAATTTTTGTGAGGATGCGAATGGTGTCGTCAAATGAATGGTCACAAAAGGCTCCAGGTAGAATGTAACTAGAGGAGCGAATGCGTTCTGCAGGTTCCCACTTCTGCAGCAAAAGTTGGACTTTTATTTCGTCATCCTTGTTGGCGAGTTCTACGGCAAAGATGTCTTCATAAAGCTTGAATCATGGATTAAAGGTGACGCCAGACTGGAGGTCACGGATGAACTCCGTTATGTGCCTCAAAACCATGTCCGGATCACGATCTGTTGTGGCTGGAGTTAGGCCCATGTTCGCAAGTCGAGCGGTCAAAGTCTCCATCAGTGTGAATTGAGATTGCAGCATCTTCTTCAAGTTTGGGTCAATGGACGCCATCATTCACAAATGTGTCATGACCCCCGAGTTCTCTTCTACGATATGAATGGGAAACATGCGCATCGATCCCAGCTTGCGACGCTAATTGCTCCAGTCCGATATAGCAAGTCAGAAGGCAACATATTGGCTTTCCGACGACTGCAGAAATTACTATTCGGCATATAAAGTGAAAATCTAACATTCCTGAACACGGGCATCCAGTTAGGTTCCAGCCTCGTTGGGCCGACTGAGCTGATAAAAACGTTTTGCCGGATTGATTATTGATCCGTTGAACTAATTTGGATCGGACTATAGATAACTGCTCGATCAACAAAAGAGGTTGAGTCTTGAGTGGTCCGATAAGTCATAGACTACTGGTTACTCGATCCGGCCTGGCAGGCTCGAGCTGGTTTATGGCTTGCTCGGAAAAACTTATTTTTCGTTTTAAAATTCCTAACAATGTGAGCCTATTTCATTCGCCTAGTCTAACGCTTTGCTTGCCTCCTTTTAGCTGGTATACCTAGTTTTTGGTCGATTAAAGCCTACCAATCGGGCGTTTTACCTGAGTTCTTATTCTGTTAATCGCACAAATTTATGTTACACGCAGATCAATTCGAGAGTTTTCACAGAGTCCTCTCGAAGATTAAAAAAAATCAACCATGCACTGCTAGATGGACGAGGAAATGAAGTTTACGGGAAGTTTCTTTTCATTAAGACTAGTAACGTCATTGAGAGAAATTTCGTGAATGTTTCAAGCTAATGTACCTAATGTTTAGCTGCCGACAGAGAATGTGGGTCAGTCTTAGTAAAACACGTGAACTGTTAGGTCAAAATGCGAATGACTAGGCAACGGATGCAGGAAGAGGGTGGATCTGAAGGGAGCCTCTGATCTTACAACAATGCGAGTAAATGTGCTGAGTAAGTCATGTTTCATCTATCCTTACTATATATATATATATATATATATATATATATATATATATATATATTACACCGGCTTGAAATCAAACATGGTGCCAACGTAAAAACAAGAATTGCAAAAATAAACGAAGGCGCAGGACACAGTGAAAAAGACAGCTTGAATAAAAAATAAAAAGCTCTGACTTTGTGTCACAACCGAGATCGGTTCGGGAGTGTATCGAAAAGTCGATGCACCATGTGAAATGTTATGGTAAAATTTTATTATTCAATAACAGCGTAGTCGAAATCGTTGGTAGGTTTTCGACGTTTCGGTCACCACGGGTAACTTTTTTCAAGACTGGTTAACAACCGGTTGTTAGCCACCGAAAACCCACCAACGATTTCGACTACGCTGTGACTTTATCTTTTTTCCTTACTATATACTTGCGCATGAGTGCAGTGGAAGGGATATATCCCCCCTCACCCCATAGCCACGAGGGCCCATTGCACTACTGGAGATACCCGGTGACCGAACCCTGAGACTTGTAATGGTGAAGAGCCCTATAAAATCTTAATAGGTCAGGTATGGTAACGATCCGGGCGACGGTGGATTACTGTAAACCATCAAAGACGTTACGCTGTTTAGTGATTTTTGCCATTCTATTGGTTGGAATGACTTTCATGTGATTGCGGGGCACCAGAGTTCGACGGGCAGGCCGAACAGCGTCCAGGCCACTGATTTCTATTCTGAGCCAAGTCTCAACGTCTCCAACCAACGACAGTACTCGTCCATTGGGCTCTGTTGGGGAGAGAGTACAGTTTCTCCAATATTAAGACGCTAATTATAATAGTGATATTGCAGTGGCTTCGCAGACATCAAACTCGCTAAAATGCGATGGCAAGCTTAGAGCTTAGGCGTGCCTTGTTTACGAATAGGTATTTTCACTTAGGTTTACTTGAGAATGACAACCCGCTCCCCAGGAGTTGCCACTTCCGGTACCAGGTCCGCCTCTAGCTATAGACAATCTTCCTTTTCGAATCTTTCTTCTCAGTCACATAAAGTGGCTTATAGTCAGGACAAAAGCACTTTCATTCATCCAGACCCGATTCAACCAAAGCGGTATTATAATCTTTGGTCGGACACATGGGCTTATCTTAGAAGTCTTGTAGGACATTTGGGTGATTCTCATCAGTCATCCATTGAGGTACGCAACTGGCTAGGCTTTCCGACAGGTCAGGATTTCGGTTTAGCCCCGGTTCCTTCAATCGACTGGTTGCCTGAAGTCTGTTTTGTTTAACTCCACCTGGTACCGGCAGAGTCGACAGCATCGCCAACTTACGTCACGCTACGCAGGCGGCGAGGCGCGCTTTAGCCCGTCAGCTTTGGTCATTAGCTCGATCAATCTCCCATCTCCCATCATTGATACAGGGTAGCCAATATAATTACTAAAACCCATCAATTGCTATCGTTCTGCGTCTTCATTCGCTGGACGGGAATCGGGTCCGCAAATCGTGCGTGCGTCCAAATTGGTGAGCCTAATGTTCAGTTCAGTTCAGTTCAGTTTGCACAGGACTTGGTGTGGCTAGAGCCAATCGTGTGTCCAGATAGTTGTGTTGTCGGCGCGTTTCCGTAGCTCCCAACACTGCGTGATTTTCTTTTTCTGAAAGGCAGAAATTTTGTGCAGTATCAGCCCTGGCAGAGTAGGGTGGAAACAATAAGTAAATTGCATCTGACCCTAAAAGCTGCTTAACATAACTCGGGGTATACTGAGTTATGTGATACCCATTCCGGACGTATCCAGTGAAACTGTCACCCGTGCGTTCATGGAACACTGGATTTCCCGTTTTGGTTGTCCCACCGCAGTAACCACCGATCGAGGAGCTCAGTTCGAATCTGCCACTTTCAACAATCTCCTCCTACTGACCGGCACCAAATTATTACTTTCCGAAAAAGCACTTCTCATTTTTATTTGTTCCAGTTATCTATTTACTTGTTGATTGAAACTTGTATCCTGTCGCGCTTTATATTAGCAGCGTCAATTTTGCTCCCATGCAACTGACTGGTTGCCCTAGCCGCCCATTGATTTCCAAGGTCAGTTCGTTGCAGCTCAGTTCAGTTCAGTTCAGTTCAGTTCAGTTCAGTTCAGTTCAGTTCAGTTCAGTTCAGTTCAGTTCAGTTTGCACAGGACAGGTAATGGCCAAGGCCAATCGAGCGTCCAGAATTCCTTCGATGGTATGCACACCAGTTGTGCACCCACCACTGCCGAGTGCATCTCGTCGAATCCCTGCTAAAAATGAGAGGGAAACGGAAAACCTCTTCGCACATCAACTACGAGAGTTCAGTTCAGTTCAGTTCAGTTTGCACAGGACTTGGTGTGGCTAGAGCCAATCGTGTGTCCAGATAGTTGTGTTGTCGGCGCGTTTCCGTAGCTCCCAACACTGCGTGATTTTCTTTTTCTGAAAGGCAGAAATTTTGTGCAGTATCAGCCCTGGCAGAGTAGGGTGGAAACAATAAGTAAATTGCATCTGACCCCAAAAGCTGCTTAACATAACTCGGTGTATACTGCCACCCAACATAGGTCTAGTGCTTTCTTAAGAGCCTTCACGGTTGTGGTATTTATGACCTCTTCCGGGAGCTTATTCCAATAGGGTACCACTCTATTTGAGAAGTACTTCGCCCTAATTTGGAGCCTCGAATGTTTCCTTTGTAATCTGAGGCTATGCCCCCTTGTGTCTCTCTCGGGGATCAGAGAAAAAAGGTCTTCTCGACTTATTCCTGACAGTCCTTTCATTACCTTGAAGGTTTCTATCAAATCCCCGCGAATGCGTCGTCTTTCCATCGAGAATAGGTCTAGGGCACGGAGACGCTCTGTGTAGTTAAACCCCCTTTGCCCAGCCACCATTCTAGTGGCTAGCCCTTGCACTTTCTCCAGACAGTCGATATCTTTCTGGTAGTACGGTGCCCAGGCCTGCACGCAGTACTCCATATGCGGCCTAACTATGGTCTGATAAATGGGGACGAAAATCTCCGGATCTCTACTCGACATAATGGATCTAACTCGAAAGAGTTCTCTCCTGGCCGTATTGGCTGCTGAGGTGCACTGCTTTGACGGCTTAAAGCTGTTGTCCATTATAACGCCCAAGTCTTTGACCTGCGAGACTACTTGCAACGAACCCACACAATTCTCACTAGCCCCTGTATTTGTGGTCAAGCATTGACACTTGGTGAGGTTTAGTGGAAGGTCCCATTTGCGTGCCCAGTTTTGTACTGCTAACACGTCAAGTTCTATATCTACTCCAGCTATCTTGACGTCATCGGCAAACATAAAGGTGGGGTTTTTAAACCCACGAGCTAGGTCGTTGATGAAGATGAGGAAGAGCAGAGGGCCGAGCACCGAGCCCTGTGGCACCCCACTTGTTACACCTTCCGGTTTCTAAACATGACTCCCCACCTTAACACTAAAGGTTCGCCCTGCTAAGAAACTACTTATCCATTGTCTTGCCTTTCCAACAACTCCCACGGACTGCAGTTTGACGTCCAGAAGTCTGTGGTTCACGGAATCAAACGCCTTGCTGAAGTCCAAGTACCAGACCGCACTCGATTGCCCTTCGTCCAGACGCTTGGTTACCTCATCGAGGAACAGCAGAAGATTCGTCAGACAGGATCGCCCTGCCACAAACCCATGCTGAGCACTTGATATGAGTTTGTGTTGAACCAAATGCCTAGAGATCTGTTTCCTGACTATTCGCTCCAGGCTCTTACACAGTACTGAAATTAAGCTAACCGGTCGGTAATTTTCCGCCTTTTGCAGGGGTCCACTCTTGTAAATGCCTACCACTGTTGCTCTCCTCCAGTCTCCCGGCACAATTCCCTCTCTAAGTGACGTTTCATACAGCTTCGTCACCGGAGCCTTCAGGACCTCGGCCGGAGGCTGAACGATTGCTGGATGAATCCCGTCTGGACCTGCTGCTTTATTTCTATTCAACGTTTGCAACTCCGCGTACACTTCTTCTTCTCCTACAGTAAGTTCGGGTATTGGAGGCGCCTGTGGGCCCTCCATTCTTTCCTTCAAACTAATTTCTGGTCGATATATGCTCTTGAAGAATTCCAAGAGCATGTCAGCCTTGTCTTTGTCGTTTAGAGCTAGTCGTCCCTGTGCTCCTTCCAAAGTTGCTACGCTCTCTCTCATACGTTTGTGAGATTGCACGTAGGCGTAGAATCGCTTTGGGTTTGTGTGGACCGACGCAGCTAACCGACGCTCGAAGGCATATTTCTCCACTCTTTGGATCTCTTGAGCCCTGTTCCTAGCCATCTTATAGCTATTCCATGCCCCCTGAGTTCTGTGCAGCTTGTACGCCGCCCATCGTTGCCTACGAATAACCATGGCCTTGCGGACTTTTGACTTTCACCATGGGGGTAGATTTCTACCGCTTGCCACCGTCAGGGGTGCGAACTCATCTGTAAGTTCGAGTAGCCCCATCTTGATGGTCTCCCAACGTTCCTCTACGGAGGCGTTTGTGTGTCTCGGTGTCCACTGAATTTCCTCCGCCGTCTTCTTCAGTTCACCTATGTTGATTCTCCCATAGCGCCGACGTAACACGATTTCCTCCGGCGCCTTGCTTAGTCTTAGTGTGACCCTTAGGACTACATGATCACTTTTTCCAAGTGGCTCTTCCCACTTAATTTCCTTAACGTCCTGATGGTGCCGCGTTATGATTAAGTCAAGGAGAGACGGGTGCTGTCCACCTCTGTGTCTAGTGGCCTGTGTCACATGCTGCGTAAGTGCATGTAACTGGACCCACTGCAGAAACTTGTCGCCCGTTGATCCCCCTGGTGCGATCCCGCTTTCCCAGTGAATTTCGGGTAGGTTAAAATCCCCTAATAAGATGAACTCCTTTGTCTGTGCCAGCACTGCATCCAGCATTTGCAAGAGCTCAACGTCTTTCTCATCTGTGGCTAGCGGTGCCCTGTAGATACAGATAATGCATACTGTACGCCCCTCGATCTTAATAAAGCAGGATCTGACCTGTTCTTTACCGGAGACTAAGTTGAACGGAGCCTCCCAATGGCCTATGTCGGTCCGTATTAGAAGTGCTACTCCGCCGCCTGCCTTCCATCTGTTCTATCTTGTCTGTAGGCAGCGTATCCCTGGAAGCGCATGTCAGTATATGGCTTTATCCAAGTTTCCGTCAAAGCAACGACATCAGACTCTGCGATCCTAGCCGTCAGCACCCCTCTTTTTCCCGGGAGACTGCAGGTGTTGGTGTACCATATTGACGGTTTCCTGGTCCTCATTACTGACTTCATTGATAATTCTAGGGCTAGGGTATCCTCGGGCGCAATCTCCGAGGTGATGCCCCGTTTTTTGCCTCTAAAGGTGTCGGCGGTGCAGCATCTTGCATATCGAGTGACACTCTGAGTTTCGTGGCTTTTTCTTTTCCACCCGTCGACCCGGTGTCAGGCTCGACATGCACAAAGGACGTTACCCCCTCCTGAGTCGCCGTACCGATAGCCCGGAATGGTCTTGCGACCACCTCAGCCCAACTGGTTTCCTCGGCTTTTCCCTCTGATACCTCCAACTTCGCTGTTTGCACCAGAGAGGACTTCTTGGAAGTCTCCTTTGGAATCGGGCTGGTTGGCTGAACGTTTTCAACACCAACCGGACTGAATGCCCTGTGAGTCCCCTTCTTTCTGATCTTTCGAACTTCCTGATCTTTGGCTTTTTGTATACCGGAGCCTGAAACCACCTTTGGTACCTGGATTACTCCTTGGGCCTTAGGTGTTGACTTCCCAAGAGGATTCATCTCCAGTTTCGCTATATGTAGCTTCCGCCTCTTAAGATCAGGTGTGCCCGTTCTCAGCGAGACTATGGCATTAGCCAGTTTGACAAATGCTGGGCTGTCCGGTGTAACCCTAACCATTCCCTGCGTGTTGCCCTCAACTGATCCCGCCCTGGACAGCAGCATATCCCTCCAGTAGACACTGTGTAATACAACTACCAGGGGTCGTGGCGGCGCTGGTTGTGCTTCACGCCATAGTCCTATTCGATGGCACTTGACTAGTGGTGTCGTAGGAGGTAGGCCAGCCATCCTAAGTACCTCAGTCACATGCCGGCGGTTTTCCTCCTTCCTGATTCTACCGTCTTTTACGATGTCCTCCCTAAGGTTATGAAGTAGCAGTCTTTTACTTCTGTCTGCCATGACTTCAGTGTCACGCTTCATGCGTTGCACCTCAGCATCTAGGCGTTTGACCTGCTCCTTGAGGGATTCCACTTCCGTCAGGAGGCTTTTCCCCACAGTGGTGAATCCTGCTACCTCTTCGCCTTCTTTGCCCTTTGGCTTGAGTTGCCTCTTTATTTTTGTGCTCTGGCACCCGGTTTTCCTTTCCCTCTAGGCTATGGATCGAACTGGCTCTCTCTAGTCTTGGTTCCAGCTTCACGTTCGTGTCTCCTTTCCCCAGTTCGCCTCGAATTATACGCGAGCACTCCCTTGCAAACGCAAAGCAATGGGCGGATATCCACTTGAGCGATGGGTACTTGATGTGCAGCTCGAAGTCTTTCTCTTCCAGCTTGGAGCACTTTTGATGAAACCAAATGTAACGCTGATCGCATTGAATTCCCTCATCTTGCGCCAGGTCAGTGCATTCCTTGTTCCCACAGCTTACTGCCTGACCAATGGGATCAACCTCTGTCCCATTCATTTCGTCTCGGACACCAGTGGGACAATAACACACCTTTTGAACAGACACAAACGGTACACTAAGGCAAGTGCGGCAAACCCGCACACTAAAAAGTTCCACAAAAACGGTACACTACATAAAGCGTCACAAAAAGATGTTATTCGGTATCAGTTGCACTGACACCAACAAAAAACACCAAAAAGGACACCAAAAAGTATACTCAGTTTTTGAAGAGAATAAACTCTTCTGAAGAGAGTGAACTCCTCAAAAAGTACGCGTACCGAAATACTAATTACGATACGTTAGTCAGGCGAAGTAACGTGTGTTATTCCACCAAACAATGCAAAAATGCTTAACGCTGAGAGCAATCCGAAAATTCAAACCAAGCGGCAACTCACAAGGCACAAGAGACATTATGCATTGCGAGCTTTCACTGAGACAGTATGCAATGAGCGAAAAAGTTTGTTAAAACATACTCCAGAAGGACCACAGTGCTACCCGTCATCCATCTAGTTGGCATACTCAAGGCTCACTACGAGGAAATATCTCGTTCCACTTGCTATCTAGGGCAACTTTGAAGGATTGGACGGTCTGCAGATCTACCATTCCACCAGGCAGACCGTTCCAACTGTTCACAACCCTGTTGCTGAAGAAGTACGATCTTGCCATCAACCGAGCTCGGGCTTTTATCAACATCTTTTAATGTCCCCTTGTTCTGGAATCTAAAGCCACTTGGAACAGACTATCTGGTCTAAGACCAGAAAGCCCCTCATTACCTTGTGTAAGGCATATGTGTGGAAATCCCTCCCAGCCCTTGTCACATACTCGCATTTTTGAGACCTCCTTCTTTATATCATTGATCCTCGAACAAGCACAGCATTTATCAATCACTACACTTCAACATTTGTTTATATTTCGCCCACGTGGCGTGGCATAATTTGATTCGAACTTGGACTACCTTGAAGGTGGTACCTGACATTGGCATTTGTTAAACTCGGGTCCTCGCTGCTAGACGTTGTGGCCATACAGTTGACGTTGGCACATTTTATATGCGTATAATTTGTTAATCCAGTACCGTAGAAACTACGAATCAATCTTGTTCTGGTTTTGGGATTCGTTTTGAATTGGCCACGAGGTACTCACAGTCGGAATAACCGTCACAGTACTCAACCTGGAATCTCTAGCAGGAAATCCATCAGACATGCCAAGAAGAGGACAAAGGCCATCCGAAGCTGGACAGGAAGTAACCCGGCAAGTCCCTGGGGTATTTTGGGGTGATACTGATTCCTTAGATATTGCGAAGCCTACTAGTCCCGTCAGTGTAATTTCATGTACTTCAGATAGTGGTATAGAATTTGAAGGTGATGGTATCTATCGATTAGGAATAGCTGCATCAGAAACCCAGGTTAGGCAGGCTAGGGAAGAAGCTGAGTTTGCTAGGAAGGATGAAATCCTAAGATGGGAGCAATAGGTGACTTCGGAGACCACGGAGCATACGACCATTCAGCCCAGCAGTTCCGTGGAACGATTAAAATCGACTTGTACCAGTGTAACCCACGCTACTGACTTACCAGGAGTGAAATCGTTTCCATTCGACGGGAGCGCAGCTCAACACTGTAAGTTCGTTAAACAATACGAGAACTTTGTGGAAAGGAGAGTACCCGATCCAGGAGAGAGTTCTTGTATCTACTACGTTGCTGTCGTGGAAGATCCAGGGAAGCAATCGACGGGTGCTCGATGCTGGATCCCGAAGAGGGTCACACACGGGCACGTGAGATCCTGAAAGACCTGTTTGGGCAACCGTCAAAAATCAACCGGAATTTGATCGGTGATGTACTGTCAGAGGCAAAACGCTCCAAAGGCGAGTCGGGCTCTCCAGCGAGCCTGGTGACAAAAATGCAGAATCACAGCATCGCATTGAATCACCAAGATTACCGGTCGGACCTGAAAGCAGTGCACAAACCGGAGACCATTGTAACAACCGGTCGTGGAAAATTCCCTTTAAACCCTCGCGATTCAGAGGTGTTGTTCCCAACACCTCTCATTTGCCTACACTATTGGCTTGTCTTCACGAAATGGTAGTTTTCATGGACCAATTGTTGTTTGTTTGCGCCCAGAGCGCTACTTTGACGCATCCTTGTTCAGGACCTGCGTGACGCACGTGCTGTTTGCTCACAAGCTGCTATTCGGTTACTCGTTGTTGAGTCCTTGTGATCGTATTAATGGGGTTTGTATTCTTATTGATGTCATTGTTCATGTAATAATCTAGTATCGTAGAATATCGCGGATAATCGTCGTTGATTTCGGGATCCGTTGCGAATTCGGCTACGCATTGCTCAAACGTTCGTTACAACCACAGTGCGCATTTTATCCACAGAACTACAGGGTAGATGGCCCGAGGAAGCCGAAGGGATCAGTAGGTTTGGGCGAGAAACTACGTTCGAAGACCTGACGCAGTTTATATACCGCCATGCCCGAATGGCAAACAGTCGTTTTGGTCAACTTGTGCGCGAGACGAGCCAGTTGCTTGGGGTAACGACGACGCAAAGGTGGACCAGGGAACCAAGTAGGAGCCAACCATGGGCAAACACACGCATTATCTCGATAAGGTGAAAACTTGCCGGTGTGTAAAGTTTGTGGGGTGCCTCATCGCCTACCGGAATGCCCTCGCCTCCGCAAAGTGAACGTCGACAAACGATGGGAAATAGCTAAGAGACTGGGCGCGTGCTTCGTCTCTCGACGACTCACATTAAGCAGCGGTGTGCCGAACGAAACCCTGTTGTGGTCAGGATGGATGCCATGGGAAGCACCATTAGCTACCACACAAATCCCAGAAATTGAATGCCAAAGAAACCCCGAAGCCAAATGTGATCTGCTCAGTGTCTCGCTCCACTAGCAATCCCATTCGCCGGGGAGTAATAGCAGTCGGCGTAGAAACCCCAGTTGGGGTTATAAGAGCATTGGACTTCGTGGATAGTGGCTCGGATACCACTCTAGTAAGGAAGGAGTTTGCAGAGAGATATGGTATTAAAGGGGATCAATCCTCATTGGCAGTAGACACAGTGAGTGGCACCGAAGTCATCCAGCCGACCAAACTGCACTTACAACTCGTTTTCTTGGTCAACAACGATGGAGCAGAAACTCTAGACGCATTTACTATAAAGGATCAGCCGATGAGAGCACCTCAGTCAGTGCAATCGATTTTGACTCAGTGGCCGCATCTCGACGGGATTACGATCGAGGAGTGGCAGAGTAACGAAGTTGATCTGCTGATCGGTTGTGATATACCGGAAGCGCATTGGGTCCTGAATCAAAGGATAGGAAGCCGCAAAGCACCCTATGCAGTACGCATTATATTCGGTTGGACTTTATATGGTAGTACGGACGGCAGATGCGGCAAGCAAACCCAAATCAACTGCACCTCGGTGGAAACGACGAACATCAAACAGGCATTCCAAAAATTTTGTAACACCGAATTTGCCGACCTGGCCATGGACAGAAATGCCCCGTCGCAAGAAGATAGGTTGGCTTTGAAAATGACGGCCAAGAACGTCAAGTACGCAAAAGGTCGTTTCGAGGCTCCTAGCGCGTGGAGATCGAACATGAAACCCATGCCAAACAGCCGAGAAATGGCTCTGACAAGATTGTTCCTCCTCAAAACCAGGCTAATTCGGGAACCACAATTAAAGATAGAATACACGCAAGCCATGCAACACAACACGGACTTGGGCTACATAGAAGGAGTGGAGACAGCGGTTATCAGCGCAAATTTGAGGTGGTACCTACCTCATCACCCGGTCGCAAACCCAAAGAAACCAGGGAAGGTCAGGATGGTTTTCAACTGTGCCGCGAAAAGTCAGAGTATCACTGAACGACTATATACTACAGGGCCCAGACTGGACAACACCGCTGGTCGAGATTTTATGTAGTTTTCGGCAATGGAAAGTAGCCGTCCCTGCGGGCATACACAAAATGTTTCTACAAGTGAAGATGCCCGCTGAAGATAGGAACGCCTTTCGTCTTCTTTGGTGGCTTGGAAGCGATGCAAATCGTACACCAGACGAGCACAGGCTGACCGTACATCCCCTTGAGACGGTATCATCCCCCTTCCGTGCTAGTTTTGCCTCCCGGGAAACCCTGAAGCGTTTCGGCGGCACCAGCAATCTGTTAGGAAGAGCAGTGGACCACTTCTACGTGGACGATTTCTTGTGTTCCTTTGACTACCCAAAACCGCTATTCCATATGTGACCCAACTGATCGCCACTCTAGAGGCCGGAGGATTCAACCTCACTAAATGGACTTCGAACAACCAGGAGGTGCTCAATGTTATACCGAAGGCCGAGAAAATGGAGTGTAAGAAAGAGCCTTTGGGATCCCCTTCACAAACGGAGCGCACGCTTGGGCTTCAGTGGAAACCCAGAGGGGACGAATTCATATTCACTCTAGACCTACCCAAACGAGCAGTCACACGGAGAGGAATCCTGTCATCAGTCCCAAGCCTCTATGATCCCCTAGGTTTCTTTTCGCCATGATTGTTACCGAAAAAGTGCTTGCTGCAATCGCTGTGCCAAAGAGGGACGGGTTGGGACGAACCTCTCCAGGATGATGACGATAAGCGATGGCGCGACTGGCTGCACAGCCTGGATCAACTTGGCGGGATCAAAATACAAAGATGCTTGACAGGAATCAAGTGCCCAAACGATGCCCTACTCCACTTATTTTCTGATGCATCAGAAATAGGCTACGGGATAGTGGCTTACGGCTGCTGGGTGGACGCAAATGGTGAGCGGCACAGCCAGATACTATTCGCAAATGCGAGAGTGGCTCCACTGAAAACGGTGTCGATTCCAAGGCTGGAACTGACTGGCCGTGAAAGCCGCAAACCTGATTAAGAGATGCCTCGATCGGATAAACTGGGAGCGAAACCTTTGGACGGACTCAGCCACGGTACTACATTACATAAACAACATTACCAGTCGCTTTTACAACTTCGTGGCCAACAGGCTCACTATAATCCACGAGTCGGCTAAGACCGATCAATGGCACTATGTACAATCCGCCAGTAATCCGGCCGGCATCTGCTCAAGGGGCCTGAAAACCTTAGGGAGGTTGCGGATGTGGCAATGGTACCGGACTTCCTAACTGCAGCTAAAGAGATGTGGCCAACGCTATTAATACTCATGCCTGATGATGGCGATATTGAGGCCAAAGGACTGATACTGGCTATAAACTTCACGGGAAGCGTAAGCCTTAGAGGAAAACTGCCACACTTCACCGACTGGATATAAATATTAAGGGCCGTGGTCTGGTGGATCCGATACAAAGTGCTCCTGTTGATTTTTAAAAGCACACAACTACAGAACAAAATAACTGTGGGGAAGATTCTACTGTGCCCACAGTACCCTGTGTGAAGATCGATTTCTTATTTACTTGATATCACTCGCTCCCATACCCTACTTGGATGTTTTTCACACACACTGTTTTTATGACATAACCTGTCTTTTTTCGCTTCCAACGCGCTACGCTGTCATATCCTATCTTGGATCTGCAGGGTTCACGTGCTTGGCTCTCACACGCCTCGACTTGGTTTTAGTTTTCTGCATCTGTGTGATCGCAACGCCGAGGTTCGACTATATTTCACGTTGATGCTTGTTCAATAATCTAGTACCTTATAATTTACTGGTCAGTTGTGTTTCGGTTTTTGAGATTCGTTCGAACTCGACTATTTATTGCTCAAACCGCGTAAAAACTTGTGCTCCTTGTCAGGCGGCTATTCCCAGTCGACCTTATTTCGGCGAAGCCGCCGCAGTAGGTTCCATCCTGTCAGCAACCAGGTGGAAACAACACCGAGTGGGTTAAACAGACTGGGGCTGTTTACAGTATACCACTGCAACTGGCTGGCAGGGGAAGTTTAGCCCGAAGACAAATTCGTCCGTTTACGCGCTGCGTTGTATTCCTTGAATGCTTTGCCTTGGGAGCGGTGGCCAATTCAGATCTCAAACCGTTTATCACTTTCCTTTGTGCTGAAAAGCCTCACTAACCTCCGGCTTGTTCGATGTCCACTTCGTGAGATGGAATGCTCCCTTCTTTAGCTATTTTGTCAGGTGCCTAAATTGTCTTACGGCCGAGTCAAGGCCATCAAATGATCCGATCTAGTCATCGACACAGAAGCTTCTTCTGATACCATCTTACACTGACCGGTGAACCAGAGTTCTGTACTTGTTCGCCTTTGGAGCAGAACATGGTGATATCTTTTCGGTGGGATGAACTGTCCATCTTCAATCTACCACCGCTTTGTTTAAGTTATTCTCGTCCCAACGTACGAAAAGTAACTCATCCCTTATCTTCGCTGGTATTTTCACCCCAAGAAACATCTCCGCGATGTTGGCTGACAAAGCCACTCTGACTGGCCCGAACCGGAACAAGACCTCACTCAGAAATGTTGTCTAAACAGGCCCTTGTGGTAAACCATCACACAACGGCCTCCGGATCCCTGCCACACTGCCTGTAACGGCCGGTCGTGGAAAATCCCCTTTTTTCCCTCGCGATTCAGTGTTTTTACCCAACATCACTCATTTCCATACACTATTGACTTGTCTTTACGAACTGGTTGTTTTTCTGGACCAATTGTTGTTTGTTCGCGCCCAGAGCGCTATTTTGGCACATCCTTGCTCAGGACCTGCGTGACGCACGTGCTGTCTGCTCACACGCTGCTATTCGGTTTCTCGTTGTTGAGTTTTTTGTGATCGTATTATTGAGGTTTGTATATTGTTTATGTCATTGTTTATTTTAATAATCTAGTATCGTAGAATTATCACGGATAATCGCCTTCTGATTTGGGGATCCGTTGCGAATTTGGCTACGCATTGCTCAAACGTTCGTAACAATACTCAATAGATCTATTTGGAACGAGGAAAATTCACGCAAAATGCCAAGGAAAGGATCAAAAGCAGTCGAACCCGGACAGGAAGTAATACGGCAAGTCTCTGGGGAGGTTTTGGGTACATATGATTCTTTAGTTAATGCTAGGTCGCCTAGTCCTGTCAGTGCTAGCTCATGTGTTATTGAAAGCAATATTGATAGTAAGGATGTTGATTTATATAAGCTGAGAATAATAGAACTAGAGCAACAGTTACTTTCGGCTAGACTACAGGCGCATGAAGCAGAGAAGTGTACACAGAAACAGCGAGAGTATAAGACCAGTGACTTCGACACTTCCGATAGGTTAGGGTGCAATAAGGTAGGGTACCCCACGCCGGTCGCCGACTACAAACCACCATCGATCGATCTGCCTAGAGTGGAGTTAACGGTTTTCGACGGGCGAGCTGAGCAATATTGCAAGTTTGTCAAACAGTTCGAGACGTTCGTTGAAAACAAGGTAAACGACCCTGGGCAAAGGCTTCTTTACCTTACTCACTACTGCCGAGGCCGAGCGCGAGAAGCTATCGACGGATGCACCATGCTCGATCCAGAACAAGGCTACACAAGGGCAAGAAAGATTCTAAGGGACTTGTTTGGCCAACCTTTCAAAGTAGCCCGTAACCTAATAGAGGGCGTGATGGCAGAGGCAAAGAGAACCAAGGGCGACGTCTACACCATGGCCGACCTGGTGATCAAGATGCAGAACTGCTCAATAGCCCTCGACCATTTAGGTTACAGAGCTGACCTAGACGCCATGCACACTTTGGAAGGCACAGTCCGTCACCTCTATCCCGAACTACAGGGTCGGTGGGCGGAAGAAGCTGAAAGGATAAGCCGAGGCGACAGAGAAGCCAACTTCGAAGACCTGACTGAATACTTAGACAGGCAAACGAAGATAGCTGACAGCAGATTCGGCCGACTCATCCAGGACAGCAACCGAGCAAACAAGCCCGGTACTAGCCAAGTCCAAACCCCTGTACGGGAACATCCAAAGTACCAGCCTTGGACCAACACACACGTCATTTCACGAGATGCTACGGCGAAACCAAATTGCAGATCCTGTGGTACTAGCCATGGCCTACCAGAATGCCCCAAGTTCGGCAATGCCACAATAGACGAACGGTGGGGAATGGCGAGGATGGCAGGAGCATGTTTCATCTGTCTCAACACCACGCACCGGGCAGCAGCCTGTAGAACAAGGAATCGATGTGGTTACGAGGGCTGCACGGGCAGACACCATCGGCTGCTGCATCAGGCGAGAATAACCATATCCGAGGCGAGTGCCAAGCCCAGCGTGATTTGTTCAACTTCACAATCTGCCAGTAAACCGGTACGTTTAGGCGTAGTGGCCGTGGGAGTAGTGACTCCGACTGGGATAGTCAAGGCGTTGGCTTTCGTTGATAGTGGATCCGACACCACTTTAGTGAAAGGGCGGTTTGCCGACAAACACCAACTGGCTAAAGGTGCGACGTCGTTAGCAGTGAGCACGGTGGGCGGAACACAGGTAATGACTGCCGGTAGATTAAGGCTGCAACTCATCTCTCTAGACACTAACGAGGAAATTGAACCAACGGAGGCATTCACGTTAGCGGATCTCCCCATGCGAGCACCAAGGTCGGTGAACGCAATCTTGACTCGATGGCCCCACCTGCAGGATGTAACCGTTGTAGACTGGGAAGATGATGAAGTGGATCTCCTCATCGGCTGCGACGTGCCAGAGGCGCATTGGTTGCTTGATCAAAGAGTGGGCGACCGCCAGGCACCTTATGCCGTACGCACGGCTCTGGGATGGATGTTATACGGTCTAGTAGGGGTACGCGGTTCCGTGAATTGCTTATCCGCCGAAACTGACCGCATAGAGTATCATCTGCAACGGCTTTATGAAAAGGAGTTTCATGACATTGGGGACGAAAGACCGACGTTGTCTCAAGAGGATCACTTCGCTCTACAAACGGTGCGGCAAGGCTCTAGAGGCCTCAAAAAACAGTTCAAGGTTCCCCTCCCATGGCGCACACCGGTCGACCCGTGGACTGACAACAGAAATTATGTTCTCCAACGATTACTACGACTAAAAGAACGCTTCATTCGAGACCAGAATCTGTGGGAACGATACGCGGATTTGATGAAGCGAAACGAGGACCTCGGTTACGTTGAAAGGGTGCCTGTTAACACCGACAGCAAAAGGGGTATCTGGTATCTGCCTCACCATCCGGTTATCAACCCGAAGAAACCCAATAAACTGCGGGTGGTTTTCGACTGTGCGGCCAAGTTCCAGGGCAAGTCGTTAAACGATCGCCTACTACAGGGGCCTGACTGGACCACACCACTGATCGATGTTTTGTGCCGTTTCAGAGTGGGTAAAGTGGCTTTGTCTGCTGACATCAGGGAAATGTTCCATCAGGTGAAGATTCCGGTAGGAGAACGAGATGCTTTGCGTTTCCTGTGGTGGGAAGGGAGCGACCGGGACAACGCAGTGGTGAATTATAGGATGACCGTCCACCCCTTCGGAGCCATATCGTCACCATTTTGTGCAAACTACGCCCTCCGAGAATCAGCGAACAAACATGGCGATCTAGTACATCGGACGGTGGTAGAAAGCGTCAGCAGGAACTTCTACGTCGACGACTACCTTGGGTCATTCGATGATGTGGAATCAGCTCTAGAGCAGTTCAGGGGTCTGACGAGATTGCTGGAAGAGGGTGGCTTCCATCTAACTAAATGGATGTCGAACGCTTCAGAAGTGCTGAAGGTCATCCCGTATCACGAAAAGGCCGAAAGGGTAAGAGATTTGGACGGCTCTCCACTTCCTATCGAGCGCACTTTAGGGATACAATGGGACGCGGAAACGGACGATTTTGTTTTCGAACTGAACGTTCCCGAGCTGCCAATAACCCGTCGTGGCATACTATCTGCCGTCTCAAGTTTGTTCGACCGGCTCGGTTTCGTCTCACCGTGGCTGCTACCCGGAAAGATCTTGCTGCAGCGGCTGTGCCGTAAGAAAGTTGATTGGGACCAGGCACTGGACCAAGGGGACCGGCTGGACTGGGAAGAATTTCTGAACACCTTGAAGAAATTAGGGGACATAAGAATCCAACGATGTTTGACCCCTGGCCATGCGACACGGACTGGAGAACTACATGCCTTTTCCGATGCATCCGAAGTCGGTTATGGAGCTGTGGTGTACGGACGATGGTGCGCAGGAGATGGACAATATACCACGAGGATCCTGTTCGCCAAAGCCCGCGTTGCCCCACTGAAGTCGGTCTCAATCCCACGCCTTGAACTCAGCGCAGCCGTGTTGGCAGTCAGGGTGGTGCAAGCTGTGAAGAGATGTTTCGATCTCTACATTTGGTCGGTGAGCTTCTGGACGGATTCAACGACAGTACTTTACTACATTAACAACGTACGGAGCCGGTTTAGTACTTTCGTTGCTAACCGGCTCACGATTATCCACGATGAATCAGCCACGCACCAGTGGAGTCATGTCAGGTCTGGCGATAATCCGGCCGACCTGTGCTCCCGAGGTGCGAACAACTTCAGGCAACTGGACACGTGGACGAGAGGGCCAAACTTCCTGCAATTGCCCAAACAGGACTGGCCCGTGTTCGAATTAAAACTCCCTACGGAATTGGAACTGGAGATCAAAGGCGTAGTGATAGCAACCAACGTCGTCGAAGCGTAGTCCATTCTATCGCGACTGGTCAGGTTTTCTTCCTGGATGAAGACGCTTCGTTCGCTAGTTTGGTTAACCAGGTTCAAGAGAAATTTACTAGTCATGAAAGGGCTACGGCCCTCAGGTCGGATACGGGTCGGCCCGATAGGTCCCGATGAGCTACAAGCGGCAGAGTACGATATTTTCAGAATGATACAACGCGAGGCTTTCGCCCAAGAACTCAAGAGGACGGAAGAAGTGGGGCCGACCAATGAAGACATGCCATCTCCAAGAGGCGAGCTGAAGCGTTTAAACCCCAAACTCATCAACGGACTGCTGCGGGTGGATGGTAGGCTGACCAACGCCCACCTGAACTTCGACACAAAGTATCCTATACTGCTGCCGGCGAGACAACCTGTAGTAGAGCTAATGATTCAACACGTCCACGCCATGGAGGGACATGCCGGGGAAAGTCACGTGACGAGCGTCATCCGAAAGCGTCTTTGGTTGTTGAGAGGACGAGAGACTGTAAAACGCGTAATCCGACGGTGTGTGCAATGCAGGAGACGCAATGCCACAGCAGGCAAACAACTCATGGCCCCACTACCAGAATGCAGGGTGACTACGGGCTGGTGGCCGTTCAGTGACACCGGGTTGGACTATTTCGGGCCCTTGTGGATCAAGTGCGGGAAAAGATTAGAAAAGCGATACGGATGTATCATGACGTGCATGAAATCACGTGCGGTACACCTAGAAGTCGCACATTCGATGACGACCGATTCGTTTCTGCGGGCCTTGCAAAGATTTATCAACCGAAGAGGCGTACCGGCCGATATATACTCAGATAATGGATCGAACTTTGTGGGCGCTCAACGGGAATTGCAGCGTTGGCACAAGAACATAAACAGGGACGAACTGCAGAATCGAACCGTGGCCTACGGCATACGATGGCATTTCAACCCCCCACAGGCCAGTCACCGAGGCGGCATATGGGAACGCATGATCCGGTCCGCCAGACGGATATTGCTGTCAATCATGGAGCAGCAGCCGCCCGACGACGAGACGCTGAACACCGTCATGACTGAGGTGGAGCGAATCCTGAACAACCGCCCTCTGGTTCCAGTATTGAACGGCGACCCCACCCACCTGGCGCTCACCCCGAACGACTTATTGACGTTAAGGTCGAACGAGGGTTTCCAAGGGCCGGTAAACCTTCGTGGGAGCTACCTCCACGGGTGGAAGCAAGCGAACTATCTGGCCAAGGTCTTCTGGAGGCGATGGCTACGGGAGTACCTACCGGCCCTGCACACTCGACAGAAGTGGCTGGCCAAAACAAGACCATTCAAAGTTGGGGACGTGGTTATGATCGCCGACGAACGCGCCCATTTCAGCGCTTGGTCTTTGGGAGTAGTTACGGAAACCATCAAAAGCACTGACGAAATGATAAGAACGGTGAAGGTGAAGACAGCTAACGGAGTGCTCATTCGTGACATACGCAGTATTAACCTACTCGAGAGCGAAGACGGAGGAGCTGATAACCCTGAGGCCTAGTAAACCTTTTTCACACCAGTAATCGAGGTGGATAAAGAAACACCATATATACCACACAATCTCCGTCAAACACGTTAAGGTGCTCGCGGTCCCTTCGTTGACATTACAGAAGGTTCTTCCCGATATGTGGTGATGAGTGCGATTCCATTATACATCCCGATACATATACGCATGCACGACGCACTCTACATCCCGTAAACCCATCATACATGTGACAGTGTTCTTTGTTTGCCTTTTGTTGACGCTACCGAATGCCCCTTGCATATGTGGAAGTAGCGGAGCTCAGGTCACACATACATGCTACATTTACTCGTTTTCTTGCCACCCGGTCTTTTGTTGACATTGCACAAAGTCCTCCTTTGATGTGTAGTCATACCTGTGATTTCATTGTTACCCCGGCACACGCACACACACGCACACACACACACACACGCACACACACACACACTCAAGCACGTACATCCAGGACCGGACGGCCCCTTACGAGGACAACGTCTATGTGACCATTCACGCCCGCCATCGGTCATTTGGTCTTGTGGAAGATGTAGACTAGCCTCACGTCTATGTAGCCAATGAGTTAGGTGCGACCAGTAGTAAAACGTCGACGACGAGCATTAGACGCGCGCACTGACAGCAGGGCCTAGGCAGGATCAGTACCTTTATACCGAACCTTTGGCTTTGCTAAGGATCCAGGAGGATTTTGGTGGGCGGTGTAACGGCCGGTCGTGGAAAATCCCCTTTTTCCCTCGCGATTCAGTGTTTTTTCCCAACATCACTCATTTCCATACACTATTGACTTGTCTTTACGAACTGGTTGTTTTTCTGGACCAATTGTTGTTTGTTCGCGCCCAGAGCGCTATTTTGGCACATCCTTGCTCAGGACCTGCGTGACGCACGTGCTGTCTGCTCACACGCTGCTATTCGGTTTCTCGTTGTTGAGTCTTTGTGATCGTATTATTGAGGTTTGTATATTGTTTATGTCATTGTTTATTTTAATAATCTAGTATCGTAGAATTATCACGGATAATCGCCTTCTGATTTGGGGATCCGTTGCGAATTTGGCTACGCATTGCTCAAACGTTCGTAACACTGCCTGCAGAGCTAGATGGTCCCATCGCGATAGTGACAGTCGGTCCTCCCAAGAGTCGTCAAACTCCGGCTCGTACATATGTTGCAGCTGATGTTCCATGTGCTCCATTTCCGGAGATACATAAGTTACGGAGCCAAGGACCCCGGTCAGGTGGTATAATGCCCATGGCAGTGTGGTACGCACGGCGTACGCCTGCCCTTTGGTCTAGAACCCAACGTACATCTGGCTCGTAGCGGCCTATGAGAAGGTCTACTTCAACATCCTTCCGGTCTATGGCAGCTATGCCCTGCGAATGGGGTCATTTAGGTGAAATTGCACTTATCGGCTTTTGTGCCTGCATAGGGAGACCGGCCAGTGTGAAAGCTCCTGTTGACTCTACTTACTCATTGGTGTCCAGGGCTATGAGTTGCAATCTCAACCGACCCGCAGTTATCACCTGGGCTCCGCCCAACGTACTCACGCCGAATAAGTCGGGATTTTGTGAGCTGGCGTTTATCGACAAACCACTCTTTTACCAAGGTGGCATGCGATCCGCTGTCGACGAAGGCCAAAACTCCGGCCACTAAACTTGAAATCGTCGCTCCTGCAGCGGCCACCCCCAAATGCACTGGTCCCTTGGCAGACAGTGTCGAAGTAAAGACAGCATTGGGCTTTGTGCTCTTACATGGCGTAGCTTATACCACCTGGTGTAGTATTCGATGTATTCTGCCCGGACCACCTTCGTGACAGCGTCTGGCGCCCTTTTGGCAAGCTGCTGTCCTGTGCTTGGGGGGGGGGTAAGGAAAGTGAAACACACTCTTGCCTTCAGTAAGGGACACATTGAAAACGCTCTCAAACGTTCTGCGTGCTTTGTGAATTTCGCTATATTTGAAATTACTTTGAAAAAACTTGTCTATGCATCACACTTTCGCGCGTTCGTCTATTCGCGTGAGACATTTGAATTTGGCTTTGAATCGCTTCTGACTGTCGTGCTTGAGCCACGGGCCTTGAGCTTTTGGGTTTTGCTTTTGAGCCTATTTGGCCGTATAGTTGAGGTTCGTATACATTCATACCTTTTGTGAATTTCAATTTAGTACCGTAGCAACTACGAATCAATCTTTTTCTGGTTTTTGGATTTGTTTCAGTTGGCTACGTGTTGCTCGATTTGCGATAATTGTAACTCACCCTGTCATTGTCATTCCCCAACGTTCTTTTTCTGTGGCCATGAGGAATTTCTGAAATTCTGATACCCTGCGATTGAGTCGCAGATCCTGGAGCTTGGATGGGCTATGGCCTCGCGCGAAATGGCGTGCGTCCTTGTCCAAGGTTGTTGTTTCGAGCATTCCCGTGCAGCTTTTTGAGCTTGGATAGTGCTAGATCCGTTTGCTCTGTTGTTATCAGGGGTCGGTCGGCCAAATCTGCCGTGGGCTATTCTGGTTTGCATGTCCAAAATTTTGGCCAGATCCTTGAAATCGGCAACACGTCGCTCCTGCTCGTGTGTTCCGCTTCTTTGGCCCACCGGGCCCGTGTCCGGACGAGAGACGGCAAACTATCTCTCCAACGTCTGCATCAAGTCGAGATCAGCCCCGTATCCTTAATGTCCTAGGGCTAACGAACGGTTCTGCATCTTAATTACGAGATCAGCCATTGCGTAGACGTCGCCCTTTGTCCATTTGGCCTCTGAAATCACGCCTTCCATCAGATTGCGGGCAACTTTGAATGGCTGGCCGAAAAGGTCCTTCAAAACATTCCCTGCCTGTGTGTATCCCTCTCCCTAGTCCAGCATGGTACACCTACCAAAAGCTTCTTTGGCTCTTCTACCGACAGTAATGGGTCAAACACAGTAGTCATTGTCCGGGGTCGGTTGTCTTATTTTCGGCGAAGGTTTTGAATTGTTTGATGAACTTGCAAAACTGTTCGGGCCGTCCGTCGAAAACCGTCAGTTCTACTCTCGCTAAATCGATCTTTTGTTGTGTTGGTGCTTTATGTTCGACGGCCGACGTACCGTGTTCTGTTTTCAATCGCCTTGATCCGACGAATGGATCGTTTTCATTAGTTTTACGCTCACTCTCGCTCCGTTCTCACTTTTCCTCTACCTCCTGGGCCCGCTGCCTATCTGATAACAAACGATGTTCTAGATCTAATATCTTCAACCCAAACAAGTCAAAATGCTTAAAATCAATAACGCCTTCGGTTATACATGAACTGATACTGACAGAGCTAGGTGATCTAACATTTACTTTGGAATCAAATGTACCCAGGTCCTGCACAGTGACCTTCCAAACCTTGTCCCTCCTGTTTCCGATCGTTTTGTTTCTTTTCTGGGCAAGTCTCCTGTTTTATTTTTCCGAAATGACCAACATGAGTACTGTGACAGGCTTTGAGCAATGCGTAGCCCAGTTTGAACTAATCCCGAAACCAAAACACGATTTTCCCGAAAGTTCTGCGATACTGAATTATTGAATGAAGCACATCATAAAACGTGTGCAAACCTCAAACGCACGATCACACAGACTCCGAAAACGGGAACTGAGTTCACGGCCTGCAACAGACAAGCACGCACGTCACGCGGTTCTAAAATAGAATGTGACAAAGTAGCGTGTTGGACGCGAATAAACAGGGGTCAGTTCACGGAAGCGTAAGCTGTACAAAACACGCAACTAATATATTTAAGGGAGTAATTTCATCAAACCACGACATTATAGTGCCTTCGAAGAATTTTCCATAACCGGTTCCTACGCCGATTGGCATCTATGCTGGTGACCCCTCCTCAGTGATTAGGGTGTGGTGAAGCTAGGGGTAGATGCAGTACACTTAGCAAATGTCTATGATGTGGCACTGTGTCTGTAGACATGATGACGGCGGCGCCTGAATTGGTGGATCTGGCATGTAGCATTTGAGTACGCGAGTCTTATGGGGATCGAATATATGCATCGGTAGGCTAGCCCCAGTGTAAGCGACGCAAGTCCGTAGGTGTGCCCGTGGTAGAAGACGCGGATGAGCAACAGGCCGCTTATCTGGAGCTCAAGAGGTCACAAGTCGGTCGTCGAGTAAAACTGAGAGCGTGATGATGCCAGCGCAGGCGGTGTCTCGGCCGTTAGGAGTACCAGATGAAAGGGGTGATGTTGTGACGGAAGCATTAGGAGAGTACTTTGTCCCTGGCTGAACTTTGTGGGGTGGCTTGTGGGAATCCGATTCCTTAGTGGCTAGCTTGGCAGGCAAAACGGGAAGTGGATCGATACAGCAGTAGTGCAAGTTTTTTGATTCGTTTTTATACTAAACGCTTATACACTATAGGGAAATATTTTACCACGGAAAAGATTTGTAGCATCGAGTCCACCCTCACGGTTCAAAGCTTTTTTGGTCACTATGTCCCATCTTTGCCGACCATCAGAAACTATGGCGTATAATAAAACGCGACGTTGGTCGCCGTTTAATATAACCAATTCGGACGAACTGTTCACTGGGGCTACTGCTTGGCCTCTTCTAACCACCATCTTCAAATGAACACACTTGCATTTTCAACAGGAGATTTCGGCATGACCTGTTCATGCTATGAATCACTCTGGACGTCATCCTGTGAGAGAGGCCTTGGAGTTATTCACCTATCATCTCTCAAGATCCGAGCCCACACAAACATGATTTGTCCCACGCCTTTAATCAAGATTAGGTCAGTCTGTCGATAATTCAAATGGCTGAGTCCTTGCACCTTTCATTTGCTATGCTTTTCACATTCTTCCGGGACTTTACTTGTTGTGATCTTGATGTTAACCTTCAATCACCTGCCCGACTTTGTATTTTTTCTGCTGTTGTTGCGTTGGCACCATGCTTGATGTCGAGCCGATGTAGCATTTATACATATGGGTATATATATATATATACATATATTGACCGGCCCCCGTCAGTTCTATGGTTGGAATGCCAGAGAGCTGCTGGTGGCCCCACCCCTCGAAAAACATATTGAGCACCAGCTCCTATGCATACAGCAGTGCGGCTTCTGCAGAGATTGGCCGTGCCTGGCAAATTTGCTCTCCTTTTTCTCCCCAGTCTCCAAAACCTTTGGCTTCTTAGTCCGTGGGCCCTATGAGGTGGCCCAGTTTTGCCTACCGGTTTGCTACTAATTACGCTTCACCCAACTCTTATATTCCCGTACCCTCAACCACTCTTACGAGCCGCCCTTCTAGCCCCCTTTCCACCGCCGGAGATATCCGCCTGACCTTGCAATCAGTGAACCAAAATAAACTACCAGATCCAGATGGTGTTCCACCCGTCTTCCTGAAAATGTGTGCGCCGGAGTTAACACCACTTTTGCGTTATCTTTTTCGTCTTTCTCCCCAACCCGATGCGCTTCCCGCCCAATGGGAAGAAGCTGTAATGTTTCCTTTTCCCAAACACCTCGACTCTTCCTCCGCGAATGACTACCGCTTCATCTTTCCAACTTCAAAAGTCATGAGAACCTTAATTTCTGACCAGTGGCGACTGCTCCTCGAACTTGAGGGTCTGATAAACAGTCGTCGATACTCGTTCCAACACCGTTGCTCCGCGGGCGGTCTACTAGCCATTGTCTCGCACCCTGGGTCAGCGGCGCCCGATAACCACGGAGAAATACACCTGAACCCACTGGACATACAGAAGGCATTTGACCATGTCTGGTGCCAAGGTTTGCCGGCTAATTTGCCCAATTTTGTGTTTCTTCTAGCCCTTGTCTTGTGGAAGTCCAGTGGTTTGAATGACCTGACCTTCTCCACTCGTGTCGATGGGGAGCAATCGCAGCCTTTTCTCGTGAATGCTGTTGTTCTCCAAGGTTCTGTGCCTTCCTTTACCATCTTCATGCTTTTCACTAATAGCCTCGTCCACCACTTCCAACCCCATACACTCTTTTGCCGATGACGCCACCATTCACTAATCTGTTTCTTATTCCACCTCCCACCGTACCACCGCCAACATCAGCCGCGATCGTCGTGCGCTCGTGAAATTCCCTGTTCGGTCCTTGGATAGATTTCTTCCTGGGGCTCTCGAAATTGTGTTCTCTTCAGCGCTTTGCAAATATCGCTCCCCTCAGTTTCTGAAACACCGCTGCTTTTCGCCCCTATGTACTTTATCGAGTTCTTCTTCGTTCCTCCTACTGGATAACTTTCCAGGGTCTTCCGATCCTCTCCCCTCTGTCCTGGTCCCAATACGTACGTTTACTTGCTTCTCTTGTCCGCACAAGATTGATCTTCTCCTCCGCGCCAGACGTTTCTTTAAACCGCCATGACTTCTCCTACTGAGCAAGGCTCGAGTTCACACTACTCTTGGATGTTACTGTCACGTGTGTGGTGAAGCTTCGTCTTCTTTAGCTTTTCTGTGCCGGGTCTAAAGTAAGGCCCTTTGTCTGATAGATGACCCAGTTTTGACGCCTAATTTGCAGTCGCCTCCCCTTCGCCGGGCAGTTGCTGCATTGCCTCCATTCTACCGCCAATATTTCGGATTTCGTTTCCCCGAGCTTGTCTCGGCTACTCCTATTTGCTTGATTTCACAGTTCGACGTATCAGACTTCTTCAGTCCCCTGGAACGGTTCAGTCGCGGAACCCCCTGCCACGTCTGCCTTTCCACCCGTCTACAACCTTTCTCTTTTTAAAAGCGGAATCTTTTCTACCAGCTCCTCCCACAGTATGTTTTCGAACTGTCGAGTTTACGCATTTTGTTATAATTTACCTGATGCAACAAAGTAATGCGTTGGCATAACAGGTGCATAGCTTTCATCAGCGGTGCGTGAGGCTGTTCGAAAAACCCTGGTTTTGCTTTTGCACAGAAACGATTTTGAGAGAATGGATTTCCCACTTGTTCCGGTGAGACTGGTGAGTATCGAAAGCGAACCTGATGAATCAGGCAAATAACGCATGGGTGACCGAAAATCATATTTTCTTTTTCCAGCACTTGCTTTCGCGTTACCAGCACGAAGAGAAATAATTCCACAATGCGCCGAATGCAGCGAAGGATAATTGGAACCACGCTGCTAACTGCACCGAGCGGGGTGAGTAGTGCCTAGTGGGCTACTGCTCAGTGTTCCTTCTATATCATTCAGCCCTTGCATTTTGTCTTCAAACACCTCAGTTTGTCCCATATTCCCACCCATAATCCTCCCACCGACAAAGAGCGCCATACCCGCAGAGGTTTAATATGACGCGATGTCGCGAGATGACCTCTGTCAGAATTGAGGTCCGTTCAGGGTGCATCGGAAAATCGATGCGCAATATTAAATGTTATGGTAAACTTTCACTGTTTAAAAACGAAGCATAGCAGAAATCGGTGGTAAGTTGTCGACTTTTCGACCACCACGTGTAGCCTTTTCCAAGGCCGGCTCTACAACCAAATGAGACTGGAATGACAGCTAAGGGCAATTGAGCGTTAGTCACGGTGTGCTCGTGTATTGGTCTGTGTGTTTGTGATGTTGTTTATTGCAAGGGCGGGGGTTGAATCTCCGTCCATACTATGTGTCCGTGATAGCGGGGTCATTTTAGGACAGCAAGGTGTTATGACCCGTTTTGGTGTTTACCTATCCGCGTCGTAATTCCATCCACACGCAGACAGGTCAAAAACAGATCGCAGAACACGAAAATAAAGAAAAATGCAGACCGGGGGACCAAATGGCTTTAAGAAAGTCAGAAAGCGACTCGCTAATCGTAATTCACACCACACCCGAAAACCGCACAATCGACTAAGAAAACACCAGAATCTTCCAGTGTGGGTTTTGTGCGTACACAGAACATCTCCACGTGGGGGCTCTGGCAATGAGCGTCCAACAATCGTGTCTCAACCGAAACCATTGGGCAGAGGCCTCGCAAGTGCCACCCACAAGCTTCAAACCTCTGCCCAATGGTTTCGGTTGAGACACGATTGTTGGACGCTCATTGCCAGAGCCCCCACGTAGAGATGTTCTGTGTACGCACAAAACCCACACTGGAAGATTCTGGTGTTTTCTTAGTCGATTGTGCGGTTTTCGGGTGTGGTGTGAATTACGATTAGCGAGTCGCTTTCTGACTTTCTTAAAGCCATTTGGTCCCCCGGTCTGCATTTTTCTTTATTTTCGTGTTCTGCGATCTGTTTTTGACCTGTCTGCGTGTGGATGGAATTACGACGCGGATAGGTAAACACCAAAACGGGTCATAACACCTTGCTGTCCTAAAATGACCCCGCTATCACGGACACATAGTATGGACGGAGATTCAACCCCCGCCCTTGCAATAAACAACATCACAAACACACAGACCAATACACGAGCACACCGTGACTAACGCTCAATTGCCCTTAGCTGTCATTCCAGTCTCATTTGGTTGTAGAGCCGGCCTTGGAAAAGGCTACACGTGGTGGTCGAAAAGTCGACAACTTACCACCGATTTCTGCTATGCTTCGTTTTTAAACAGTGAAAGTTTACCATAACATTTAATATTGCGCATCGATTTTCCGATGCACCCTGAACGGACCTCAATTCTGACAGAGGTCATCTCGCGACATCGCGTCATATTAAACCTCTGCGGGTATGGCGCTCTTTGTCGGTGGGAGGATTATGGGTGGGAATATGGGACAAACTGAGGTGTTTGAAGACAAAATGCAAGGGCTGAATGATATAGAAGGAACACTGAGCAGTAGCCCACTAGGCACTACTCACCCCGCTCGGTGCAGTTAGCAGCGTGGTTCCAATTATCCTTCGCTGCATTCGGCGCATTGTGGAATTATTTCTCTTCGTGCTGGTAACGCGAAAGCAAGTGCTGGAAAAAGAAAATATGATTTTCGGTCACCCATGCGTTATTTGCCTGATTCATCAGGTTCGCTTTCGATACTCACCAGTCTCACCGGAACAAGTGGGAAATCCATTCTCTCAAAATCGTTTCTGTGCAAAAGCAAAACCAGGGTTTTTCGAACAGCCTCACGCACCGCTGATGAAAGCTATGCACCTGTTATGCCAACGCATTACTTTGTTGCATCAGGTAAATTATAACAAAATGCGTAAACTCGACAGTTCGAAAACATACTGTGGGAGGAGCTGGTAGAAAAGATTCCGCTTTTAAAAAGAGAAAGGTTGTAGACGGGTGGAAAGGCAGACGTGGCAGGGGGTTCCGCGACTGAACCGTTCCAGGGGACTGAAGAAGTCTGATACGTCGAACTGTGAAATCAAGCAAATAGGAGTAGCCGAGACAAGCTCGGGGAAACGAAACCCGAAATATTGGCGGTAGAATGGAGGCAATGCAGCAACTGCCCGGCGAAGGGGAGGCGACTGCAAATTAGGCGTCAAAACTGGGTCATCTATCAGACAAAGGGCCTTACTTTAGACCCGGCACAGAAAAGCTAAAGAAGACGAAGCTTCACCACACACGTGACAGTAACATCCAAGAGTAGTGTGAACTCGAGCCTTGCTCAGTAGGAGAAGTCATGGCGGTTTAAAGAAACGTCTGGCGCGGAGGAGAAGATCAATCTTGTGCGGACAAGAGAAGCAAGTAAACGTACGTATTGGGACCAGGACAGAGGGGAGAGGATCGGAAGACCCTGGAAAGTTATCCAGTAGGAGGAACGAAGAAGAACTCGATAAAGTACATAGGGGCGAAAAGCAGCGGTGTTTCAGAAACTGAGGGGAGCGATATTTGCAAAGCGCTGAAGAGAACACAATTTCGAGAGCCCCAGGAAGAAATCTATCCAAGGACCGAACAGGGAATTTCACGAGCGCACGACGATCGCGGCTGATGTTGGCGGTGGTACGGTGGGAGGTGGAATAAGAAACAGATTAGTGAATGGTGGCGTCATCGGCAAAAGAGTGTATGGGGTTGGAAGTGGTGGACGAGGCTATTAGTGAAAAGCATGAAGATGGTAAAGGAAGGCACAGAACCTTGGAGAACAACAGCATTCACGAGAAAAGGCTGCGATTGCTCCCCATCGACACGAGTGGAGAAGGTCAGGTCATTCAAACCACTGGACTTCCACAAGACAAGGGCTAGAAGAAACACAAAATTGGGCAAATTAGCCGGCAAACCTTGGCACCAGACATGGTCAAATGCCTTCTGTATGTCCAGTGGGTTCAGGTGTATTTCTCCGTGGTTATCGGGCGCCGCTGACCCAGGGTGCGAGACAATGGCTAGTAGACCGCCCGCGGAGCAACGGTGTTGGAACGAGTATCGACGACTGTTTATCAGACCCTCAAGTTCGAGGAGCAGTCGCCACTGGTCAGAAATTAAGGTTCTCATGACTTTTGAAGTTGGAAAGATGAAGCGGTAGTCATTCGCGGAGGAAGAGTCGAGGTGTTTGGGAAAAGGAAACATTACAGCTTCTTCCCATTGGGCGGGAAGCGCATCGGGTTGGGGAGAAAGACGAAAAAGATAACGCAAAAGTGGTGTTAACTCCGGCGCACACATTTTCAGGAAGACGGGTGGAACACCATCTGGATCTGGTAGTTTATTTTGGTTCACTGATTGCAAGGTCAGGCGGATATCTCCGGCGGTGGAAAGGGGGCTAGAAGGGCGGCTCGTAAGAGTGGTTGAGGGTACGGGAATATAAGAGTTGGGTGAAGCGTAATTAGTAGCAAACCGGTAGGCAAAACTGGGCCACCTCATAGGGCCCACGGACTAAGAAGCCAAAGGTTTTGGAGACTGGGGAGAAAAAGGAGAGCAAATTTGCCAGGCACGGCCAATCTCTGCAGAAGCCGCACTGCTGTATGCATAGGAGCTGGTGCTCAATATGTTTTTCGAGGGGTGGGGCCACCAGCAGCTCTCTGGCATTCCAACCATAGAACTGACGGGGGCCGGTCAATATGTGTATATATATATATATATATATATACCCATATGTATAAATGCTACATCGGCTCGACATCAAGCATGGTGCCAACGCAACAACAGCAGAAAAAATACAAAGTCGGGCAGGTGATTGAAGGTTAACATCAAGATCACAACAAGTAAAGTCCCGGAAGAATGTGAAAAGCATAGCAAATGAAAGGTGCAAGGACTCAGCCATTTGAATTATCGACAGACTGACCTAATCTTGATTAAAGGCGTGGGACAAATCATGTTTGTGTGGGCTCGGATCTTGAGAGATGATAGGTGAATAACTCCAAGGCCTCTCTCACAGGATGACGTCCAGAGTGATTCATAGCATGAACAGGTCATGCCGAAATCTCCTGTTGAAAATGCAAGTGTGTTCATTTGAAGATGGTGGTTAGAAGAGGCCAAGCAGTAGCCCCAGTGAACAGTTCGTCCGAATTGGTTATATTAAACGGCGACCAACGTCGCGTTTTATTATACGCCATAGTTTCTGATGGTCGGCAAAGATGGGACATAGTGACCAAAAAAGCTTTGAACCGTGAGGGTGGACTCGATGCTACAAATCTTTTCCGTGGTAAAATATTTCCCTATAGTGTATAAGCGTTTAGTATAAAAACGAATCAAAAAACTTGCACTACTGCTGTATCGATCCACTTCCCGTTTTGCCTGCCAAGCTAGCCACTAAGGAATCGGATTCCCACAAGCCACCCCACAAAGTTCAGCCAGGGACAAAGTACTCTCCTAATGCTTCCGTCACAACATCACCCCTTTCATCTGGTACTCCTAACGGCCGAGACACCGCCTGCGCTGGCATCATCACGCTCTCAGTTTTACTCGACGACCGACTTGTGACCTCTTGAGCTCCAGATAAGCGGCCTGTTGCTCATCCGCGTCTTCTACCACGGGCACACCTACGGACTTGCGTCGCTTACACTGGGGCTAGCCTACCGATGCATATATTCGATCCCCATAAGACTCGCGTACTCAAATGCTACATGCCAGATCCACCAATTCAGGCGCCGCCGTCATCATGTCTACAGACACAGTGCCACATCATAGACATTTGCTAAGTGTACTGCATCTACCCCTAGCTTCACCACACCCTAATCACTGAGGAGGGGTCACCAGCATAGATGCCAATCGGCGTAGGAACCGGTTATGGAAAATTCTTCGAAGGCACTATAATGTCGTGGTTTGATGAAATTACTCCCTTAAATATATTAGTTGCGTGTTTTGTACAGCTTACGCTTCCGTGAACTGACCCCTGTTTATTCGCGTCCAACACGCTACTTTGTCACATTCTATTTTAGAACCGCGTGACGTGCGTGCTTGTCTGTTGCAGGCCGTGAACTCAGTTCCCGTTTTCGGAGTCTGTGTGATCGTGCGTTTGAGGTTTGCACACGTTTTATGATGTGCTTCATTCAATAATTCAGTATCGCAGAACTTTCGGGAAAATCGTGTTTTGGTTTCGGGATTAGTTCAAACTGGGCTACGCATTGCTCAAAGCCTGTCACAGTACTCATGTTGGTCATTTCGGAAAAATAAAACAGGAGACTTGCCCAGAAAAGAAACAAAACGATCGGAAACAGGAGGGACAAGGTTTGGAAGGTCACTGTGCAGGACCTGGGTACATTTGATTCCAAAGTAAATGTTAGATCACCTAGCTCTGTCAGTATCAGTTCATGTATAACCGAAGGCGTTATTGATTTTAAGCATTTTGACTTGTTTGGGTTGAAGATATTAGATCTAGAACATCGTTTGTTATCAGATAGGCAGCGGGCCCAGGAGGTAGAGGAAAAGTGAGAACGGAGCGAGAGTGAGCGTAAAACTAATGAAAACGATCCATTCGTCGGATCAAGGCGATTGAAAACAGAACACGGTACGTCGGCCGTCGAGCATAAAGCACCAACACAACAAAAGATCGATTTAGCGAGAGTAGAACTGACGGTTTTCGACGGACGGCCCGAACAGTTTTGCAAGTTCATCAAACAATTCAAAACCTTCGCCGAAAATAAGACAACCGACCCCGGACAATGACTACTGTGTTTGACCCATTACTGTCGGTAGAAGAGCCAAAGAAGCTTTTGGTAGGTGTACCATGCTGGACTAGGGAGAGGGATACACACAGGCAGGGAATGTTTTGAAGGACCTTTTCGGCCAGCCATTCAAAGTTGCCCGCAATCTGATGGAAGGCGTGATTTCAGAGGCCAAATGGACAAAGGGCGACGTCTACGCAATGGCTGATCTCGTAATTAAGATGCAGAACCGTTCGTTAGCCCTAGGACATTAAGGATACGGGGCTGATCTCGACTTGATGCAGACGTTGGAGAGATAGTTTGCCGTCTCTCGTCCGGACACGGGCCCGGTGGGCCAAAGAAGCGGAACACACGAGCAGGAGCGACGTGTTGCCGATTTCAAGGATCTGGCCAAAATTTTGGACATGCAAACCAGAATAGCCCACGGCAGATTTGGCCGACCGACCCCTGATAACAACAGAGCAAACGGATCTAGCACTATCCAAGCTCAAAAAGCTGCACGGGAATGCTCGAAACAACAACCTTGGACAAGGACGCACGCCATTTCGCGCGAGGCCATAGCCCATCCAAGCTCCAGGATCTGCGACTCAATCGCAGGGTATCAGAATTTCAGAAATTCCTCATGGCCACAGAAAAAGAACGTTGGGGAATGACAATGACAGGGTGAGTTACAATTATCGCAAATCGAGCAACACGTAGCCAACTGAAACAAATCCAAAAACCAGAAAAAGATTGATTCGTAGTTGCTACGGTACTAAATTGAAATTCACAAAAGGTATGAATGTATACGAACCTCAACTATACGGCCAAATAGGCTCAAAAGCAAAACCCAAAAGCTCAAGGCCCGTGGCTCAAGCACGACAGTCAGAAGCGATTCAAAGCCAAATTCAAATGTCTCACGCGAATAGACGAACGCGCGAAAGTGTGATGCATAGACAAGTTTTTTCAAAGTAATTTCAAATATAGCGAAATTCACAAAGCACGCAGAACGTTTGAGAGCGTTTTCAATGTGTCCCTTACTGAAGGCAAGAGTGTGTTTCACTTTCCTTACCCCCCCCCCCCCCCCCAAGCACAGGACAGCAGCTTGCCAAAAGGGCGCCAGACGCTGTCACGAAGGTGGTCCGGGCAGAATACATCGAATACTACACCAGGTGGTATAAGCTACGCCATGTAAGAGCACAAAGCCCAATGCTGTCTTTACTTCGACACTGTCTGCCAAGGGACCAGTGCATTTGGGGGTGGCCGCTGCAGGAGCGACGATTTCAAGTTTAGTGGCCGGAGTTTTGGCCTTCGTCGACAGCGGATCGCATGCCACCTTGGTAAAAGAGTGGTTTGTCGATAAACGCCAGCTCGCAAAATCCCGACTTATTCGGCGTGAGTACGTTGGGCGGAGCCCAGGTGATAACTGCGGGTCGGTTGAGATTGCAACTCATAGCCCTGGACACCAATGAGTAAGTAGAGTCAACAGGAGCTTTCACACTGGCCGGTCTCCCTATGCAGGCACAAAAGCCGATAAGTGCAATTTCACCTAAATGACCCCATTCGCAGGGCATAGCTGCCATAGACCGGAAGGATGTTGAAGTAGACCTTCTCATCGGCCGCTACGAGCCAGATGTACGTTGGGTTCTAGACCAAAGGGCAGGCGTACGCCGTGCGTACCACACTGCCATGGGCATTATACCACCTGACCGGGGTCCTTGGCTCCGTAACTTATGTATCTCCGGAAATGGAGCACATGGAACATCAGCTGCAACATATGTACGAGCCGGAGTTTGACGACTCTTGGGAGGACCGACTGTCACTATCGCGATGGGACCATCTAGCTCTGCAGGCAGTGTGGCAGGGATCCGGAGGCCGTTGTGTGATGGTTTACCACAAGGGCCTGTTTAGACAACATTTCTGAGTGAGGTCTTGTTCCGGTTCGGGCCAGTCAGAGTGGCTTTGTCAGCCAACATCGCGGAGATGTTTCTTGGGGTGAAAATACCAGCGAAGATAAGGGATGAGTTACTTTTCGTACGTTGGGACGAGAATAACTTAAACAAAGCGGTGGTAGATTGAAGATGGACAGTTCATCCCACCGAAAAGATATCACCATGTTCTGCTCCAAAGGCGAACAAGTACAGAACTCTGGTTCACCGGTCAGTGTAAGATGGTATCAGAAGAAGCTTCTGTGTCGATGACTAGATCGGATCATTTGATGGCCTTGACTCGGCCGTAAGACAATTTAGGCACCTGACAAAATAGCTAAAGAAGGGAGCATTCCATCTCACGAAGTGGACATCGAACAAGCCGGAGGTTAGTGAGGCTTTTCAGCACAAAGGAAAGTGATAAACGGTTTGAGATCTGAATTGGCCACCGCTCCCAAGGCAAAGCATTCAAGGAATACAACGCAGCGCGTAAACGGACGAATTTGTCTTCGGGCTAAACTTCCCCTGCCAGCCAGTTGCAGTGGTATACTGTAAACAGCCCCAGTCTGTTTAACCCACTCGGTGTTGTTTCCACCTGGTTGCTGACAGGATGGAACCTACTGCGGCGGCTTCGCCGAAATAAGGTCAACTGGGAATAGCCGCCTGACAAGGAGCACAAGTTTTTACGCGGTTTGAGCAATAAATAGTCGGGTTCGAACGAATCTCAAAAACCGAAACACAACTGACCAGTAAATTATAAGGTACTAGATTATTGAACAAGCATCAACGTGAAATATAGTCGAACCTCGGCGTTGCGATCACACAGACGCAGAAAACTAAAACCAAGTCGAGGCGTGTGAGAGCCAAGCACGTGAACCCTGCAGATCCAAGATAGGATATGACAGCGTAGCGCGTTGGAAGCGAAAAAAGACAGGTTATGTCATAAAAACAGTGTGTGAGAAAAACATCCAAGTAGGGTATGGGAGCGAGTGATATCAAGTAAATAAGAAATCGATCTTCACACAGGGTACTGTGGGCACAGTCCCTGGTGATCTTAAGAAGTCAGGGGATATACGGCTTCCTCGGTACTTCATCTGTGATGGGACTGCACCACCAGGAGAGAAGCAAGCCTTTTCTTATACGTCCGAAGTTGTGTACGGGGCAGTAGCATGTGGAGGAAGGTGCCTAGGTGATAGCGGTACACTACTAGGATGCTGTTCGCCAAAGCTAGCTTTGCCCCAACAAAATCAGTTTCGATCCCGTGTCTCGAATTCAGTGCAGCCTTGTTAGCAGTAGGGGCGATACAATCAATAAAGAGGTGCTTCAACTCAAATAATTGGTCATCTAGGTGTTGGACGGGCTAGAAAACTGTGCCGCATTACATCAATAACGTCAGGATTCGTTTCAGTACCTTCGTCGAAAGTCGTCGCCAAATCACACACGAAGAAACCACTGCCAACCACTGGCAGCATAGTAAAATCGTCGAAAACCCAGCCGATTTGCGTTCCCGAGTTGCGACCAGTTTTTGATAGTTAGACACGTGGACGGGAGCCCCGAAATTTCTGCACACGCCTCAATATGACCGGCCCGTTTACGAGTTGAAGCCACCTCTTGAATCAAAAGTGGAGATCTAATGCTCTGTAATGAGAGTAGCTGTTGCCAAGCCCACATATACCTTTTCAAGGTTGGTCACATTTTTCTCTCGGATAAAGACGCTTTCATCACTGGTATGTTTGACTAGATTTAAGAGAATTTTGCTGACCATCAGAGGTGTCCATCCATTCTGCCGTGGACGTGTGAGTCCAATATACTCTGACTGGCTGCGATTAACGGAGTATGATGTATCCAAGATACTACAGCCCAAGGCCTTCCCCGAAAAGCTTGGGAAGCCCGGAGAGGAGGGATCAAATGAGGGAAGGACATCACTTCTGAGGAGCAATTTGAAGTCTCCAAGCCTAAAACTAATGGATGGACTGCCAAGGGTAGGTGGTAGGTTGACGAATTCTCACTTAAGGTTTGAGGTGTAGCATCCTATATTATTTTCGGCCGGCAACCCACGGTAGACCTGTTTATTCAACACATACGAGCCGTGGAGAGACACCCCAGGGAAAGCCTCACGACGAGTGTTATCCGGAGGCGATCTTAGATACTGAGAGAAAGGGTAACTGTGAAACGTGTAATCCGACTTTGTGTAAAATTTAAAAGGTGCATGGCTGTCGAGAGCAGGCACTATATGGCTCCACTGCCGGAGTGTAGATTGGCCCAGGGATGGTGGCCAATCAGTGACACCGAGCTGGACTATTTCGGGCCTTTTTGGGTCAGGTGAGGGGAAATGGTGGAAAAACCACGGAAGCATCATGACGTGCATGAAGTCCCGGGCGGCGCACTAGGAAGTTAGGCTTTAGATGACCACCGACCCTTTCCTATGGGCCTTGCAAAGCTTTACCAAAAGAAGAGGAGTGCCATCGGAAGTCTATTCCGACAATGGGTCAGATTTTGTGGGCTCCTAAAGAGAATTGCAGCAATGGCACCAAATGTCAACTGAGATCAGCTGTAGGGCCAAACCGTGGCATATGGCATCCGATGGCACTTCAACCCTCCGTAGGTCGGTCTCCGAGGTGGTGGGTGGGGACGCCTGACTTGGTCCACTAGAAGGATATTGCTGCCGGCAATCGAACGACGACCGCCAGACGATGAAACACTAAGCACTCCGATGACTGAAGTCGAGAGAATGCTGAACAACCACACTGTAGTTCCAATAACTATCAACGGCCACACGTGTCTGGCACTTACTTCGAACTACCTGCTGACAATAAGGTGAAAAGTTGGAATCCGAAGAATGAAAGGCTTCTGCGACAGCTACCCACGCGGATGGAAACAGGTGAATTGTTTGGACGGGGTGTTTTGGAAGCCATGGCTGCGAGAATAGCTATCGTTCCTGCAACCCCGACAAAAGTGGCTCATCTAGGAAATACGATACAAAGTTGGTGATATAGTGATGATCTTCGACGAACATGCTCAATTTAGCATGTGGCTCTCGGGTGTTGTCGTGAAAATCGTGGGCAGCTCCGACGAGTTGATTAGAACAGTGAAGGTCCGGGCCGCCAAGGGGACTTTGACCCACGACGTGTGCAGCGTCGATCTTCTGAAAAGTGAAGGCAGTTAGCTAGATTCCGCGGATCCTGTCGTCCAATAGCGCTCAACTGCAAGATTCAAACCAAGATAACAAGTTATCGTAATTGTATGTTTTGCGTGGTTCAAATTCCCTGGGCAAGTGCAAAACATCCACATAGATTAACGAACACAACGTAAGTGATTAGGTTTGTCATCGATTTTCAGTAGATCTTTATAATGCCCTTAGTGCCCAACTACTTTGTGCTATCCACGAGACGGTTCCACAGATTGGGATTCTTGTTCTCAAACACACTTCCACCCGTATTCAGACACACTCGAAGGGAAGTTTGCCCCAAGCCCCCACCAGGGCGCGATGCTGTTTCATGAGTTCTTGTTTTGTTATTGACGTCGTTGAAAACGATTCCATATGTGGCTACTATTGTGGTTTCCTCACACACACACACACACACGCGTTCACACACACAACTGCTTCCTTAAAGGCGGCACATAGACTTGGAGTGTCTCTGCGACCGAGCAGCGGCCCATGCTGACAGTGCGAAGGAACAACTCGTCGGCTTTGTCACCGGATCAGATGCCGCTATGCATACATGTACGTAGTTCCCGGACATCAGCAGTGGTAGGTAAGTGCACTAGTATCAGGGCCTAGGTAGATGGGGAGGATCAGTACCTTAGAGCAAACATTTGACTCTGCTAGGATTGGAGGGATTTTTCGGGCCATGGGACGATTGCATGTGAGGAATCCTTCGAAGGCACTATAATGCCGTGATTTGTGAGATTACTCCCTTAAATATATTAGTTGCGTGTTTTGTACAGCTTACGCTTCCGTGAACTGACCCCTGTTTATTCGCGTCCAACACGCTACTTTGTCACATTCTATTTTAGAACTGCGTGACGCACGTGCTTGTCTGTTGCAGGCCGTGAACTCAGTTCCCGTTTTCGGAGTCTGTGTGATCGTGCGTTTGAGGTTTGCATACGTTTTATGATGTGCTTCATTCAATAATTCAGTATCGCAGAACTTTCGGAAAAATCGCATTTTGTTTCCCGGATTCGTGCGAATTCCTCCACGTAGCGCTCAAAGAGTGGCACGGAAGCTATGGATGTCTCAATGGAGGCAGCATCTCGCATCCAGCCTTCTCATAATGGTGACCGGCTTATTAATCACAACCCTCCTGCGCACATTTTGCTTACCAAATTCACCGACGACTCAAAGCCTCCCACAGAAACGCTTTCCATAGCACTATTCAACTCTGGTTCCATTTGAAACAAATTTTCCGCTATAAAAAGGCTGACGTTCCTCCACAACGTCGACATCATCCTAATCCCTGAAGATTGGCCCACTGGGAAAACACCTTACCATCAAATATCACTGATCGATCATCAAACCTTCGGGACTCAGTGAATCCAGCGCGGGGATGAAGGTTGCTTGGGATGTCTGGTGTAGCCTATCCGTCGCTCTACTGGAAAACTTCGTGCTGACAAGTGTTAAATAATCCAGTCGGCTGAACGTTTTTCTATACGGATAACTATATTTCTGAGTTGAATATATCGACCCCCCAGCAATGACACTTCGACATTTAACCCCATCGTCGTGGCGTTTATTCATATCGCTGACCTGCCATTTGGTGGTAAGTTGATAGTAAGTGACTTCGACGCATCGGTCATAAACTGATTCTCCTTCTCTGCCCCCCCCCAAAACTATTTGCAATTCGCCTTATGTTCTAGCCTGGGCCGATGGGTTTAACAAGTAAACAACCTATCAGAAAGAATAGCCTCCTTGAGATGATATTTACCCCGGTTTCAACAAAGTTTCTGCCTCCGTACTAAACGACCACACAGGCTGTGACCATGAAATTGTCAGTTGCGGATTTCAAGTCAAGCCATACACCGAAAGCCTACCATGTAATAGTCCCTCCTTCCGCCGCTTTAAATGGGACCACATGCCCTCGCTAATTCGCTCCGGAAACTGGGACGAATTCTTCTTAACGGCAAATCCTCAGTACGCCGATGACCTTCTCCACCAAAGTTTACATTTATGCACCGAAAAATATCACGCCTACATTATCTATCCAGAACGGCAAGTCACCGTATAACCAGGCTAAAGCAGAAACACGATAAACTTTGACAGCGGCACCAACGAGGTAAAGACTCTTCTACAGTCTTGCTACTCAAAAACCTCTCTCGCGAAATTCATCTAATGGTCTGTGACCTACGGTTGAAGCAAGGCACCAAAGCGTTGCGCCACCCAACCAAAGATCAACAGCTAGCCCGGCTATGCTCGGCCCGCGCCCAATAACCAAAATCACGCATGAAACAGATTAGTCCTTTGAAAAAACTCATAACATCACCTCCAAAATAGCCGACAAGCTGAACACACTCTTCATAACCTCGGTGACTCAGTCCAGCCCATACCCAGATCGCCACCCCGTTTGTCACGAATTCCTTACTCATTTCTATCACGGTCACCACCAGGGTAAAATGAGTTACATCCACGGTTTCAAACCGTCCTACCACCCCGGACCTGACAGTTCACCGTCAGTAATATTCGCTCTTGATGGTCCGGATATTTCCGCTCTACTAATAAACCTATACAATCCGTCGCTCTAAAACGGAACCTTCCCCAGCCAGTGGAAGAAATCCGTTGTCATCCCCAGGCGTAAGCCAGTGATATCAGGGACGCTGAAAGAGGTCATCAAGACACACATGACCGACTACCTTTCCGCACGTGAACACGTCAGCCTCAGAAGGCACGGATCTCCCAAATCACGCTCGCGTTCAATCTGCTAATTTGGCTTTCTGAAATTGGCAGCAGCAGCCTCTGGCAGATGCAGAGCACTCGTAGTCAACCATTTTGATATAACAAAAGCCTTCGACAGTCCCACCCCTGAAGTTTCTGGGCGGGAGGTTACGGAATTGAAGCCCCCTACTCATTCGGGTTTAATCCTACTACAAAACCGTCATCGAGTTATGTGCATTGACGGCAAGATGTCGGACTCCCACCCGGTAAACAGCGGGGTTATCCAAAGAAGGGTAGTAGAAACACTGCTGTTTTGCTATGTGTAAATAACATTGCCAATGTTGTCACTCATGGCGAGATTTCCTTGTTTGCCAATGACGTGAAGATATTCTGGAAATTTGAATAATGAAACCTACATGTAGCATGAAATACACACCACGGTTGACACACAGTCCTTACTATCCTGGCGTGGCCTCTGATAAACGGAATTTTCAGCAGTGTTTCCACGCTAACCAGCAATATTCCTCATGGTACGCTTAAGACTGATGGTGTCCCACTTCCATACCCTGAAACAATACGAGATCTCGGACTATAATATTATCACACATTCAGTTTATCTGAACACACTTCCCACATGACTGCACGGACAAACAAGTTCCCTGGCTTGTTACAACAAACCTTCCCCTCACGAACAGAGGGCTACCGATAGATGGAACTCAAATTCGCCCAACCCTAGGGTGCTGTACACCTGTGTTCTCAAATATCCTCAAAGGTGACATAATTGGCATTGAAAATGATCAGCCGTGATTTAACAAAATCTATTTGGGCCTACTTCGAACCCTAGATACAGACAGCGCTCTGCTCCTACGACCTGACCCTCTGTGAATCAGGAGGATAAAACCCGTCTGTGCGTTTTTTCAAATTGGGCCCACAAACATCTTCAATCCTCTAGTCGGGCACATCTCAGAAAAAATCATTACATCACCTGAGCAATAGGGACCACCATATAGTGGTCCCTGACTCTCGAAAGTCTTTCAGACGAACCTTTTTCCTCCCTGAAGGTGCAACTCTGTGGAATAACCCCCCTGGTGATATCCGTTCCATAGATTCCCAGGCCATGATCAAGTCTAGACCACAAGCTGCACTGGATATGCAAAAGGTGATCAATCCTTTAAATCCGTACGTGAGTATTGATACAGCCTACAAGGAAAGTGTTGGATACTAGCCTGAGCCCTCAATAATCTCTAGGATGCGCCCTACCATTCATCGTCTTTGTCCCCACTCTAGCTTAAGCCTGCCATGCTACAAAGCCCTCATTCAGTTGCTCTTATGACTGAGGCCCGTGCAACTGAAATCGTGCTCGAATACACGTATAGCCACTAGTTGCTTGGAAGATAATCTTTAAACATTTCCGGACCCAAATTTGACTTAGTCTCCGCCCCTGTCTTTGATCCAAGACGCAGCGCCTATCACACTCCTTAACCTCCATCTAGTGATCATACCAAATCAAACCAATAAGCACTCATTGCTAAAGTTCCCGCCCCTTCATAAGACTCCAGAATACCTCGTCGGTTGCCAACACAAAATCTGATACTTAGTCAGCAAAACTTCAAACTACCGTAGCTCGTGCTGACAACAGCCGGCACCACACTGCTAAAGAAGAGAGATCTGGCTATTGGCCTAGACTGACTTTCTCATGCCCTCTTGCTCGAGGACCTGAAGCCAGTCTGTTGCAAGGATGTCCACTGGACAGAAGGATGTGACCGCTGAGGTCTGCTTGAGGTATGCTTCTACTGAGCGTTTTCCTTTTTGCATAATTACTGGGTGAACTCTCACAACGCACGGTGCCTGTCGTGGATATTTGACGAAGTATACTGCGGAATGGTAGACGCATACCGCTGAGGGAGTTTTGGACGCCCGATTGGTCTGGGCTAAAACCTGACGGGTGCGAACTGATCTGTACTGAAGCCAGCTATTCTCGTGGAAGTGAAACAGATATGAATAAAGGTTCAAAACTTCTTCGTGAGTCTGTGCATGATAATAAACGTACATTTCTCAACTGAGATCAAGACACATGCACAAGGCCTGATCACAAAGTACGGTGGGACACAGCAGCGTGAAGTATTTACGAATTTCAAGAGTCCTATTAGTGCATTCCAGTTACAGTAGGATAAGGCTGGGCAATGTTCAAATTAGCTAAAGCAAGAACCGTTACCGCTGGGGGTGCAAAGCGGCTTCAATTTTGAGAGCATATGATTGCAGAGAGTCTGCCAAACGCGAAACTACTGGCCAAAACGTTACTAAAGTGTGGGAGAGATGTATGCACAAAAAAAGCTTAAACTGTGGCCCATCGAGAGATCAAAGGAAAATCTGAACGTATATATAAAAACACGTGAAAGCGCCGGCGGACGAAGGAATGATCCAAATCGTAAGACCGCAGGAAGATTCCCGCCAACGAACAACCAGACACAGTGGAGAGTAGAATAAACATCAATCTTTTAAGCACATGTCAGCGGCGTTTTGAGCTTCTTGTTTACACTGATGTCAGTTAGACGAATCACTGGGCCGGAGGGCAGTGGTTTTGAAAACCTAAGGAAGGAAGAAGCCTGTGGGGTCAGGTAAGTACATTTTCGTTTTCCGCCGTTTAGGTTATCGCACTGCTACATGGAGAGAACGACGTTTCATTTGAAAGTGGGAGTGAAGAGAAATACCTCAAGAGGAATGTAAAGTGACGTCGAGGCAGTACGAACAACGGTTGGAGGCTTAACCAAGGATTTCAAAATGAGCTCATTGAGGAGGCGGTCGACTGAAGCGAGAAGATGGAGTAGATACGACAAGGCGAAGATAAGGAGATGATGTGCGGAGGTGGAATTTGGTTAAGCAAGTCCTATGGCAGGGGTTTGCAGCGGACCAGACCCGAGGCGGCAATGGATATTATATTTGGTGAAAGATAGACGTTTCTTTATACACAATAAAGGTATATAGAGACAAGTTTCGACAAACAACCAGTGACTGGTATTTCATTTCGAAGCGTTTGTGCTTGACACCGACGGCAGGTTACGAATAAAGGCCCGAGAATGGGCGGGCCCATCAGATGCAACCGGTTGTCCATGAGGAAAAGGATTTGGGTGGCAGGCAAAAATGGACTAACATGACGTTGCTTGACGAAGTAGGGGATGTCAGGTTGAAAATGGACCGGCGATGGTAGGATTTCGGTCACGATTTGGATACCACAACGTAGTTTGCACGACCGATCGAAGGGCATACTGGAGGTAATTGTTGGGGCGGGGCGTGGTGTCTCTTGGTGTGGGGAATCCTCCCTCCGGTTCGGTGAAACCAATATGGCGGCTTGTAACCCGGGTAACGCTGGTGTATTGGCAATGGCGTGCAATTTAAGAGGCGCAGGCCAGCGTGAGTATGAGATTGAATCATGGGCTTTCAGAGTAGAAGCTAATCCAGTCCGATCAGTCAGGTTCATTTAGTCCGTGCGGTAATCTGAGAGCGGCGCCTGGTGGAACGATGGCTACCCGGGTAACCAGCGTGACCTGGAAGGAGACCGGAGATGTGGCGGCCTGGAGGGTGTTCTAGCTGTGGGTTATGATTAACGTATCAATAGAAGCCTAAAGATCATAATTTTATAGGAGTGATCAAGACCTAGAATAAGTGGGGTGGTCGGCGATCTGGAAGTGGTCTCATCTGTAGGTCAATATAGCACACGAAAGCAATATGTGATGAGCTAGGTGGTTTCGTATAAATACTGCAAGGGTAAGACTTCATTTTAGCGGTAGGTGGCACCGGCTTTATGCTGTGGACAGGACTTTGAAGTCAAGGGTTGGGAACGGAAACTAGGAGGGAGTTTTGGTGACGGGGGTAAGCCATAGTTTTCATATTATATGAACGGCCGCCCGCTGATAACGTCACGGTGGGGTGGAGAGCCTTGTGTGATAGGGTTCTTTACAGCCTGAGGTTGGTGGACAATGTTTTGATGTGTGAGTCAAGGATGATGAAGAAACAGGCGAGTTTTTTCCAGTTTGTGGCTACAGCTTGGTCACATTTCGACAGTTGACTGCGCGCACCTGCTAGATGGCGTGCATGTTATAGGGTGATTTCAATTTGTACCCTTCGTCGTGGCTTTTAATTTCGCAAAAATGTTAGCAGGGTGAAAGTACGTCTTGTACCTGCGCACGCGGTGCAGTAGAAATATTGTCATTGGGGATGACTGCTAGGTTAAGATACGCAACCATAAGGAGTCCTAACGAGACCATGTTGGATACTCTAGCAATCGGAGTACCTAGTTTCCTCTACGTAGGGGCACCAGGCAATAGTTCGGCTGTGCTCCGGTCGTCGGCAGCCAGAGCCAACGATGGTATGGTCTATATTCTTGACGTGTGAGGCATAGACTTTTCACCCCTCGTGCGACTATATGTTTGGAGGGCAAAGTCTGAAGCTACCGCGTATGAATCTCGTGCTCACTGCTCGCTTTCGCTGAGAAAGAACAACGTAAGCGCATGGAAAACTAGGCAGGTCTTAAGTGCTATTTGGCTGCAAACAACTCATAAGTCAGTACCCACGGGTTTGGTCCACAGAGATGGTTTTTGTATTATTATTGAGCGTTAACAATGCAAGTGATAGTCAGTCTATATGTCAACAAGAAAGATTTTGAACATGGAAAACTTTGACTAGCTTGTATGAACAAGCAAGTTTGGCATACCAGCTGGTAGGAGATGGAACAAGGAACCCAAAGGTGTTTATCTTGAGAGAGGTGAGGTTAGTTTATGTTTCGATAGCTCATCCGGCAGGCTTGTCGCCGCGCACAGGGTCAGCAGAAGCGCTGAGGGCTTAGCTCCAACGTTTTTTGTGGTTTTTTCTTCGGGCCATCCCATACGCAGGTTCACACAGTGGCTGTAACGGGGACTTATTCGTTTCAAAGGGTCTTAGGAGGTGAATTCCATACCTTCGCAGCCAGAAGTACCTTTGGTACTTTTGTTTTTTATTTCAAAGGAGCAAGGTAGCATGCTTTTCCATTAAGGAGTATTTCGAACTTATCCTCTTCCAACCATTCTTTGCACGTGAAACATGGGTTCCGACACTGCTGGAGATGGCTTTATTTCATTGGAAGATGACAACAGAATTGTTGCCATGTTCCCACCGGTGGGGGTATGGCCTTTACCTGTGAAAGAGAAAAAAGTGAGGAAAAGTCACGCGGAATGACTTAAACCCTTGCGGAATGCACGCTTGCCCGCTAGCTTCTGACAATGCCAGAGCCTGACGAATTTCATCTTATGTGTGAGCCGGCTGTTGTCAGCACGAGCTACGGTAGTTTGAAGTTTTGTTGACTAAGTATCAGATTTTGTGTTGGCAACCGACGAGGTATTCTGGAGTCTTATGAAGGGGCGGGAACTTTAGCAATGAGTGCCTATTGGTTTGATTTGGTATGATCACTAGATGGAGGTTAAGGAGTGTGATAGGCGCTGCGTCTTGGATCAAAGACAGGGGCGGAGACTAAGTCAAATTTGGGTCCGGAAATGTTTAAAGATTATCTTCCAAGCAACTAGTGGCTATACGTGTATTCGAGCACGATTTCAGTTGCACGGGCCTCAGTCATAAGAGCAACTGAATGAGGGCTTTGTAGCATGGCAGGCTTAAGCTAGAGTGGGGACAAAGACGATGAATGGTAGGGCGCATCCTAGAGATTATTGAGGGCTCAGGCTAGTATCCAACACTTTCCTTGTAGGCTGTATCAATACTCACGTACGGATTTAAAGGATTGATCACCTTTTGCATATCCAGTGCAGCTTGTGGTCTAGACTTGATCATGGCCTGGGAATCTATGGAACGGATATCACCAGGGGGGTTATTCCACAGAGTTGCACCTTCAGGGAGGAAAAAGGTTCGTCTGAAAGACTTTCGAGAGTCAGGGACCACTATATGGTGGTCCCTATTGCTCAGGTGATGTAATGATTTTTTCTGAGATGTGCCCGACTAGAGGATTGAAGATGTTTGTGGGCCCAATTTGAAAAAACGCACAGACGGGTTTTATCCTCCTGATTCACAGAGGGTCAGGTCGTAGGAGCAGAGCGCTGTCTGTATCTAGGGTTCGAAGTAGGCCCAAATAGATTTTGTTAAATCACGGCTGATCATTTTCAATGCCAATTATGTCACCTTTGAGGATATTTGAGAACACAGGTGTACAGCACCCTAGGGTTGGGCGAATTTGAGTTCCATCTATCGGTAGCCCTCTGTTCGTGAGGGGAAGGTTTGTTGTAACAAGCCAGGGAACTTGTTTGTCCGTGCAGTCATGTGGGAAGTGTGTTCAGATAAACTGAATGTGTGATAATATTATAGTCCGAGATCTCGTATTGTTTCAGGGTATGGAAGTGGGACACCATCAGTCTTAAGCGTACCATGAGGAATATTGCTGGTTAGCGTGGAAACACTGCTGAAAATTCCGTTTATCAGAGGCCACGCCAGGATAGTAAGGACTGTGTGTCAACCGTGGTGTGTATTTCATGCTACATGTAGGTTTCATTATTCAAATTTCCAGAATATCTTCACGTCATTGGCAAACAAGGAAATCTCGCCATGAGTGACAACATTGGCAATGTTATTTACACATAGCAAAACAGCAGTGTTTCTACTACCCTTCTTTGGATAACCCCGCTGTTTACCGGGTGGGAGTCCGACATCTTGCCGTCAATGCACATAACTCGATGACGGTTTTGTAGTAGGATTAAACCCGAATGAGTAGGGGGCTTCAATTCCGTAACCTCCCGCCCAGAAACTTCAGGGGTGGGACTGTCGAAGGCTTTTGTTATATCAAAATGGTTGACTACGAGTGCTCTGCATCTGCCAGAGGCTGCTGCTGCCAATTTCAGAAAGCCAAATTAGCAGATTGAACGCGAGCGTGATTTGGGAGATCCGTGCCTTCTGAGGCTGACGTGTTCACGTGCGGAAAGGTAGTCGGTCATGTGTGTCTTGATGACCTCTTTCAGCGTCCCTGATATCACTGGCTTACGCCTGGGGATGACAACGGATTTCTTCCACTGGCTGGGGAAGGTTCCGTTTTAGAGCGACGGATTGTATAGGTTTATTAGTAGAGCGGAAATATCCGGACCATCAAGAGCGAATATTACTGACGGTGAACTGTCAGGTCCGGGGTGGTAGGACGGTTTGAAACCGTGGATGTAACTCATTTTACCCTGGTGGTGACCGTGATAGAAATGAGTAAGGAATTCGTGACAAACGGGGTGGCGATCTGGGTATGGGCTGGACTGAGTCACCAAGGTTATGAAGAGTGTGTTCAGCTTGTCGGCTATTTTGGAGGTGATGTTATGAGTTTTTTCAAAGGACTAATCTGTTTCATGCGTGATTTTGGTTATTGAGCGCGGGCCGAGCATAGCCGGGCTAGCTGTTGATCTTTGGTTGGGTGGCGCAACGCTTTGGTGCCTTGCTTCAACCGTAGGTCACAGACCATTAGATGAATTTCGCGAGAGAGGTTTTTGAGTAGCAAGACTGTAGAAGAGTCTTTACCTCGTTGGTGCCGCTGTCAAAGTTTATCGTGTTTCTGCTTTAGCCTGGTTATACGGTGACTTGCCGTTCTGGATAGATAATGTAGGCGTGATATTTTTCGGTGCATAAATGTAAACTTTGGTGGAGAAGGTCATCGGCGTACTGAGGATTTGCCGTTAAGAAGAATTCGTCCCAGTTTCCGGAGCGAATTAGCGAGGGCATGTGGTCCCATTTAAAGCGGCGGAAGGAGGGACTATTACATGGTAGGCTTTCGGTGTATGGCTTGACTTGAAATCCGCAACTGACAATTTCATGGTCACAGCCTGTGTGGTCGTTTAGTACGGAGGCAGAAACCTTGTTGAAACCGGGGTAAATATCATCTCAAGGAGGCTATTCTTTCTGATAGGATGTTTACTTGTTAAACCCATCGGCCCAGGCTAGAACGTAAGGCGAATTGCAAATAGTTTTGGGGGGGGGGCAGAGAAGGAGAATCAGTTTATGACCGATGCGTCGAAGTCACTTACTATCAACTTACCACCAAATGGCAGGTCAGCGATATGAATAAACGCCACGACGATGGGGTTAAATGTCGAAGTGTCATTGCTGGGGGGTCGATATATTCAACTCAGAAATATAGTTATCCGTATAGAAAAACGTTCAGCCGACTGGATTATTTAACACTTGTCAGCACGAAGTTTTCCAGTAGAGCGACGGATAGGCTACACCAGACATCCCAAGCAACCTTCATCCCCGCGCTGGATTCACTGAGTCCCGAAGGTTTGATGATCGATCAGTGATATTTGATGGTAAGGTGTTTTCCCAGTGGGCCAATCTTCAGGGATTAGGATGATGTCGACGTTGTGGAGGAACGTCAGCCTTTTTATAGCGGAAAATTTGTTCCAAATGGAACCAGAGTTGAATAGTGCTATGGAAAGCGTTTCTGTGGGAGGCTTTGAGTCGTCGGTGAATTTGGTAAGCAAAATGTGCGCAGGAGGGTTGTGATTAATAAGCCGGTCACCATTATGAGAAGGCTGGATGCGAGATGCTGCCTCCATTGAGACATCCATAGCTTCCGTGCCACTCTTTGAGCGCTACGTGGAGGAATTCGCACGAATCTGGGAAACAAAATGCGATTTTTCCGAAAGTTCTGCGATACTGAATTATTGAATGAAGCACATCATAAAACGTATGCAAACCTCAAACGCACGATCACACAGACTCCGAAAACGGGAACTGAGTTCACGGCCTGCAACAGACAAGCACGTGCGTCACGCAGTTCTAAAATAGAATGTGACAAAGTAGCGTGTTGGACGCGAATAAACAGGGGTCAGTTCACGGAAGCGTAAGCTGTACAAAACACGCAACTAATATATTTAAGGGAGTAATCTCACAAATCACGGCATTATAGTGCCTTCGAAGGATTCCTCACATGCAATCGTCCCATGGCCCGAAAAATCCCTCCAATCCTAGCAGAGTCAAATGTTTGCTCTAAGGTACTGATCCTCCCCATCTACCTAGGCCCTGATACTAGTGCACTTACCTACCACTGCTGATGTCCGGGAACTACGTACATGTATGCATAGCGGCATCTGATCCGGTGACAAAGCCGACGAGTTGTTCCTTCGCACTGTCAGCATGGGCCGCTGCTCGGTCGCAGAGACACTCCAAGTCTATGTGCCGCCTTTAAGGAAGCAGTTGTGTGTGTGAACGCGTGTGTGTGTGTGTGTGTGAGGAAACCACAATAGTAGCCACATATGGAATCGTTTTCAACGACGTCAATAACAAAACAAGAACTCATGAAACAGCATCGCGCCCTGGTGGGGGCTTGGGGCAAACTTCCCTTCGAGTGTGTCTGAATACGGGTGGAAGTGTGTTTGAGAACAAGAATCCCAATCTGTGGAACCGTCTCGTGGATAGCACAAAGTAGTTGGGCACTAAGGGCATTATAAAGATCTACTGAAAATCGATGACAAACCTAATCACTTACGTTGTGTTCGTTAATCTATGTGGATGTTTTGCACTTGCCCAGGGAATTTGAACCACGCAAAACATACAATTACGATAACTTGTTATCTTGGTTTGAATCTTGCAGTTGAGCGCTATTGGACGACAGGATCCGCGGAATCTAGCTAACTGCCTTCACTTTTCAGAAGATCGACGCTGCACACGTCGTGGGTCAAAGTCCCCTTGGCGGCCCGGACCTTCACTGTTCTAATCAACTCGTCGGAGCTGCCCACGATTTTCACGACAACACCCGAGAGCCACATGCTAAATTGAGCATGTTCGTCGAAGATCATCACTATATCACCAACTTTGTATCGTATTTCCTAGATGAGCCACTTTTGTCGGGGTTGCAGGAACGATAGCTATTCTCGCAGCCATGGCTTCCAAAACACCCCGTCCAAACAATTCACCTGTTTCCATCCGCGTGGGTAGCTGTCGCAGAAGCCTTTCATTCTTCGGATTCCAACTTTTCACCTTATTGTCAGCAGGTAGTTCGAAGTAAGTGCCAGACACGTGTGGCCGTTGATAGTTATTGGAACTACAGTGTGGTTGTTCAGCATTCTCTCGACTTCAGTCATCGGAGTGCTTAGTGTTTCATCGTCTGGCGGTCGTCGTTCGATTGCCGGCAGCAATATCCTTCTAGTGGACCAAGTCAGGCGTCCCCACCCACCACCTCGGAGACCGACCTACGGAGGGTTGAAGTGCCATCGGATGCCATATGCCACGGTTTGGCCCTACAGCTGATCTCAGTTGACATTTGGTGCCATTGCTGCAATTCTCTTTAGGAGCCCACAAAATCTGACCCATTGTCGGAATAGACTTCCGATGGCACTCCTCTTCTTTTGGTAAAGCTTTGCAAGGCCCATAGGAAAGGGTCGGTGGTCATCTAAAGCCTAACTTCCTAGTGCGCCGCCCGGGACTTCATGCACGTCATGATGCTTCCGTGGTTTTTCCACCATTTCCCCTCACCTGACCCAAAAAGGCCCGAAATAGTCCAGCTCGGTGTCACTGATTGGCCACCATCCCTGGGCCAATCTACACTCCGGCAGTGGAGCCATATAGTGCCTGCTCTCGACAGCCATGCACCTTTTAAATTTTACACAAAGTCGGATTACACGTTTCACAGTTACCCTTTCTCTCAGTATCTAAGATCGCCTCCGGATAACACTCGTCGTGAGGCTTTCCCTGGGGTGTCTCTCCACGGCTCGTATGTGTTGAATAAACAGGTCTACCGTGGGTTGCCGGCCGAAAATAATATAGGATGCTACACCTCAAACCTTAAGTGAGAATTCGTCAACCTACCACCTACCCTTGGCAGTCCATCCATTAGTTTTAGGCTTGGAGACTTCAAATTGCTCCTCAGAAGTGATGTCCTTCCCTCATTTGATCCCTCCTCTCCGGGCTTCCCAAGCTTTTCGGGGAAGGCCTTGGGCTGTAGTATCTTGGATACATCATACTCCGTTAATCGCAGCCAGTCAGAGTATATTGGACTCACACGTCCACGGCAGAATGGATGGACACCTCTGATGGTCAGCAAAATTCTCTTAAATCTAGTCAAACATACCAGTGATGAAAGCGTCTTTATCCGAGAGAAAAATGTGACCAACCTTGAAAAGGTATATGTGGGCTTGGCAACAGCTACTCTCATTACAGAGCATTAGATCTCCACTTTTGATTCAAGAGGTGGCTTCAACTCGTAAACGGGCCGGTCATATTGAGGCGTGTGCAGAAATTTCGGGGCTCCCGTCCACGTGTCTAACTATCAAAAACTGGTCGCAACTCGGGAACGCAAAACGGCTGGGTTTTCGACGATTTTACTATGCTGCCAGTGGTTGGCAGTGGTTTCTTCGTGTGTGGTTGTTTAGAGGGATAGAGGAAAGTCCGGGGTTTATGAATCCCTGCTGGTAGGCCTCACCTCTCTGAACCCAAGTCACGTGCATTGCTAGGCGTTGTACCCCCTCCGAGTGGGCGGCATCCTCTGTGTAGAGGGGTGGCCACGCCTGCGCAATTTTCAAAGAAGTTTGAATGTAATCATCCGCACGGGCACGGAAACCTCTGGTCGTCGGCAAGACTACTCAGATCTCAGTCCGAAGGGCTCTCCGCGTGCCTCTTGCGCGACTTCTGCACGCTGGTCCGATAACCTAAGATATAAATACACGGTGACCTCAAGATCTTTAACCTTGTTTGCCACATCTATAGTGAATGGGTCCTAGTCTTACGCCACGGTTAGACTTGGTGCTGGCCATGACAAGTGGCCCTTCCCATCACTGAGGAGAGGGACTTACCAGTCTGCCCAGTTTAGCACGGCAGCTATGTCTCTGCTCAGATGCTCTCGCTCTTGAGCCTACAAGTATTTCACATTATCTGCAACAAACGACCTAAGTGACTAAAGGTCCGAGGCTAGATCAGTTATGATCAGAGGAGGCATTTGGAGCCTAGTTCGGATCACCTAGGCACTCCACTGGCGAAGTTCATCAGACTGGGGTTCCCACCCCACTCTAAAGCAGAATGTCCTACCATTGAGGAAGTCCGCTATCCATTCCAGAATCTGTCTTATACCAGGTGACACCAAAAAGAAAAGCGGAGGCAGATGGTTCACAGATTCAGAGGCTCTGCTAAAATCAAAATAACATATACCTGCTTACCTTCGTCGGCTCTGCCACTGGCTTCATCTAGGAGGAACTGCACATCGGTAAAGCAAGATGTCTCCTTGTATCATTTAAGCCCGGTGGCACCGTGCAGAAGACAAAAAAGACTCGGAAAATTTGGGGTGAAGCCTGGCTTCCTTATACCAATTCAGACCGCAATGCGACAGTTATGCTCCGAAACTGACAGCCACCCCCGCCTTTATCGGTGTAAGTTTTGACTCTTGCTCATGCACTTGCTGAATTTCGACTCATCGAGTTTTCTTTCTGTCTTTGCAGATCAGTCGGGTCAGGTCAGATACGATGACAGAACTTGTGGCTTGAAGGGCTAGAGCCAGGTTCTTTCGAGCCTGAGCCTCCTTGTCTCACCTTACGGAGACTACAAGAAGACTTACTGTCAACTTGAGTTGGTGGATTCTATTCCAGAGCATAAGATAGGGTTCACTTCAGAAGAAGCCAAGGACCCACACTAAAACAAGCTAAAAGCCAGAGCACAGAACTAACATACCGGGTTTGAGCGGGTAGAACAAGGTGTGACCCATTAAACTAGCTGGAGTGAAGAACAATGAAGCATAACTAGGAACCGAAACAACCGAATTTGTGGAGCATTAAAAGTTACAGACTGGAGAAGAGGTGGAGTTAAAGCGTGCAACGAGAATTTTAGTGGGTGGAAGAGATGAGAATTAGGTAATTTGGGTGTAAAAGAAGAGCAGAAGCACTGATGGCAAAGCTCTGTACAAGCTAGCCTTGAATCGCATGACACCGCGTACTGATGCCACCTCCTTCGGAAATTTTTCACGCAATAAGTGCTTCAGAGTAGAAGTTAGCCCGGGTAGTTAGCAGTGTTCTGGGCTTCTTCGTTTTAAACTAAGTCGCCTCAAGGTTGAGCTCTCGTTGATTTCAAAGAGAAGTAAAATAGTCACTGATTTCTCTTTAAGCCTTTTAGATCTTTCATTCAAACCCCCTATCTTCTATCTGAGCTCAAGTAAGAAAGGTCTCAGAATTGCCAATCTTTCTGTGCCCGGCACAGTCCAGAGATCTGGGATGGTTCCTGTAAACCTCCGGTGCACAGCCTCTAGAAGCAGCCAGCCCTTAACTAATCGAGAAGCTTATGATTGTACAGAGCAGAACTGAACGTGGACGAGAGAGAGAACAAAGACATCCGAGTGTCAGGATCAACCCTGCACAAAGCTGCGGAGCTAATATATCGATTCTACCGGCACCTGGAGACATTCGCACCTATTTACATGGCCATAGTGCGGCCCAACACACTGGTAGCTTGCAGGCTTGGGTACTTCTAAAAAAGTGCGCTGCCTGCTCAGAGAAAGTCCAGCTTCTCGCCACGCGGGTGGTTGAAGGGCAGAGGGGTAGGACATATACACAGAGACTCCGTAGTCCCAATCTTCTCCCGTAGAAAAGAAAGAAACGTCAAGGGGATCTCGTAGAAATGTTCAAGGTAGTGGAGTTTTTCTGGCCTGAGGCCGTACAGTCTCTTCCAAATGGCGTTGGATTCCAGAACAAGGGGAGCGAGGTGAAGCTGACGAGAGTTCGAGCTAGGTTGATGAATACATCGCACTCTCTTAGCAACAGGATAGTGAACTGTTGGAGCAGTCTGCCTGGTGAAATGGTAGGACTGCGGACTGTCCATTCCTTCAGAGGTGCCTTGGATCGCAAGCGGTACGAGATATTTCCTGGTAGTAAGCTTTGTGTGTGTTCACTAGATTGGTGTTGGGTAGCGCTGTGGTCCGTCTGTGTGTAGTAATTGACGTTTTCATTTGTTGCATACTATCTCAGTGAACGCTCACGATGCCTAATGTCTCTCGCAGTTAATGTGTCATGAGGTTTTACGTTTCACTCCCATTTTTATGGATTATTCGACGAAATGCACTTGGCAGTGGCGGGTGCATAACTGGTGTGCATACCATCGAAAGAATTCTGGACGCCCGATTAGCCGTGGCCATTACCTGTCCTGTGCAGACTGAACTGAAATGGACCGAAGAAGGAAATCTACCCAAAAGCTGGGCTTAATTGTGCAACGACAGAATTTGAGCCTCCACATTCACCACCCATCTAAGCTATCGATAAACGCAACTGGAGCAAAAGGAAGCGGTTTAGGTCGCACGACTTTGATCAGCTCAAGGGGGTGGAGGAAGCCGGAATGTTGACGGCAATTCTCATGAGTTAGCAGGTGATGTGTGACATTGGAGGAAAGTTGCCCAAAGAGCTGGCCGGCTTGTGCTGTTGTAACTGTTGGGTCTGCCTGTCACACACTAGAGCGTCTTCAGCTCTCGTTTTTACTGCGAACATTCTAACCATCCTGTCCGTTCCTCCTCGGGCAGTTCTTAGACAACAAGTCTGATAAAGCCTCAGTTCAAGGTACCTGTCTTCTGATTTTCGCTGATTGGTACTCTCGAGATTACGACAATCTGTCAGGCTGGTTATTGACAAGGGACCGTTTTCTGAATCAGCACTGTTTCGAAAAGGAACCTCATGTGCCTGGTGCATCGAGGTAGTCGACCCATTGGTGCCGAATATTTACGAATTTCTTAATTTCCATCGAGTCTTGTCAATCACATGAACCTACCAAAATCAACAACTATGTGACCCTCTTGGTGTACGAGTTTATTGCCGACTGCTATACGTTTGAATCCACCATCAGTTTATATTCGGCCGAGAAACAAAGTCCTATTCCGCTGCTTAATTTCTACATTCGGACAGGAGAAATGTCCAAGTATCGACCAGTTTATGCAGAAACTTTTTCACCAGCCAACGAGTGTAGCTTCCTGGCCGTTACCGTGGATCAACACCGCGACCAATACGTGCGAGTCGCCTTCATCTCTGGAGTGCCTTCGAGTTACATACCTCATCGTTTATTTGATCAGAGATCAATAGACCAGAGAACTGCCGAAGAACAAACTGAGTTGCTGGAAACGGTTCCAAACCAATCAAAAATAAATCAGAATGATCAAACCCTACCGCTCATAGACGAACCAGTGAAACCGATGACTCGCCGTCAAACTCACCTGAAACTGAGGTCGCCAATTAGACAGCTAACACTTGTGCCTGTTTCTTCTAAAGTTGTGCTTGCAGTCCCAGAAACGTGTGTCCTGCTAGGGAGGCAACGAGCAAACAAACGTGGAAAAACAAGCTATTTACAGAAATTGCGTAGCTCTAGCCAAAGTCCCGGGTGAAAAGACGCCTCTGCTGGGGCTTCACTTTCATCGGTCTCGGATGCTGCAGCCCCTAATTGTCTGACGCGAGCTGCAGCCGAGGCCACAGGGAGCGGTAGACCCTTGAACACTCATGTGGACACGGGGAGACCAGAACGTTTCTCGTCATCCACCATCGCTTGTAAATACCACTGGAATGTCCAATCACGTTTCAATAAATTTCCGTTGCTTTAAATCGGTTCTGCTGCATCAGCTGCCGAAGTTGTTAGGCAACACTCCTAAACAAACAACTTGTGAAAGATCAGGTAAAACTCATTTTCCTTTGTGGTTTCTTTTCGGAAGTATGGAATTGGCCCGAACGACGACAAGGCCGCCACCGCAACGCGTACGACCCGCTTGCTTGGTTACTAGGTTTCGAACGGAACAACTACACCCGATACGAACCATCTCCAGTGCTCGGCCGAAGTTGCGCCGACCTCAAGCAGAGCTTCATGCAAGTGGTCGCATCCCTAGTTCGCAAACAGCGGCATGACCAACAAGCTGGTGGTTGGTCGTAAATAAAGCGGGCTTAGGCTCACTGAATATTCGGCCGTGGAAGAGCAGTGCAGTGCCTCGGGATATAGTCGGTCACCACTTGGCTAGCGTTTTCCCTATTCAAAAACCACACAAGTCTGCTGACTGCTCTGGGACGTGGCGCACGCTGTCTACCTTCAAAAGGGGCGTCGCTTCTGTTGCCTTACAAGCTGCTCTTGGATGTACAATGGCTGGAGGAGCACCCTTGAACGTAAGAGGCCGGACCGGGCCACCAAATCTCACAAAGGTTCCAAGCAGTGTTGGGGACCCTGCTTCGTACAGCTATTACCGAGACTGTCCATGGATTATTGTGAACTAGCGCACTCTCGTCATGATACCGCGCCCCTAGTAAGCGGTACTCTTCGCTTCTCAGGGGCCCAAGCGATAGGAAAGCGAGCAGGAACTCCCCATAGTAGAAAACGTGCACATATAGTCTGTTGGAATAATAATAATAATGGTTTATTTCGGATAACCCGAGGCATGCTGTAACGCAAGATCAAAAGGTACAATTGGACGTAGAGTCCGAATTCCAAGAAGATGATTCAGGTATATGCACGCGATATTGTACAAAAGAAATTATTTAAGTTACTCTTTAAAGCGGCGCCCGGCAAATTTGAACTCAAGGTTGGGTGGCCAGCTCGGCCAAGTCAGGGTGGAGCTGGTCGGAGAAAGTAGACTCTTCCTGAAATAGTACAAAATGTGGGGCTATGCAACGAGAAAATCAAACAGAATTGACGAAAGTTTTGTTCACCTTGAGGAAAAAGAAGTTTTTAAGTGAGACATGAACCAGCTATAGCGCTCCGAGGAGTATGGAACGACTCTGGATTGAAATCAGACGGTAAAAGGAATGAATTTGCAGAAAAAGAACAGTCAAAATGTTTCGAAGATTTTCCTTGTAACTTTCAGCGACCAAATATCGGCTAAGTCCGTTAAATCGTTGCGCACATTGTTCACTTTCATAAAGACGGAGTGTGACGCACCAAAACGGAAATGGGAACTGGACGACCAATCAACTTGTGATGCGTAGCCATGATAGTCGCAGATACACGGTTTGCACAGATGAGTATTCAAATGACAGGTAAATATTTACTTTCGATTATCGTTGTCTAAGGGCTGAACATGAAGACCAGAGAGATGCAAGAATCAAAATTGTCTGAGAGGATTTACCAAGATAGAATACCGGATATGAAAAAGCTTCAAACAACCGATGAATACGGTTGCGAAGTTGGAAGGTGAAGTAGTTAACAGGCGAAATGCTATCTGCTGGTATTCTTTGTAAGAAATGGATCCTGTGATGGCGAAAGATCAAAAGCTGCGATACAGATGTCAGTATATGGGAAAGGCATGAATCTTTGCAAGGTGAGGATATTGCTATGCTACAGCCATATGGGCGAACAGAAGGACTGATAGAGAGAGCAAACTATCACAATATAGCCGACTGATGGGATGCTCTGTGAAATATACTGTTTGGACTCTGTGGGACGGACGTGTATGGCAACATTAAATGTGACTTTTGCAAATATATCGATAACTGTGATAAAATAAGAGCGGGTTTTATCTCGGGGATTGGTTAAGTTTGCGAATGGGACAAGCTGGTGGTTTGGTACGAATCCTCAGGAAAAAGAATCATGAACGGTAGGCCGAGTACGGAAACGGTCTTTTAACTCCGCGATAATTATAATCTAGGGAAGGTGGGGTTTTTCGGGCGTAAGAAGCGGTGTGTTAAGGTGGCGAAGATGGAGACAACTACGATGAAAAATAGGCGATAACTGGGGGAGATAGTTCCATATTTGCTGCATTTCGGGTGAATAAATGTTTTTTTTGCCGCAACCGGTGCTGGTGGGTGGGGCTGAACGTGCGCTGGACACCCAACCAGAAACCATTTTTGGTGATAGGAGGTGCGATGCGCCATCCTAGCTGCACCCGCACATCGTTGCAGACGTCCTGCACGCCCGATGTGCACCGGCCAAAGCGGTGGATGTGACCGCGCCCAGCCCCGACGGGCTCCGCTGGAATGATATTGGCGTTGTTACACAGAGATCGAATAGTCCAGAAGCTTGCGACCATGTTGCGAGGAGTCCTGTAGAGCAGGGTCTATGTGGTAATGACGAAATGAGGAGCGGGTATCGAATTCTCAGCGGTAAATGTGGGCCAGGTATTATGCCGAGCCATCGAAGGGAAGGCACCATCAGTGGTTGTCTGGAAAGGTAAAAATAGAAAAACGCAGTCTGGGGTGCTCCCAGCTGAGGATCAACGGTCAGTGGTAAAGGGAAACCTCTAGTATCTAGAAATTGGAACTACTTGGTGAATGGTTCGACTTTGCAAAACACAAGGTTGAGGACGCTACCAGATTTAGGTAGCTAGAGTACTGCGATGTGAAGACTACACGATTAAAACTTAGACGTTGTTTGCCTTTCGGAAGTTCCACTACCCTTCTGCTGCAGTCGGTGTGCTAAGGTCCTGGGAGTGGATACAGCTTACTCGATCTATCAGATTGAGCCTGAGGATAATTACGGACACCACGGCGTCGCATTAGCCCCTAGCAAGAGGGCCAACAGCTCCCATATTTCTTGGGAACGGATCTCTTCGAGGTTAGCCCCAGCAAACTTCAAGAGCTCTAATCCAAATCTGTTGGTGACGACTATCTACGCACCGAGAAAAGCGGCCGAAAACTTGACAAAAGTTGACCTGTGCGACAAATTACAAGACATAATTAATCGTGTTGCAAGCAGCTTATATACTCTTCATAGCTGGTGACTGAAGCACACGGACGGGCCCCTCGGATGAGTCCAATCTACGACATGTCCGAAAGAAAGTTCAGACTTGTCCAATGTTGTAAGAATGGAGACCTGCCAAATAAACCTTGCCAATGCTAACAGGTAAGTCATTTGCCACACGCGCTTCCGAAGCCCCAAAAGGTATTTGTTAACCCGGTACTCAAACGATGGTCACACTGCTCATCAAGCAGATAATATTCTGATGCAATTCCGTTGGGCCTCACCAGTAGAGCACTGCCGAGCGCACCTCGGTGCAGTAAGGGGAAAAACACAAAATGGCGCAAATCATATCCTTGTATGTGTGTGCTTCAAAATCCATCTGTCTGCGCGCTTCGGAGTCTCCCCATCGATCCAAATCAGTGTTGCAGCCCTGAAAACGCTAGAAATGCGTAACTCCCTCTCGAAAGCTGTCGCAGCCCGGCTGGCTACTGTAGCTAGCGTGCAAGCGGATGGGTCTTTCGTGGAAGCACTGTGGAAGATAATGAAGTCGGTCGCCAAGGAGGGTGTTTGTAAGGAGCTGGGTAACTGGGAAAAGTCTAAAACAATGGATCTCAGAGACCACCTTGCAACTCCCAGCCAAGGCCCAGGAAGCCCGGGTAATGCGGAGCACTGAATGCTAAAGACTGGTGATAGACCTCGAGCTCGGCTAGGGCCGATCTTAAGATATACTGGATCGAAGTGGCAGAGAAGATGAAGACCGCCTCATATACTGATGACTTCGTAAAATTAGTTTGACCGATTCGGAGTGCTTCGAAAGAGCGATACAGGTTCGAATCCATCTTATGTGTAGCAGCAGGACAAATTGCCCCCGAACAGATAAGAAAAATGGAACGTTGAGTGAAGTATTTTGATTGGCTTCTCAATCAGCTTTCCGGTGGCACCGCGGATCTTCCATCCTATCTGAGTGTAGAGGTGAACGGCGCCAACAGCGAGCCGCCAAGTATGACGGAAGTCGCCAGGGTCGTCGGCCAGTCGAAAAATGAGAGCACATACTACCAGAAGTATATAAGACCTGCTCGTCGTCGCTGACAAACAGACCCCAAGTGTTGTTGCGGCCTATATACGAAGGAGAGACATTTTCAACGGACCGAGTTGCCCTTATTCCCTTACGCCATCGCCAAGAAAGGAGGCTAGGTAGTGCGCAAGAACTGCCGTAGGACTAACGTAACTGACCTTGCTACAGAAATTTTCAGCTTATCGCTACTCAGCCGCTTGGTAGTAGTGGTGATGACGGTTTATTTCTCGCAAAGGGACGAGATGAACGCAATAAACAGGATCAGAGTTTGCAGGTCATACAAACATACAGAATTTGGCAGGTTTTATCGATAGTAAGCATGACAAAATAAAGTGACAGGTCAAACTAGATTAGTCACTGGTCGAGGTAGGTTCCGGAGGATTTACCCGGCATCATTAAGGGTCAAGATCATTGTAGAAAAACGTACTGAGTGCTGGTCAGCTGACTGGAACGCCGATCAATGCGAGAAAATTGGCATGGAAAACGGTAGAAATGGCCCGATAATGTGATGGAGCCAAACAATTCGTGATGGTGAAATGATTCCAGGATAACCGCAGTCAAAAGCCCATCGGATCCAAAACTGGTAAGGGAGATAACGTACAATAAGACGGTTTACTGTTTCCCACTTGCAGGATTACCGGTTTTTTTCTGCGTAAACAGCAGTGAAATGACCATCGGGAAGACTTGTGTGGGGCCTTTTAAAAAGATTCAAGAAAAATCCTTTTCGATTCTGTGAAGCTGACTGAGGACAGAGCTGCAAAGCGTGTATATGATGGACCCTGTCGGTTGCGACAGACTCTTGGATTCGACGGAAACATGTAGGTTTCCGCCGTGGCGGAGTTTACGTGGACCAGATTTTCGCACGGCATCGAGTACGGGAACATGGCCACAAACTCCAGCAGTCAACAGTAGCCCGCTTCATTGAATTCTGGGCCGCAGTTCAAGCGGTCAACCGTGAATGCCCTTCAAGTATAGTAGTATCTGACTTTATTCCTGTCAAACTCCCAAGAATCCTGAGGGCTCACTTCGCCCCCACCAGCACACGTGTCCGAGTGTACGGCGAACAACGCTCGGAGTTTACAATCAAGTCCGGAGTTAGACAGGGATGCTTTCTGTTGCCAGTGGTGTTCAAATATGCAGCCTACTGGACACTGAGCAAAAGCTTGGCTGACTACCGCGGAGTCAAATTGGGTCCAACGGTGCAAGCCTCAGAACCGGAGTTTGCAGACGACCTAATCGTGCCAGGCGATTCTCCCACCAAGCTTCAGCCACGTCTGGATCGATTCGGTTAATTCTTGAAGGCAATCGTCCTCGAAGTCAATTCAGCGAAAACAAAGGCTTTGTCGACCTGCTTTTGACCGTCAACTCAGCAGTCTTTCATCAATGATCAGGTGACTGAGCACGTACCAAAGTCCCGGTATTTGGTGCCAATTCCGCTTCCGAATGTTTAGGCAAAGGACGAGGTACAGTCAAATAGTGGCAATGCTCAAAAGGCTTTTCTTCTGCTTTGGAGTGTAACTTGTCGTCTGAGTGAAATCGGCCTGCGGAAGATTTGCGTCTTCTGTGCCCCTATCCTACCGGAGCTTGTATATGGGTGCAAAACTTGGCCACTAAGAGCTGAAGATACCGGGAGGCTGGATGCATTTGACCACTGGTGTTCGCGCCGAATCCTCCGTACAACCTTGCAAGGAATGCTATCAAACGACGAAATGAGGCGGTGCCGCGACACCAACCAACTCCTCGGCATTTCTCAACGTCACCACCTGCAGTGGTCCGGTCACATACTTCCGCAACCCGGTAGAGAGCTGCCCAGGCAAACGCCCTTCCGTGCGCCATGTATGGGATAAAAATGTCAGCTTGGTAGTCAGCTGATAACGTGGTTGAGTGTCGTCGAGAAAAACGTGGAATGCCCCGGACAACATACGACCTACGGCCTTTGATACCAAAAGAAAAACTGGGTGACAATTTGCGCTGAGCTCGCAGCCAACCGCCGTGCACAGTCAGCGATGATCCGCGATATCCATGGAGCCGACTCATCGCCTGTCGGTGGATAGTTAAACGAAGGTATAAAAGTAAATTTTCAGTGCCTGCCCAAATTGAAACCACCCACTGGCGTTGTGTCCCAAAAATATGCCGTTGACATATTCTAGTATTGCTCACAGTGGATCCTTCGGCTCCCAGGCAAGGTATATCCTCTTGCGATGAACTTTTTTCCCTACTCGATGCCGCCGTAGATGCGGTCCTTGAGCTGAAGGAAGAATTCGAAACCGCAGCCATCACCGCCGTAGCAAGTGGCTTATCATCTTTATTCTTGGCGGATGCTCCCGAAGTGACATTCTCAGCCACACTGTCGAAGAGGTGAGCCGGTCAACTTCTTTGCGGACTCTTTCTTCATTAGAAATTGAGCAGTCCGCGATTAAAATTGGGACATGTGTCATAGTTAAAGCCATAGAAGTTGACACCATTACACACTAGAAAATCATTTCAAACTGATTATTAATCTAAGGTCAATTGCCTTCAGGCACGATGAAGAACTTCTCAGCAAGATCAAGAAAAAGGAGATTCCTTATCGGAGGAAGAAACTTTCACGTTTCATTTGTAAAGTTATTTAAGGTTTCGGCGAAGAAGACCTTGAAGCTGATGCCCCGTCACGAACTCACCGCCCCTGAATGGCTTGTTATCCGAGACTCAAGCAAACTCAAATGTCTCTATATAACCCGGTTGTTACCGGCTCTGTGCACTCCATCAGGACATGTAACGTACTGTATTCCTTACAAGATGTGAAGTCCTTTGTGACTGAAGGTCCAGCCTGTGCAAAAGCCAAGTCTTGCTTCCTCAATCCGCCATAAGCCGCCCTCATCAAAGCGACAAAGTCTTTCGAACAATGATTTTCCGATTTTAAACGACAAATGCCGTCAGTTTCCGACAATCGCTATCAACTCACTTGCGCCGACGAGCACTCACGGTTTCCAGTAGCTTTTGCGTGCCCCGATGTGCCCTCGTCCGCTGCCATCAAATGCCTTTGCCAATTGTTTGCGGTCCTTGGCATGCCATCATTCCTTCTTTCTGACAGAAGTTCCTCATTTGTGTCTTCAGTACTTCAAAAGTTTCTCTTTGAGATAGGCATCGTAGCTGGCATAGCCACTAGCTACAGCCTCCGGGCTAACAGTTAAATGCGACACTATGGTGCACTGTTTTCCCGGGGCTAAATACAGAAGGATTGCTCATTGAGAAAGTGTTGTTCTTGGAGCTTTACATTCTGTTTGGTGCTTACTCTGTGCATCCACAAAAGCTACCCCTGACGAGTGCTTATATTTGTACTGTCGCACGTCCTTCACTGGCACCACCTTGCCAATCTGGTTATCAGACTCTGGTCGAGCTCTCGTTAAGAGAATTCCTCGAGTTTCAAGGTACCATCAACTGGTAGATGAAGTGGAGCCCGTCGAATATAACCCACGTGAAGCTCCAGTACGTTTTGCCGGTGGCCGAGAGGAGACCGTTCCAACTAAGCATTTGGCTCCTTCGGGAACAGGACAAGGTGACATCTCTATTTTCTCCCTCAGACAGACCTCCGACAGGGCCTTCCTTGCAAACTTTAAAGTAACTATTACCCGGATGTGTCAGTCAATATGCCACAGTCTACCATCTCAAGTGACACTCAGCAAAATACATCAGACGTATTTGATAATGCCCCAAGACTCAGAACCCAACAACGGCGGACCTAACTACACTTTTTGCGAGGCCGAGAAGATTGAACCCATGACTGCCTTCCGGTTCCAGTCTACGTTTTATAATTGTAAAACTACTTCCAACGTTTAAGAGCGCCCATTGCTTTTCCTGTCAGGGGACATTGTCAAGTGCTCCAGAACTGTTCGTTCTCGTCTTCATTGTGAACACTCTAAAAGATTTTCCGTTCGCTTTCGGGCTCTATTTAAATAACAAGTCGAATAGAGCCCCCGTTCGAAATCTTCGACTTCTGATTTTTACTGGCTGGTGCGCTTGAGATAACGATACCATCGTTAGAAGCCCTCGGAGAATCTTATATACTATGCTGTTGCTACTCCTGTGGTTTCCCGTCCAAATAGCTGGCGGGCCTTGCCATATAAACTGCATCAGTTGAGAAGTATTTTCGAAAGCACGAATACACACAGGCCCAGCACCAAATAATCACTAGCAAGGTGCTCAAAAACTGTAAAGCTTGAAACCAAATGAAGTTTCTGTGCGATGAAAGACAATGTTTCTTGAACGTCCAGCTTTGCATACGCTTCAACTTTTGCCTGCTCTGGTTCCTTTGAGGATGCAGCAAAGTACCAAAACAGACCCAGGAGCTCCATAAAAGTCATGGCGATCTGACTCATATGTGCCTAGGGTACACTCCAGGTAGCACGGGCATGTAAAGAAGGTCCCACACCGGGCCAACCAAAACATCGGAAAAAGGACGACAAAAAAGCCGCCTGCATTTGCAGCCGTATGGAGAGAGATAGCTCAGTCTCTCGGGCTTGTCTCTCTCAGGCGCACGGGTAAGACACCCGTCATCCATTGCAAAGGCGGAGGGGTCAGCTTACCAAACAGGGAGTCACGTAAAGCCTCCAAAAACCGGACTGAACTAAAAGTGGAAAGACTGTCTGACTTGATCCACCGTCGGGCTACCCAGTGGGAAGCCATGATGACTCAGACAGATCTAATGACAGATGTAGTAAGGGCAATACAGTCAAGCCCGGAAAAGGCACTGGGAAGCAACACAAACGTGAATATGAAGGGAGTCTGGGAACCGTTCTGAGGAGGGATACCACAAAGAGATCAACGTTTGCGACGATGGGCTACCGGTCTGCTAAAATATGTCAGGGTAACATCGCACGCCCTTATTAAGGAGGTACTACGCCTGGGCAATCACTGGGGAGGCTTAATGTGGCGGATTTCGGAACCCCAAATATCGAGACACGTTCCTTTGCAGCGGCGGATAGTATCAGTAAGAATTCAAGGGCAGGAATTGGGATAAAACCGGATAGCAGCATCTTGGAAGGTCACAAGAGAAACTTGGAAAAAAGGTTTCTACTTCAATCCAACTAGTGAAGGAGGCACGGCCACCCCACTCTTCATCTTCCATGGTTCGCTTCACACCGACCGTTTCTCGTGGGACCGATTCCCTAAGAAATAATCGGGAGTTTGCGAAGGACACGTGCGGCGTGTTGGTAAACCCAGATATTGGTAGGTCTCAGCTTAGACACAAGACAGAAGCAAAAAAGCAGCGGGCATTCGAGCGTAGAATTCAAGTGCAAAATAAGTGCATCGCTGCCCAGGAACAAAAATAAAGAAAAAGCAGTAGCTGTGAGGCAGCGCAACTTCTGTAGTGCTGGCAATAAAAGGGGGAGGGGAAACTCGCAGTCGAGTCTGAGGGAATGAACTGCACAGCTTTCTCCGACCCATGGCTATGTGTGAGTGATAGATTAAGTGCAGTCTGTCCAAAAGGACCAAGTGTGAAGAGGGCAGGCCTTGAGGATGGAAGAATAGGGAGCAAAGAGTTGTCGCTAGTAGCCCAACACATAATTCAAAGGACAGTATTATTTGTGATGCCCAGGATAGGGACATTGGCGGCAGAAAAAAGTTGGAAAAGCGGGCGCTAGAATGTGTTGACGGAAGCCCGCCCTCTGACGCAAAGTTGGAGGTCTGATAGAATACCCAGCAATTTAAACCAGAAAAGCGAAAAGATGTTTAGCCTAGGGGTTTTTTAGTGCACTAGGGATGGATTGCCAGTCAAACCGGGAGCCTGATTGGTCCTTCGTCCAGAGGTCTCTTGACCATTTTGAGGACGAGGCATCCATACAGCACATCCACTACCACACTACATGGAGGAAAGGTCAGAAGCCAGGGATACTGGACCTGGCTTCTTCTAAATTTTCCTCGAAAGTAGGTGAAGTCCAAATTGATGCTTCTCTAGGGAAAAATGACCGCGAAGTCCTCAGGTTTAGAATTCTCGGTCAGAAGGAGGACCTACCAAATAAATGACGGAGGCCCTTCAAGAGGTTTGATGAAGAGAGTCTGGTAGCAATGGTACACTTACTAGTTTGGGGTACGGAAGGCGGAGCAGAAGAAATCTGGGGATCTATCAGACGCAACTCACCACGTGTGATAGAAGAGGTAGCCTGGCTAGCCAGAGCTAGGAGAAAAATCTTATCACTACTTGGAGGAGTGTTACAACCCAGGCACTGAAGCGTAAACCTCAAGCATGTTGAAGATCTCGGGAAACTGGCGGACATAAAAGCTTCATCCGGTACGAAAGGACTGACAAGCAGGCGGTGAAAAAATAAACGTCCAAGAAATTAAAATATGCATTGCGCTACGCTGGGGCTTCGAAAAAACACCCAGCTTTGTTCAATAACTACTTCCAGGCGAAATCATCCAAGAGGGTAGCAGTGGGTGGGATAAGGATTGGGAATGAAGACAGAGCCAAAAATAACTTAGAAAGTATTGGTGGAAATCCACAGGATGGATGGGCCACCTAAGCTTCTAGGGTGGCCTCTGAGTAGTCCAATGGAGGAGCCTGAGATAGCAAAGTATGACGTTTCACTGATCTCAGAAGCACCTGAGCGGGAGAAGTCCTCAGGGCCAGACCGCTTACTCCCCGCAACCTTAAAACGGCCGTCCAGGACACCCCCAGGGCACTTGGCCAAGCTGTCCGACGAATCCACTGGGGAGGAACCACTGTCTGCGGAATGGATGATAGCAGAAATCTTCCAACGAAAAAGGCCGGAGCAAGGGGTGTCGTGGTGAACTGTCTGCCTGTTAGTCTACGATCAGTAGTAATAAAAGTAATGAAGAGAGTCATTATAACTGCGTTGGTGAGGCCCCTGGAGATGAACACCCTGGTTGGAGGCGAAAAGAGTGGACTCATAAGAGGCAATTTCTGCACCAGCAGTCTCCTGAGCTTCCTTGACGAGACAACTAGGGGATTAGACGAAAGTGGGAGAGTTGAAAGGTGCCAATTCGAGCATCGCAAGGCCCTCGATATATGAACCACAGACTGTCGTTGCAAAACTAGGTGGGATGAATGTGGCTACAGGGCTATTGGGCTGGTTATGAGCCTGCGTGTACAATCATCCATTCTGCGTCAGTGGGGCACCTGAAGACCAGTGGTCGGACCAGTACTTTTTCTGGTATATGTGAACGACCTACCCGGTGTCCTTCGGTAGTCATGTTTTGTGTTGCGGAAGGCGTAAAAATTCTGGGACCCCTAGAATCCCCTCAGGTTCAAAAAGGCCTAAATGCTATCCATAGCAGGACGGCAGCCTGGAACCTACCCTTGAACCTGGGGAAACGTACACGACTGATAGCAGACGGGTAAGGCGGGGCCTGCTGCCTGAACCCTGCCAACCCGGAACTAATGACGCAGAAGTGGAAGATCCGGAGCTTGGAGTTTATTGTAACGGGCAGCTTCAGGCCCATGCAGCAGAGTCTGTCAATGGCCAACATAGCGAATAGCATCATATACCAACTGCAAAGAAGGGTGACCTCAAGGGGCCTTAGAGTCGTTCTATTCCCTTACTATGAACTGGTGGGACCCTATCTGGAATAATTAGCCGGGGCTTGGTGTCCCAGTTAGTTAGGTACATCAAGACACTGGAGGCTGTCCATTGATAGTTTACAACAGTGAAGTCCGGTTTAAGGGGATGGCAGAGTGGACAAGGACTGGAATCGCTAGTTTTAGTCTCACTCAAGAGAAAGCAAGCAAAGGGAGCCTGGTAGAAACAATGAGGGAACCAAAAGGTTTGTCGAGAACTAATAAGCCGTTGTTCGTCCATGACGGAAACATCACCCTCGAGGACGTGTATGAAGCTCATCATGCTAATGGCCAGCCGGAAAGACGGAGCTCATGCAGAAAAATAAGCGACTGGAAAAATTCCCTGTGGACGTAGTGGCAGCGAATACCGTGGTCGTCTGTGAGAGAAAAACCGGACTTTCCGTGGACACATGTACTTCTGAGGGGCCCGTGAGACTGTGAATTGCACGCAGGAAAACTTTCATGTTGATCTCATCCCTTTCTCTTCCTTCCCTATTCGTTTGCGCTGATCCCCTACATGGACTTTCTTGATGTTCCTCGAACCACCTACATTTTCTCCCTCATGAGAGGTTCACTATTCGGGTGACCAGACGTTTGCACGAGGAAGGGAAATGTACGCCACGGAAGTTTGACCCCATCGGATCGTCGCTGCCTCTGCTGTCCTACGTTGACTCGATGGATGCCACGGTGCACGTATCCACATCTACCGAAAAAGTATGAAGGATTCCAAGAGGTCGTAGCTTGGCGTGGCTCTGGGACTCACAAGTGCAAGAAACTGGGCTAACAATGGGCTTGGCTGCTAGTCCTATACTCTGGTTCCCTTTGGTTTGACTTAATTTGACTTGACTTTAACCCCACGCTATTCAAACTTTTAAGCAGCTTGGGCTGAACTCGATTTTAAAGGGTACCGCGGAACAAAGTAGGCTTTTTTATCCCTGCGCGAATCCAAGAGACCTCGAGGAGCGCCTTCTATTCGGAGGATATTCCAGTTCTCCCCTCACCGTTTTTGATTTGTTTGTAGTTCTTTCATTCAGCTACCCTTTTCTCGTTTGTTACGGACGAGTATTTTTTGGCTGTTCATTACCAGTCAGCGATTTTGTAGAAAGCACCTTGCTTGGTTCACAAGCCTCCTTCGGTTTACGCTTACCATGTTATGTAAGATAAGCAATTGCCTAGCAGCAGGGTGTGCGAAACGCTTTGCCGAATGTAATGTATCGTAATACGTGGACCCATGAGGTATGTCCTGGAATTAATATGGAAGGGTGTCCGTCATACTGCCAGAATAACTTGGTCCCCTGGGTTTGTGCTCTCTTTAAGCCGCCTGCAATGCTAGCCCATACAAAGCATTCCAAGCGGGATGATCTCCAGCTTCCTCCCGAAGGCTTCAAGAGAGCTGAACACAAGACGTTGCAGCTTGGTGCAATAGCATGACCCTAGAGACCAGTAGCTGATGTAGTTAGGATCTAGGCTGGCGACTGCCCTGCCGCAGATGCCTCCACTCCCGCGCAAAAAACAGCTACAGGTGGGTAGATAGCGAGAAGAAGAAAAAGCAATGTAAAAAACCCAAACACAAGAGGCAAACAAGAGATAATCTAGAAACTGGACTCCAGAAGTCCAAGTGATGGAACTTCAAAGGCAGATCTAGTCGATGACATGGACAACAGGTCAAAGGCTATTTATTCTTAACCAGAAGGAACCGTTCATGTGGAAAACTAAGGCAAGAACAGACGTGGACGGGAGACTGGTACGTAACAAGCTCAGCTTGGTCGTTGTGCTCAATCGTGTTCCGTTGAAACGTAGCACACAATGGGGAAGTGGAAGTTTCCGTACGCTGGGATGGGCAAAATAACATCACTACCAATTCTGATCGAGATGACCGATGAACACCTTTAGAGTTTGCCGCTGACTAAGCCGCCGTGGCGGCCCACCATACCAAGAACGGTGTGAGTCACAAGATCAGTAATTCGAGCAAAGGGTGGTAAATTCACACAAATCCGAAAACTGGAAAAATATCGATTCGTATTTTTCTTGGTACTAAATGGGAAGCCAAAAATTTCGAAAATATTAGTCAAACTCAAGCATGCAGCCGGGCAGACCTAAAGATAGAGCCCAGAGATTCAAAATCCCTTGGTCCGAGCGCGACGGCTGGAAAAGATTCATGGCCAAGTTGAAGTGAGTAACACAAAAAACGAACGAAAGTTTAAAAACGTTTTGCATGGGCAAGTTTAGCGAAGTAACGTTAAAAGCAGTCACCTTTACGCCAAACTGCCTTTGGTTGTCTAAATACGCGTGAGATCGATCACGGCTCTCTTTGTCGCAAATCCCAAAGTAAACTAGTCCGAGAATCAGAACACCGATTGAACTATATTCAAAGAATCGGTAATTTTAACAATGCAGTATCTAAATAGTCATCGAATAAGCAAAAAGGATTACAAATGCCCATTCGGCTGTAATTTGCCTCAGGCAGGATAAAATTCGAGGGGTAACGAAACTTCAAACTTAACTGAGTTTAGACTTTTGGTAATAATTGAACAACACGTGTCGAATCTGAGCGAACCAAAGGCAAAACAAGCCGATCTGGAATAGGCACGAACAACGAATGAATAATCAAAACAAATGAAAGCAAAGAAGGGTACAATCCGCCATCTTTCTAACGGATTTTGGTTTTCATCCTGGAATTGGTCACTACGATGCTCCAGCGGCGGAAAATATCCTCGGCAGTAAGCTCATTCGCTTACTTTAAACTTGTTATGTTTGACTTTCTTAGGTTAACTAAACAGAGTTGCGTACCGACAGTGAAAAATTCAATCAGACGAACCGCGCCATACTTCGTTACGTTGTGCAACATCAGTGGCTGAACCAGAGTAGAGTCTGTTATCAACTAATCAATGATGGGTAACATTACGCACTTGTACCGAAAAATAAACCGCTCCATCAGTGCAACAGCCAACCCTTCGCTTTCTCTGTCAGCGGCCCGGAAAGTTAGCTGGCAAGCAGATAACAAGTGGTGAGGCAGCACAAAACTTCGCATGCGCACTTCACTCCCAGAACCTACGGTTACCAGTTTCCAGCTTTGTCTGCCTCTACTGTAGGTTGTGGAACTATCGTTTCCATCATTCCCACAACTTATGGCAAATCACCTCCAAATTCGGCTGCGCCATTTGAGATGGGTTTAACCGACAGGAGACCAAAGCACACACAGACACAAGATTAGAAGTTGGATGCTCCTAAATTGAAAGTTTTTAACGCAGTAGACTAGACAACAGATCCCAAGTAGAAAACCAACTAATTCAACAAGCGGTTGAGGTAACTTGATTATAAGTATCTCAGAAAGATCGAAAAATTCCAACGTTTAGTTAACAATGAGATTTGCGCAGAACAAAAAGGTTGAAAGACATGGATTTTACAAAATAAACACCAAATTTCTTGACATAAAAGAAAATAATTTTCTCAGTAAAAGTAATATTCGAAAAATAGTGTACTGCGAAGCCTATCAGAAAGCATATCAACCGGAAAATTGGTTGAAAACAAACACAGAAAGAAATGCTTCAAACAGCATTTGTGCGTAAAAAGATGTGATAAAATCTTGGCTATAAGTAGATAATGAATGTTTTTTCCTAGAGACCGAAGAAACTCCACAATGTGACTCCAAATGATAAGCCATCTTTTATCAGTCTACGCGAAGTTTTGCCGAATGATTCTTTTGTTTTCGATACGCAAGTTGCACAGAAACTTTAAACTGAGTATGCCTTCGCTATCGTTTGAGAAGACTGAATCTATTTGAAAGTGTCCGGAATAAAATGAAGTGGAATGCAGAATCACTGGGTGCGGGATAGTTTGCGATCTGCTTCATCCGTGTTTACATAATTTTCATTTTGGCTCATTAACGCGGCCATGCCCGCTGTGGCCATCTGGTAGACAACACTTTGATATTTCGAAAGCATTGTCCTTTTCTTCCGCTTTCTGTAGAGTGACAGGGCCTCGAAAGCTCCCAGTATACGAAGTTCCTTTTGACCAGAGCGAAGCGCTCTTTCCAAATCATTACCACATGCAGAGTTGACACCAATATAGCCATTTCGGGTCCAATTACAGACAGTGACTTCAGCGCAGCAAATCCTGATCTGGCTGAGGGTGGGAAGCTGTGCCGCCAGCAATTCAGTTCACTCCAGGTCCCGTGCGTGGCCACTTGGTGGCCCAGTTCGAAATTTTACCGCACAGACTGATGGCATCCACGTTTTATCTGAATTTTCCGAGGGAGGTCCCTTCAGAGATACGTAAAATGCTACCTTCCTCTGTAGATGAGTTGACTTTGCAAGCGTGGGCAGAAAATGGCCAGTTGCCTCATGAATTTGCGGTTTTGTTCAGGGTAGCCGTCGATAGGGTTCAATTCCAATTTTGGAAGGTCAAAAGCAGCAGAGCTAGTAGTTTAGGGCAGTCTCAAGACGTTATGTTCGCCTATAGCTTCATGGGACTGTCGACGTTGCGGACTACGTAATCTTTACACTGGCTTCATGGGGCGATTCCTCTATTTATTGAGCTCTCATTTCTACCCGTTTTGTCCCTCCTCCTGTCGCCTCTCTGTATATCAACTTTAACTGAATTGAGTCACTATCATCCTAACCATTCTTCTCTGCCGACGCTCGCCAATACCTCTTTTACCACCTGCCGTCATTGCCGGCTTCTATCCTCTGTGCGCTTGGTGTTACCCTCTGCTCAGAACGCCCATTCATAGCTTCTTTAAACCTGTCGTTCTGGTAAATCCCCCTTCATGCCCAATGCCATGATGCACCAATCGCACCCACACCCATGACCAATCAGCATATTAGAAATTGCCGCTCCAAACTTCGCATCTTTAACAGTCGTATTTATTATCTAATCACCACCACCATACCTTCCTCACTTGGCTCCGCGATTCCTCCATGGTTCTTTCCAGTGTCCTGATTAGTATCCACCAGTTCAATTGTCTGCCGGCACACAGCTCTCCAGCTCCATTGCCCCAACTCCGTTGCGCATTCATTTTGTGTGGCCTTTTTGTTCTAATACTGGTTCACTTATCTCGGGGCTTCCCGCTTCCTTGTCCGCCTCCTTCGTGTTTCATCTGCAGTAAAATGATCTGATTGGTGGTTTTCTTACCTGTGTCTCTTCGGTCATTGCTTTCATCCCTTGATCCGTTTATTGCTCGCTATAGGCATTTTTCTGTACCTCCCAGTGTGATCCGCTCTTCCATGTTCAACCATTGTAATGACAACGTTACTTCACGGTGTTCTTTTACAGTTCCAAATCGATTGACCTGCCACTACCCGATTCCTCTGGTCCGTCACTACATCTTGCACCTGCATTGATCAAATAATTAGAACCATTCTTACCCGTTTTCCTTGATCCCGTCTTTCATCTTCACTCTTCCATGAACTGCTCCTTACAGTCTTCATCACTTCTGTGCTTTCGCATTCCTTGTTTTGCTCTGTTAGGCCGCCATGTGCAGCCATCGTGAAGACAATTCATCACAATACTCCAAAGTTAATTCTACAACCATTTGATGTAACCTTACCTACTCCTCCTAATGACTGATAATTTCTTTCTGGGACCCCATTGTTATTGCTCCTGCTTCTCTTATACCTATACAATATATATATATATATATATAATATATCTACAAATATATATTTAAACTTACGCATACATATATATGTGCACGCGCTCTGCATCTTGCAGTTCCTCACCGGCCATTTCATATCATCCCAACGACCGTCATGATATGTATCCTTCAACTCTACATCTGTGCCTCACGTCTACCGTATCCAATCTTTCTAAAACGTTTTTGTCATCTGATCATCCCTCAACGTCTTGCATTGCTCGCTGCCTGTTTTACGGTAAGTTTTGTGTCCTGTCCGCCGACAATCCACTTCAAAGTACCAATGCTTCATTGATATCTAATCCACTGCAGTGCACCACACTTTTTTCTCTATCGTTTCTCGCTACTGCAGTTACTCATACCCATTTCCAGCCTTTCTCATGTTTACCAGTCGGCCTCCATATGTAATAACCCAGACCAGCCATTCAGTCCATCTGACCTTGACTTCCAAACTCACCGGGCGTCCATTCAAATCCGCTCCTGCGCTCATTTAAACTCCACACAATCTCTATGGTGTGCATACATTTATCCTATTTTCATCCTACTTTATTCTTCCTTCTGAGCCTTTTTATCCAATATTTTCATGAGAGTTTCCATATTTCCATGAATTATATCTGTCCATCCCATCACCTGTATCAACAAGATCATGCACATGGCATGCTTCCGGCGTTTCCGAAACAAACCAATATTATATTATTATTATATTATCTGGCCAACCGTTGTCCAATCTCGACTTTTAGGGGCGAGTCCAGGTCAAATTCAGATGTCTAACACGAACAAACAAAACGAAATTGTAAAGTTGTTGTGCACGGACGACTAGCAAATTAGAGTAAAAAGTAGCCACACTTACAAAGCATACAGAGCACCTCGAGGGGATTTCAGTGAAAAATCCCCCACGGGCAGACATCACATTTTGCCTGCCGAACACAGAAAAATGCAGGGTAGAACCGTTGATAGACCTGCATCTGCAACATTCGAAAGGTTTACAAGGACAACAAAGGGCCGCGATTTATGGAGGCAGGAGGACCACCATCGCTTTGGATGAGTCAGTTAACTTCATTAGGTCAGGTACAAAGCCATTTTGAGTCCCAGACCAAGATATATTACCAGTGTTGAGCTGCGCGCAGTCACTGTCTTCATTCCAGGCAGAGGGGTTAACGCTCTCCGCGCCTGCGGGTGGCCGGATACAGACCGCAACGAGGATGTTCGCCCTTGGGGGCCCTCGATAGAGCACTCAAGGACGCGCATAAACCCTCGTGGCGGGTGATTTCAACCCTTGCGCAGGTTGGCGGTATGGTTTTGGTTTGCACGCCGGGATCCGAGAAGAACAATCACCTAGAAAGGCTCCGCCTAATTACGCTGTGCCAACACATTCGGAAGATACCAGATACAGGGCTAAACGTGGGCCATCCCTGTTGGATCTCTCAATAACGAACCTAGCAAATGATGTATTCATCTTTCAATGCTTTGCGCTGTTGGGCAACAGTGATTACGTGCGTGTCAATATCATCCCGAACATGCGGCAAGCTAAGGCAGCCTCGAAGTTAACTAGGAATTTCGGTTGTGTGAACATGGATAAGCTTCGCATAGGGGTGGCGGGAACGATGGTGGACGCGGCAAAGGAGGCTAGTGTCGAGGAGCGCTGGAATCTACTAAGTAGATCAATAGACACCATCCACAGCGAGCTAGCATCCTAGAAACAAAGCAGTGGTTATGGCAGACAGTGTGACGGAAGACGGCTATAGCCAAGGCCATCAGACGCATAAACAGTTGCTGGAAACTCTGCAAGGCTGCCGGAAGTTAGCCAGTTAGCTTTGGTTGCCACAGCAAGCTTTGAAATGGGACGGTGAGCCTCCTGCGAGCTGCTTAGCAGGATCTTGAACCTGAGTTAGCCAAATGCTCGAAGAAACGACCAAGGAAGTCCTTTCAGTTACACACGGCCGAAGGGCTCAACAAGAAATGTAATAGGCCTGCTCTGCACGAAGTTCCAGGGCATCACCACTGATGACCTGGCCAAAGCAGATGCACTGAGCGGATAAGTCGGAGGTATACCCAGAGTAGGTTGTGAGGTACTAGTCAAGCTGACCTCGGTGCATCCTCCGCTGTGGTTAAATGAGCCAAATCTTTCCGGGGCAAATACTCGTGATTATCCTCAGGAATCAAACGTCCATAAGTCTACGGGTCCAGGTGGCATCTATCCGGCCATCATGAAGCCTGGGGGCATATTATAACTGCAATGGTCTGCAAGCTGCACAGGTCCAAACTGGGCCGGGGTAAGCTGCCCCGGGACCCAAAAAATGCTGCGGTCGTGGCTACGCACAACAGCGGACCTAAGTCGGCTGCGGGTAACTGTAGGCCGGTAAGCCTAACCAGCGACTTGTGTTGGGTTCCTGAAAAGAACGCCAGCGCTCAAATCTACGAGCATTCACCGGGGTACTCTATGTTACTGTTCTCGTTGCGAAATAACGACCTGGCATCCGTCGTTCAATCGCCCTGTCTTAGTTGTGTGAATGACGAGTTGGTGTTAGGGTCCAAGGGTAGGGGAACCTACACATGGATATCTGAATCCTCCTGGAATAGGCGCACATGTAGAACTCATTGCTGAATTGCGGAAGAAGCCATTTTTGCAAGGATTGACATAACATCTAACTGTCGTTGAAGACCAGAGAAGCTTCACAATAAAAGATATTAGTAGGGTTGAAAACCTCGGAGTCATCGTGACCAGAGATTTCAAATGGTCAGACCCGTCCGGTGCCACGGCACAGGGGCTCAGAGTAACCTCGCAGTATTACCAATGCCAAGCTTGCTAGGGCATCATTTTTACCAGGCCATTGAGAAGAATCTTGAAAATGGGAGCCTCTAGAGTTTTTTTCATAACTCAAAAATGTTCAGAAACTTTCTCCCTGAACACTAACCTTTGAGGCGACCCGCTGGTTGAAGAAAACCGGAAAAGTGACTCTGAACTATCACTCAGGGTAGGAGCAAAACGAAACAATAGTCCCAATCGGACAATATTAGCAGAATCCAAGACCCCACTTTGGAAATCTACCCCGTAACTTATATGGCATAAAAGCCGTCCAGACTAAAGAATATTCCGACCATCCAGCCTTCTGCTCGACTTGCGTATTACATCCGTAGCCACCTCAACAGCACCATCTGCAAAGAATACTTGCAGTTTTTAGCTCAAAAACTAGTACATTTTCCACCCCGCGGATAATAACTTCCCGTGACCAGAATTCTCGCCCGGGCTCAAGTGTATTGGTCTTAATCTGCACCAACCCCCTGGTCCCATATCTCTGTCCTACTCCAGCATATTGCTACAACTTGTTCCAGTTGGCCACTCAATTCTGTATCACCACAGGTACACCTATATCTCCTAACAGCGAACCCAAAATCACTGTCGGCGACCGCCGTTGCAAGACCACTAAACTCGAAACCGGGCCAGATAGCTGTTCGGTTTCCGGATGGACATATTTGGAGATGCTAAAAGGCGAACTACGGACCTAACCAAAAGTCTAAGCAGCTTCTCTTGAATCGACTCCACTGACCTGATCGTGTGTCAAATGATTCTGTTAGAGTTCTTGTTTGATCCAGCAGCACACTTCATCCCAACCAATTTGCCGCTGGCTACAAAGTTTGTAGACGGCTGCCTTGGAAATCTTCAGAAACCTGAAGAAGGCTATTATTTCGGACCGAATACCTCTTTCAACAGCCAAAAACATGATCTTAGGCGCTTGCAAACCTGGCTCACAGCTGTTTCACTGTGTTAGACACCGCAAAGCTTCCCAGCGCGCCACCTGCCCACTGCCGCTCCAGTTTCCAAAAGGAGCCGTGGCCAAGATCCCTATTAGCCGACAATCTTAAGTCGTAGCCAAAACTAGCCTAAAGTGTGCCAAGATATTTTCTGACAAAACCCCGCGGCGAACGCGGGTTCACGACAGCCAAGTCCACAACAACAACATCAGAGTAAATGTAACCGGAAATCCGCCTCAAAACTCCGATCTACCTATCACTGGCCATCACCAGACGTCACCTCCCACTGCAAATGGCAACGCAACTACGGATTTAGACGGCAAGCCGAGTTCCTCACCAGATGAACCACCTGGCAAACGCACCAACTTTCAGAATAGCCCAAGGAAACCCTTGGATTGGAAAAAGCTACAGAGCATCCACAAAACTCAAAAGGGATTCCCCGACTCATCCACCCGCGATAACGTTTTCCTCACAAGTCCAGATGATCCCACTCCATCTGATGGTCCTACTTCCGATTATTCAACGATACCCACACCTCTTCGCAGAGTCAACACGCCTTCGTCTACACCTATGGATCCTGATGACCCAAACACTCAGCAGCGCAATCAGGCCTCTGAGCCCACCAAATACACTCTCCAATTCTGTTCCGGAATTTGTCTGGTTACCACTCAGGCCACCACGGCTGTTTAGCCCGCCAGTACAGGTTCACCGTCAAAAATTCATACTTCGCCGCCCAAAGAACAAGGCCTAACAAACGTAAAGCAGTTGCAAACGATGAGGAAATGGCACGATCGAGAGGAAGTTTTACCAGCCTCTTGTGTGGCTCCGAATCTTTCCTTTCGGTCTCGGCTAGCTACCCTCCCATTTCTACCCTTCTTTGATCCGCCCTACCCCCTTCAGTCACCGCTTCGTTACAATTCTATCCGCCTCACCAACTGCTCTACACCCCATCAGTTATCAAGCCACTCCATGGGAGCCATCTCCGTGCCTCACTTACTTCCCACTCCCACGCGACTCGCTCACGCTTTTTGGTCCAGTGTTGCTGCCCAACCGTGGTCGGTTTTCCCCTGCCGGCCTTCTCCAGAAATATTCACCGCACTTTCACCACTCTTTTTACCAGCCCTCTTCCATCCATCCCTTTTTAAACTACCCCCAGGCTTCATCGTATCAAATCCTGGGAAAAACCCAGGTGCCTGTCCCAATTCAGCCGTATTCGTCACTAGAACTAACATCTTCATCATCACACCAGACCCGCCATTATCTCCAACAACAACGTCACCACCAAAACTGGAATTATCTCTTCCGATTATACTCATAAAAGCTCGTCCGATAATGAACGAAACTGAACCATCTGCAGCACTGCTTAGACCTCCGACTACGACAATGTAACCGTAACCGAAACTGGCTAACGGTTTCGTCCCGCCAGACCGAGAATTTCTGTTTGGTTATCAGATGTTCCGAAGGAGCAAGCCTCGTCGTGTGGGAGGTTGTTCAATCTGTGTCAATAGGCCCTACGGGCTTTTCCGACACGACTTTGGACACCCTTTAGGGGTCCCTGCTGTTAATGGTGCCTAACTCCTACCTTCATATTATTTGTACCTATCGGCCACCCGACTTCAACATAAGGGACCTCATCAAGATTAGTGACGCTTTCAACTATTTTCCATTGCTTCCGAGTTCCTCCAAACTCACTGCTGGCTACTTCAAAGCCCTGAGCATTTTTTCGAATACTCCATCTGCTCGAAAACTTGCTGAAATTTATGTCATGCATCCGGTGATAAGTCCAGCAAGTAACTGTTTCAACCAAAGGAAACAGCATCCTTGATAAATTATTCACCAGAGGTTTATCTTACTCTTCAGCCAGAAGGCTCGATCTCTTAGCAAGAGGTGAGCACAGAAAGGTGTACCTCACCTTCGCCATTCTCCAAGCTTTTCACGTGTTCCACCCACCAAACCATCGCTCTTCAACAGCCAAATTCGATGATCTTGTCTGCGAGCCTCGATCGTTGAACTGGGGCCACTTCTTCCCGCAAGGGGGCCCCTCATCTGACCAGTGACTTAATATATTCTTACCTGTTTAGCGGTCTGTCCACAGCCAATACAGCTCGCATCATACCAGACCGAGTCCGTGGTTCAGTCTTGGCCCAAATGCGAGGCAAGTATCTGAAGCTTCAGAAGATATGTCGCACCGATAGTGACTTTTCGTCACTCCTGCGGCTCCAACATCTCTCAGTAGCAATCAGAAACAAGGCTGACGATAAGCTGAAAAACAAGAATTATCAGTCCTGCAATGCCATCATACTTTCTCAAGTCGGCTAGCCTACTGCAGAACAGGAATCAGAGCAAGCCCGCTAGTATCCCCTCTCTGATCTTAGCACATCACCTCGCCCGCTACCTCCATAACTAAAGACCCCCTCGCTTTAACCACAGGCATAGACCCTGTCACCGAGCACGAACTACCTAATTTGGAATTTATTCTGAATGAGGTGAACAACCAGCTTACTCGGGCCCGGAAGCCTTACACTGTGGTCACAATGCAGCAGCCGATATCGCAGCCCTACCATTGAAGGTATAAAATCTATCCATCAGGTTTGGTCTATAGCCCTCGCAGTTGAAGACTGCGGTTGCCATCCCGATTCATAAGAAAAGCTCAATACATGACCGTCAAACTACCACCTCATCAACCACACCCCAATAGCTTCTAGGTTGGGGGAAATCTCAATCAAACAGCGGATGTCTGGCTTCCCATTTTCTAGCAGTATCATCCAAAGTGGGCAGAGCGGCCTCTTAAAGTTATTTTCATGCATCACTTGCCAGAAGGACTTTTAATTCCATAGCGGCGACCGGCGACTAGAATAAATATACCGTTATTACATGCCCCGAAATGGCCAAGGCGTTTGACTGTGTCCCGCACCCTTCATTACTGGCCATACTCAAAGCTAGTGGCTTTTTCGGTCCCTTTTGGTCGAGTCTGACATCATACATATCGTGCCGCTCACAAACTGTTCTCACTAACAGACTTTTCGCAACCTGCTATAGTTATCGGAGGGTCGTACAAGAGAGTTTACCCGGCTCCTCGATTTTTTTATTCACTAGAATGGTATGTTCCCCATTTTGTACCATGTTACCCCATTTCTTTTCGCTGGTGACACTGAGATTTTTTATGGGTTTCCTCGTCAGAACCTCAACATTATGCTGGAGGGAATTTTTAGCTATCTTAGTCGATTCGGAGGCAAGTGCATTTCTTGTAATATGAGCTTCTCAACCTCTAGAAGCTGCGACACGGCCTCCATATGTCAAGTGGCCCCCGAAACCCTGCTCATCCACGACCTACCCATTTCGTACAGGCCGCTAGTCCGGGACCTTTGTCTTCATTACTCTTGTAGTTTTAGGTCTTCTCAGTATGTTCCATTTCATATTGCCAAAAAGGGAAGAAACTATGGTCTTGCCTCTAGAACATTTCGGTTAAACAATAGCAAACCGCCTACCTGAAATCTCTCGCCAGGCCTCCCCTTGAATGCCGTCCCATTATCTTCACCAACATGACGAAATCTGATCGCTTTTCTCTAAAGTCCTTGCGGTGCCAATTCACTAACCAACTAGCGGGACTGTCCTCTAGTCTGTTCTACAGCGATCGATGTACCCCGCTTGGTCTTGATCCCCTATGGCTGAGTTGCATGAAGCTCTATCTACTCTTTCTGTTTGAGCTATACCACAGTATGGCCTTGTCATTTACTGGACCCGTTCGTCTCACCCCCTCTACGAATCTTGCCCTACGCCGTAGCTCACTGCAGCTCTCTACTCCTAGACCAAAATTATCGATGAGCTCCAACTGTCTCCTGATAAAGTACCCAAAGTTGTGGAGTAAACTTCCGCCAAATATCCGCCACAGTCTCTCTGTTCCTTGGTTCAAAGGCTCGATGGATCACTTCTTGACTGTTCCCAGTGTTATCCTTCCTACCGGCCTACGAAAACGGGTTTGATTACTAGGATTATGGCACCATATCCTCGAACTTTTGAACGAATTGACTATCAGCGGGTCGCCTCGAAGTATCACTACTTGTTGTGCTGACAGCAGTTGACCCGCCTGAACTGAAAGTCATCGGACTCCGGCCTTGTCTGAAACGAGCGGTCAGCGAAGCATTCTCAAATTGTTGGAATCTGTCCGTGAGTTTGTTGCCCACATTGCCCCTCTTCCATAGGTAGGGGCCTCAACACCGCCGATGGGAAAACAACAAGAAGTCTATAGTTGTCTTATTATACGGGGAAAAACGGCCAAATCTAGTGCCGTCGAACACCATGGTTCATGCGTAAATAGTGGCGGGCGGAGGAGAAATGGTAAGTACGCCCTATGGAGTATGCACGCTCCCCAGTCCATCTGGAAAAACGTCAAAGTACAGAAGATACTCCTGGTTGCAAAGGTATTGGATTCTTGCTTTATGCCTATCAGTAACAGATGAATTCCCCGTCACGGCCACGACAGGATCCCGCTTATGAGAGGGCTTTCAAAACGGATGAGCTTACCAGCTCAGTCCTCGGTACTCCTGCCCGGCCCTGATCGAGTCCATGGGGAACTGAGTGGGCTCTCAACACAAAAACCAACCGTATTTCTGTCTTTGTAAACCCTCCCGGGTTCCACAGCCCATTTTTGACCAGCTCGCTGATGACAAATTCTGCTGTCCACACAAGCTTTCCAAAGTTTAGCCATGTAAAGTCAGTAATTTTCATAATTCACCATGTACATACATGGATCTAATATCACCAGCACTGGTTTATGCTAGAGAATAATGTAAAAACTAACCTTTCTGAAGTCAACTCTGAATACTCGCTCGTAAGTGGCTTGCAACCCGAAAACAGTTGCTACCCACCTATGGTTCCACTTGCCTAATCCGTTTTCTCAGAGCGCACGAGACTGACTGGGGTGACGGCGAAATGGACTCTCCATATATGACAACTCGCTTCCAGCTCTATGTTTCAACCGACCCATGCTCTTCCGTGCAAGCAAGGCATGTATGTGGACGTCAGCTACAAAACAGCCGGGGCCCTGACTCCTATTCTACTGCTCCGGGCAGCGAGTCGATACATCAAGCAGTAAGCATGTCTCACCATAGAGTCAAATATACATTTGTAAGTATGAATTATATAAAACTTATATATAAAAAAGTGAGGCAGACAGCCCGCATTTTTAGCTCACACTTATTTTTTTTCCTCATTTTCATAAAAATGCGATGTCTCCCATGTTCTGGTATCCAACCCTCTCTCCGGCTTACGGCCCAACCGAAAAGCATCCTTCCGTATACCAGGATCCAACACCAACCTGCAGCGTCAGACCTGTAAATAAGCCACGATGGGATGTATCATATATCCTCTGGGCCTACTAAACAGAATTTCCATTTAGGTTCTTGATATTTCCAAGCTGCTTCCACTCGAAGCCCGTTGCACCTAATAGCCCCAGTGCACCTCCACGGCTTTACTGACCCAGAACGATAAGGTTTCCCGGTACACTGAAGAACTGGTAAGCAATAACAGGGCCCAGCAGTCCAAGAGCTATTAGCCGCTACGAACACCAACTTACGAAACCTATGACTCCTTTCTCACCAAGACCAAAGTGCCCAATTTCCAACCTCCCCACCTCCATCTGTTATTTTGCACATGCTTACCCTTATCTGTAACACCTTTCGGGCTGCAGCCCTCCCGTTTTTGAATTTCAGAACCACCCGTCCATGGTGTTGCTTGGCTGGGATATATAGAGCTGACAGTTTATCTTCTTATCTGCCCTTTTACTACCGTTCCAATGGCTGGCTGCCAAGAACACGATCTGTTTACCAAGGGTAAAGCCTGCAAGTTTCACGCACAGGGTGTCCTGAAATTGCTGCATGTGCTCTGCTGAGGCCTCCCGGGAACTTCTCGCTACAAGACTATCCCGATGTCAAAGCTATTCAAACTACCGTGCAAAGGTTTCTAGTTGAACAACGAACGGCTTAGATCCGGTGAAACCCTCCCCCTTTCACTGATGAAAATGCGACCACAAACAGCACCCAACCCTCGCCCGAAAGGCTCAAAACGGTCACGAAAAAGCCGTAGGAGACTCAACAAAATAATATATTGGTCATTTTACCGTCTCAGCTTGGCCTATTGCGAGGGCTGACACCCTTTCTTCTTTGATCATTTTGCCCCTAGTGGACACGGTATTCCGCTGCTGATTATTTATTCTTGAATCTCCATCCGCCTTCCACCAACTGCGAATTCCCAACATTAGATGATACACAATATTTCTCGTTAAAATTATCTCCCTTTTTAGGGGAATACTACTACTTTTTATATTGAAAATCTGTTCCTCAGCTTACCCGCTTGGATTTTTCACCCGCTTCCTTGTCTCACCACCGATCACCTTTCTAAGTGAACTTCATTGTGCATCGCTGACCATTTTCTTTCAACATTCTTGTGGATATTGTATTTTGTACTTTCTAGGACAATGCTGCTCTCAACATTCATGCATCCTGCTGATTTCTTACTACCACCCGGACTGACTCGAATTTGAATCATTTTTACAGCTTAGTCGTTTGTAACTTTACCTTATCCAAACTCTTTTCACCATAATTTCTCCGCTTCAATTTTGTCAGACTCTTTCTTTAAAACTTTTGAGCTTTTCTTCTCATTAAGTGATATTGAAAGCTCTGATCATGGTTCCACGCGTGCAGCTCGACCATGGTCGAGAAAAGTACCATTATTAGTGACATTATAAAATTGCGCCCAGACTCATCTTCGCAAACCATAGTAGCAAGAACACCAGAGCTACGGAATGGCACGTTGACTGTATTGCGAAGCCTGTTTGTATGAATATGGTAAATCGCAGAAAGTATTTTGTAGGCTAGAAGTTGATCCATCACTTGGGGCTTTTGTCTTGCCTGTCCTCAGCAATCCTGATTAGCTGATACTGATCCGAGTGCTCGGCAATGAGGCTGTACCCTGCCATATGATATATGAGGGCGGCTGAGGCACTACAGGATTCTTTGAACTGCGATCAACGTTGTCTTGTCAGAAGCCAGAAATATTCGTTCCCATTAACGTGGATGTGGTAAGACCTCACCCAGAATGCAGCTTACAGTCTTCTTCACTCTCTCATGAGGAGGACTCCGCTTGGTTGGAGAAAGCTTATAGTCTTACGACGCTAATGGTTTACAGTTAAAAGTTGCGATGAGAGACACCATGGTCTTGAACCTTCTCTTTGGAGAAAAGAAAAACTTCGAGGAGATATGACAGGAAGTTTAAAAAGTGGGAGAGTTTTTTGGTCTTAGGCCGGACAGCCTTTTCCGGGGGCTTTGGATTCCCAAACAAGGAAACACAAAGTGCAGATGACGGAAGTGTGAGCTAGACTATCAACCAGATCTCCATCCTCCAGCAAAAGGGTGGAGAACAAATGGAACAGTCTCCCTGGTTGGATGATGGGCCTGCGGGCCACCCAATCTTTCAAGTGGACCCCGGATCGTAGTGAAAGGAGATTAGCCGTCGTTATGAGTGTTTAGCTTGCTCCTTATATGGATGAAGGGTAACACCAAGTTCGGTATACGGTGTATTTCATTTGCCGTTTCTTAGCCGCTGCATACAGTCTCAGTGAAAGCCCACCACGAATAATGCCTCTCGCAGTTTACAGCGATACTTGACTATTCTCCCTTATTTTTAGCAAAGCTTCGAAAGAAAACACTGGGCTCCGGTTGGTGCGTAACTTTTGTGTGTACCATTAAATTCCGTGGCAAATGGAAATGAATTGAACCTGACTGGACCAGACCGAGCTTAACCGCGAAGTGGAATCCAGGTTGTCTCGTTTCCGTTTTCCTTTTCGCTTTTCCCCAGTGTTATTGGTGCTGAAACTTTAATAACCCTTGTCCTCTTGCAGGGACGGTGGATTGTAGTATCTGCTCTTTATGTACCATCCATGTTTTCCTGGGTCCTGCCTCCTTAATTTGTCTCCACATGTCTCATAGTACTGTAGTCTCTCCGACCACGGTCCGTCCACCCTAGCACCCAACTCCACTTGGTTCCGAAGGAACCCACATTATTTCTGGTAACTCAAAATGCAGAGAATCGGTTTGCTGCAATGCAGTGAAACATGGTATAAAATGTGACCGTTGTTCGCAATTTTACCACCAAGATCGCGCCAGACCGAACAGAAGAGTACTTAAGGCATTCCAGCAAACTTGCTCTGTTTATTAGGTCTTTTTCTACTGCAAGTGCCTTGAGGATATCTGTCTCCTAGTCTCAAACAGTGAGCTAGGGGTTTCCCGCAAGGAAGTGTCCCAAAGGCTAGTGGCGGGATAGCTCTCTAGGAAGCTCACGGGGACTCAGGAGACTGTGTAAAAGCAAAACGAACCTATTTTTCTCCTTAAAATGGGGTGCTGAAGCCACAATCCACAATCAAGGGTTCCGAGTAGGGCGTTGACATCGCTCTTGGAAGGCACCGAAATGTCTTGATACTAAATAATTAAGAGCCATAAATAAATGACAGCGGGGTCAGTATGAACCTAAATGAAAGAGTAGTGCGAGATATCCTGCCCCTGACCGAGGTTCCAGGTGACCTGCTGAAAATTTGGATTTTTGACGTTCCAGAAGGAGGAACCTTCCAGAGCTAAAGTTGACGACGAACTATCTAGCCCGTGAAAGGTAGTCGATGCGGTTCCACGGGGATCCGTTTTAGCCCCGCTGTTCAACGATGACCTTACAAACCATTTAAAGAATCCGTGCTACATATTCGCGGGCGGAGTTAAAATGAGAGGGAATGGAAACAGAAGCGACACGGCAGCTGAAATCCAAGCAGTCACACACTGGACCACGACCAACTACTGACAGCCTCCCCGGTCCCACTTTCAGTTGAAAATCCCCAAGATTAACTAGATATTAGGCCAACAAAGAAGGAATGAGATTTAGGAGTAGGTACCGCCCATGGTTTACACCGTCTGCCTGGTGTCTGAAGACAAACGAAGACGCGCACAGAAAATTCATCCAAACCGGACGGGCTTTGACATCTACCAAACACCAAATCATTTTCCCATTATACCAAGATGTGATTAGACCCTACATGAAGCGGTGTGCCCGAGCTTGATCACCCCACCTGCACGAGTGCGACGTATTGCCATCAGATTGGCAGAGGGCAAGAAGCACAACCCTTAAGAGGGAAGACCGGTCTATCTCAAACTATTCTCCGTGGAAGTGGAAAGGCTGAGGGTCGACTTCACTGAAACGTATAAGTTTATAAAGAGCATAAGCGCGGTCAACCCCCGCACAGTTTTCCGCTCCGCGCCCATGGAAGGCTTGAGAGGTTGTGAACGTGAACTAAAGAAAGAAGGATTCAGACTGAAAGTGAGATCAAAATTCTTTGCTGATGGGTTAGTAGGCTCCTGGAGCAAGATGCCACCGACAGTCACCCCCTTCATTACCATTCCTGACTTCAAGAGCAGGCTGGGTCAAGCATGGCTGGAACTGTTCTCAGTGTCAAATGAACGGGTCTTTAGGCTGTTCAGTGGTGGCTAAGTGCGGACGATATTCAGTTCTAGTTTCTACTCCCCTCCCCCATTCAAGTACCAATCGATCTGTGCACCTTAAACACTCGTTTCAGTGCTTTTGACGACGCCGCCATGAACTTACACCACCTACGGCTACACACAGAACCAAGCTTTTTACTGCACGTGAGAAGTGATCTTGCGGGAAGAAACCAGCGCAACGTTTCCATAACAAAGTGAACAGGTACCACTCCTATTACTAAAATAATCACGAAAATGGGTACTGACAGCTGGCCTGGTTGGAGGTTCCTAAAAAAGCCATGAAGGAAACGCTGTTGTATAGTAAGCTCCGGTTAATTTCTATATATACGCGGTATAGATGCCTCCCAAAGTAAAGGTGCTTTCGAGCCCGGACCGCTGAAGCCGACAAAAAATTGAGGCACGATACTAGACCGTCGAAAATTATATTGATGAGAGTCCCAGAAGAAACTGAAAGAACCAGGAGCCTCATTCACGGAGACAGAAAAGTAAAATAAAGAAAAGTAAAAATTGATTAAAGTCAGCCCCTGGGTAAAACAGTTTCGTGAAAGTACCACCCTGTCATTATAAAACAAGTCACCACGCAAAACTCACAAGCACTTAAAGTACCACGTTTTCTCAACCTGGTCGGATCCACGCTTATTATGTGATGCACACTATCCATCCTTTTTCCGCCCCAGTTTTTCCACCTATAGTTCCTATCATCTGTCACCACTTTCAATTTTTGTTTCTCTTCACTACGGTATGCACGCCTACCCTTCCTATCCCTCCTATCGCTTCCCTCTACATCAACCTTCATTGCATTGAGTCACTGTCGTCCTACCCACTCTTCTCTGCCGACGCTCGCCAATATCTCTTTTTCCACCTGCCGTCATTGCTGGCTTCTATTCTCTATGCACTTAAAAATAATAATAATAATAATGGTTTATTTCGGGTACACCCGAAGCATGCTCGATTGCATGATCATATGATACAGGTGAGGTCACGAAAAGGTTCCTTGGATATCCATTTGGGTAAATGCAGCCTAAAAATGTACAGGTTTTAGTGGTCGCACGAACGATTGCACGGCAAATTTGAGTTTGAAGGTCGGGTGGACGTACATTTGCGAGTTGAGTGGAATAGGCTCCGCCGTCGAGATACGTGATGAAGTAAAGCGGTGATGAAGTAAAAACGCGCAGTATTTTGGATAGCGTCGATGTAAAGTCGCAAGGGTGAGTAAACTGACAAAGAAAACTTTCGAAAAAGCACCAACGAAAAATTGGAGAATTTTGGGTGATGAAGGACATGCACTTGAACCAGTAGTCCAGATGACCCGGAAAATAGCAGAAATATAATACCTCAGGATTTGTGGTGTCCTTCGAGGAGGGGGAATGCGTAAATGAAACAGTCCGTTTAACCACGGAATTGGTATTTACTATTCATCAAGAGGTTGTGGAGAACGCCCTCATAAAGAGGTGGATGTAGCTGCCCGAGCCTGGAAATTTCACTGGAGCAGAGTGACGAAAGTTGACAGGTGAGTGAAACACGATTCGAATAAAGGGTTCGTTTCAGGTTAATTGGTGAACACAATTTGACAACAGCAGTTGATATACGATGATCTTATGAAGTCTCAAGGAGGTGGTGCATAAACGATACTGTCAAAACATGTAAAGAATCGCTTAATGGGATGCGCTGGTAAGAGTCTGACATGGGGTATTTGGGAAACAACTGGAAGGTCAGTAAATTGGCATACGTATAGTTCACTGCCAGCAAAGGTTTGGAGAAATCGCTTTCGCAGGGTCGAACTATTTTTGTCCTGGATTGTGAATACTTCATTGCCAATGCAACTGTCATGAAATGCAAATGGCTGAATGAGAAAAGGTGCAACGGAAGGATACACTGAACATAGAGGTGGTGTCACGCCGATGAAGCGCTGGAAGGAGGCCCATTTCATTTTGTGTGGAATTGTTGGCAGGTGAGAGACAAACCTTTAAATGATGGTTTTGTTTAGATAAATGTAGTTGTGACATACAAATTACCAATTGGATGAATGGTCTCTTCAAGAGTATACCAGGAATTGTCATATTCATAATAAAGATCTGAACAGTGAAACCGTTTCATGTTTTGGGGTACAGAATCCGGTAACTGGATTTAATAGAATGAGGGTAAACATGGCATCAGCTCAGACAAATAAAAGGTAAGTCGATGGATATAAATGCCGGTATGGTAAACCTTGTTCAGGAACGTTGGAGGAGGCAATGGGTGGCAGCAGTAATATGCAGGGGATGTTGTTTTTCAATCCGCAGTTGGCACTAGTGGGTGAGGCTGGCCGTGCGCTGGACACTCAACCTGAAAACCAATTCTGGTGACAGGAGGTGCGATCCGCCGGTCTAGTTGCGCCCACGTATCATTGCAGTTGGCCTGCACGCCCGATGTGCGCCGGCCAAAGTGGTGGATCTGACCGCGCCTCGCACCGTTGTGATTGACATGAGTTTTCTTGGTGGGGCCAAACGTCCGTAGGCATCAGGAAGTCCGCGATCAGGCACCAGGGGATCCCGGAACGTAACCAAGGAAGCATCATTCGGGTAGCGTATGAATAGCCAACGGTCAGGTAGATGCGTAGGCCGGGTTAGTGACCGGTGTGGTCTCCAGAGTATTAAGAGTCATCGAGAGAAAGGTACGCACGAATGAAGGTCTGGAAATAGAGAAAAAGTAAAGGAGCGCAGTATGGGATGCTCCCAGCTGAGGATAAATGAGAATCGATACAAAGAGGCAACAATAATAGACAGTGACTCTCTGAGACTAGTTTTTCGATTGCAGAACGCGGAAAAACTAAGAATGGTTATTTAATTTCATCTGTCATAGACCGCCGGTGTTTGCGCGATTCAAAAGTCTAGACCCTTCTCATAGGCTTGGTCATCGGACATGTCTACATTTAGGAGCTGTGAGGTTTGGGTAACCGTGATTAATTTATCCAACGCACTTCTAAACCGATGGCTGGAAGTAGAACTGCGTATTTCTAACGGTAATTTATTCCATAAGTTAGAGTACACTATGATGAAGAAATGTGAACGTAAGCTGGTGTTGGTAATAGGGGTTGAAAGGGTAAGAATTCTAGAACATAGTGGATAGCTAGAAACGGGCGCAAAGTGCAGTGGATTATAAGTATATGTCCGACTGTGAAGGATGTTATACAAAAAGATGAGGTTCAGTTTCATACGGCGAAGCCATAAAGGGTCTAGTTTAAAAAATAAGCAGCGTTCTTTATAAGTGAGGGCTGAGCTCCATCCAATCAGTCGCTTGGTAAAACTACGTTGAACTGACTCGATACCAATTCTGTCTGATTTCCGCATACTAGAAAAGATCAGTGGGCAGTATTCTAATAAAGGCCTGGCATGAGATTTATAAAGGAAAAGAATGCAGTCTCGAAGTTGGAAGGAGCGAAATATTAGCCTCAGACACTTTCTGGCCTTAGCGACTTGGAGGGCCGAATATTCCGAGAAATTAAATGTGCAGGAATAGTTCAAGCTAAAGTCCCGAACTTTTTGCTTGTTAGCAATGGTTGAACCACAAACGGTTAAGGATCCTGGTGGTAGCTTGCATTTATATGTAAGAACCTCACATTTGTCAGCAGAAAAATTCATCTGCCAAGTTGAACACCATCTACGGAGTGCAGATATGTCTTTAGAGATGTTTAAGATAGCCGAGGCGATGCATTCAGGCTTAAATGATTATACAATTTTAATGTCAGCAAAGAGAAATGGGGTGCCATGGCTCACCGAGAGGAATATGTCGTTTATATACATGAGGAACAACAGAGGGCCAAGGACGCTACCCTGTATAACACCGCTTGTAACTGGTTTAGGCTTGGAACAGTGTCCGTTTATCGAGACAACCTGAGAGCGATTAGACAGGTAAGAATTGATCCAAGATAGTAAAGGGTCAGTAATGCAAAAGGATCGGATTTTGGACAGAAGATGTGGGTGTGGCACGAGGTCAAATGCCTTTGACATATCCAAGTAAAGTACTATAAGGGCCATTTCACTGTCTGCCATTTCAGTGATGAGATTTGAAAAATCGAGCTGGCAGGTTGCGCAAGATCTTGATTGAAGGAAGCCGTGTTGTCGAGGATTAATAACGTCCAATTGAAAGAGGTGCTCGACAATGTGTTCTTTTACGATTTTTTTCATTAGCCGGGAGAGGACAGGTGTATGGTTAATGGGACGGTAGTTTGTTACCTCATGCAGTGGACCTTTCTTGTGATGCGGGATTATGACTGAGCATTTCCAGTTTGCAGGCACCAGACTGGAGTTCATTGATAGGGTAAGTATATTCAGTAGTAGGTAAGGTAAGTCAGGTCCGCATTTAACTATTGCAGTGGGCGGTAAGCCGTCGGGTCCTGGGTAAGCTGATGGCTTGAAAGTGGTTAATAATTCGGAGATAATTGAGGCGTCAAATTCCACTGTGGACTGAGTTGAAGCGGTAACTAGGGGAAGAAGCGGAGGGTAAACATTAATAATAGGGGCCATAGTTGAGGCGAAGAATGAGTTGAAGGCCTCTGCAATAGAAAGGGGAGTAGAGGCGGATACACTGTCCATTGAAACAGTGTGCGGGATATTTCCATGATTATGAGAGGTTCTGGTCCTGTACAATAATGACAGTCGAAGAGATCTATTTTGTTGTCGCAGAGCTTTTGTTTCCTGGTTACGTAGTGTAGTTTCTTCAAGCTTTTGGATAGCAGAAGTGAGGCGAAAAAGTTGAATAAGAATTGCAAAGTCGTGTGTATTTTCATGAATGTTTTGGAGCTTGGCATACTTTGTTTGCAGCGAAGTGATATGGGATTTCCTATTATTCCTTTGCTGGGGGAGGTAGGTAATCCTATTAAGACATCTGAAGAACTGTGCATAGAAAATATCAGTGGCGTTTTGTGGGTCACGAGAGAGAAAAAACTCACTCCAATCAGCTCGTCGATTGGTAGCAGGGAGAACCTCCCAGTCAGGGAGAGGAGAGGGTTTGATGCAGTGTGATTTCAGGTTAGGCTGTGGGTGAGTGGGAATGCGGCAGTTAACCAGATTGTGATCGCTACCGGGCAAACTTCGGGAGATTGAGACAAATATATGAGGGACGCCATGGGTGAAAATGAGGTCTAAAGTGCTGTTTTTTCTCGTAGGAGAGCGGATATGCTGTACCCACCCTCCTACAGTAATGCTTGTTACAAATGGTAAAAGGTTTGCGGGTGCGGATAAAGATGGCCAAGCTATCCTGTGAAGGTTAAAGTCACCAGCAATAACTTTTATACCTGAGGGCAGTAAGGATAGGTATTCAAACGCATCAATTAGATATGACAGTCCGGAGAAATTTTCGCTTGGTGGACGGTAAACACATCCAACATGAAGTTGAGAGCCAGGAATGTGGACAGTTAGCCAAAGTGAATCGGGAATAGAGTCGAGTAGAGGATGATGAAGTGCCGTTGTATTAAAGGTTTGCTTGACAAATGCCAAACAACCTCCACCGCGTCGAGTTTCCCTATTTACTCTGAAGACATTGTAGCCTACAAGAGAAATCTGGTCCGTTGGAGTGTAACTGGTTAACCAAGTTTCAGTGATCAAGATTATATCATAATTAGAACTAGTGGCCAGATATCGAAAGTGCCGAATTTTGTTTATTATGGATCGGCTATTAAAAAGAACCAAAGAGATACTGTTATTGGTATTTAGTTTTGGGGAATTTCGGTTGGTCAAGTAGATTGTGTGGTGCGGAACAGTCTAGATTCTTGATCTGACTAGCATGTCCATATGCAGGTGGCAAATCAGCGCCGTGAATTGGGAGGTTTGGTCTATGAGCTGTTGCGTAGTATGGCGCGATGTTGGAAAACGGAGGGCCGGTTACGCTATTTTAGGATTTATCTCAGTTAAGTCAGGACCTGCTCCCGTATAGAGTCTATAGCCCGTGGTCCTCGGTATGCGACACGTTAGCGAATATACTCGGCAGCGCGCAAAGCAGAACTCAAAACGCTGGAGCGGGACAACGTGTGTATTGGAGGAGCGCAACGGCGTGCAGACGACGTACACAGGCGGAGCAAGTGGCGCCACCAAAAACGGTCATTGTTCAAATAAACAAATTTGTTAGTCTTCGTCATCGAGTGCTTTATTGGTAGCACTACACTATGATGTCTGGTGGTGCTAGGATCCGATGTAGACAAACCCCTTAAGAAGTGCGGGATGTCTGAAGTGTCTGATATAACGACATTTCCATTTGTCCGAGGAGGGTTGAAGATACGGGACTGCATAACAGTGTAGTCCGTTAACAGCTCCGGTTTGGAATACGGATTTCCACACGAAGGTAGTGTTAGCGAATGGGCAGCCGGCAACTTTGAAACATGGCATTGTCAAAGGTAGGGCACAGACGGTGGTGGAATGTGCCTAAGGAAACAATGGTCATTATTTGGTGCGATATTATCATAGGGATTTAGAGGATTTGTCCATTAAAGAGAGGGTCTAAGGAATGATGGGGGCCTGCCATACATTATCTGAGGACGGTTTGGCGTTAGTGGATTCGATAGGGCCTCCAACGTGGAAGAAGCTTGTAGGCTCATAGGGCTTACAGGTTTGTTAGTCAGAGGGAGCTGAGGCGGTCGACTGTGTTGTGGCTGTAGGGCCCGATGCCCGCCTGAACTCCACAGCCGGCATCTGAATAGGGAGGATCGTGAAGTGGGGTGACGACCTGGTAGCTGACTTGAGGGAGGGGTGGCAGCTGTTGATAGTGGCTGGGGGGGTTAGTTGGTTGCATGCCTGTTGAGCAGTGCTTACCGAGCTTGGTCATCATAGCTGTAGGTGTATGCGGCGGCGGCGGCGGCAGTATTGTCGCAGTCATATTATGAGGCCTCCAGGTGGACGTACTAGGCTGTAGAGATGATGTCACTGGTAGATCAGTTGTCTTGTGGCTAAACTGGGATGGAGAACTTCTGGGTAGATACGTGGAAGACCCTGAAAATGTGGAATGGTAGGTTTGATGAGGTCGATTTTTGCTATTTATTCTAGCGGACGTGGTAGGTGGGGAGGCAAGGTGCCGACGTTTTCCTGGTGGTTGGGTCGGTGACACATGCGGCGATATGTCTGAGTCTATGGTCTCTGCTGGCGTCATGTACACCGATGGCAATGCCGATGCATTTCTCACCGCAGATTTGCTACCCTGGGTTTTCGCCACATTTAACCTTTGCCTGATGGGCTTTACATGAACGTTTTGTGATGGCCTTTTCAGCTTGTCGGAAGAAGACTGTGCCGCACTCTGGGTTGAGTTGCACGAAACTTGCGTGAGATCCTGGAGACAAGACTGGCGGAGGTCCACGGATGCCGAAGGGGCCACAGGCGTAGTAGGTGTTCTGGCTGAAGTTGTGTTCATTGGAGTATGTGGTGATGCATCTACGGGTCCCGTTTGATCAGAGCCAGTGGGAGGCGCTGGTTTGCCTCTCTGCATGCGGAACATCTCTCTTTGTAGAGGAGATTTATCGGTGTGTATTTTGATGTTTTTAAATGATGTAGCTGCGGCAATTCTTTGATAGTTGCTGATGAACTCAGCGGCTGTTAATTGGTTAGAAAATTGAAACAGCAAAGGGCAGGGGTATCGTGGTGACCTTTTCCGTAGCCTAGTGCAATGGCACATGTGATGAGCCATGTTGCATGCATTCAGTACTGTGGCTTTAGCAGACTGTGTTGCCAGTTTGTCCGGGACGTTTAACACTATACCATTGTTAGCGTTTTTTATCCTCCTGTGAGTTTCCGAGGCTATTGCATCTATATAACGACCGGGTTTGGAAAAGATTTTGGGGTCAGCTTGATCTATTGGTTCAGCAATGATTGTCAGTGGGGAAATCTTTGATAGTACACACTCAATCGATTGCCATTTATCATATAAATCGTTTATCTTCTGTTCCAAATCGTTGACTTTATTTTTGGCTCCGCTATATACATCGATCAGTGATACAGAACATGGATTGACAGCTGCCGTCATGTCCGGGTTTGTGTTTCTTTTCGCTCTGGAGGCCCGAATGGTTCGTTTTGGACCAGGCAGAAAATGACCTTTGAATACAGACTTAGACATTCTTTTGGGTCTGAAACAGGGACAGCCGCATTTGAAGAGGGCCTGGAGGTTATACCTAACCCGTGTATGGGTGCGTTTTACTGAGCTTCTATAGCAGCAGAAATATATACTCTTCAGGAAGAAAAGTATAAGGACAGATCACCAAGTCACTCCGTCAATAAATATAGCTGCTCGTATAAATCAAGCTTGATGTGCAGCTGTGTGTAAGGAGAGTGACTGAGGGCTGGGGGCTCGGATTTCAAAGTTGGCCGAAATATCAGTGATAGCTTCAGCAGAAGTTCCGTTAGATTTCTGGTGTCAGAAAAAAAACTATGGAATTCTTCTGAGTATCTAGACTTAGCCTCACCGTAGAGACGCCCAACCAAGCACTGAATACTCTATAAGGCCGGAAAGGTAACAACTCACAGCGAGGTACGGGTAGGTGCTTAAATGATATGATCCAGCCAAGAATCAGTGTGTGCTGTATAGACAGGGCCGCTAAGGTTGAGTTTGGGTAGGTTTGAACCGAAATTTCCTGGAAAAGGCTTATGCTATTATTTCACAATAACCAATTACTAATTCACGGTGGGGTGTCGCAGCTAACAGCTCTGAAAATACGACGCTTCAGTGTGGATGAAAATTCCCGCTAGATATGGTACAAAGCCGAGCCTAAATGACGAAATAACCAAAAAAACTGGACAACCTGATTTTCACGTCTAGATGACCTTGACACCTGGTATTGACACTTGGTATTGACCTCTGCTCAGAATGCCCATCGATAGCATTCTTATACCTGTCGTTTTGGTAAATCCCTCCCTGTACTCCCTCCTCATGCCCAATGCCATTAAGCACCAATCACACCCGCAAACATGACCAATCCGCATAATAGAACTTGCCGCTCGAAAAGTTTTCTTCTTTTACAATAGCATTTATTATCTAATCACCACCACCGTATTTTCTTCTCTTGGCTCCGCGATTCCTCTGCGGTTCTTTCCATCGGGCAGTGTCTCGATCAGCATCCACCTGCATAGTTCATATTTTCAGTTGTCTGCTGGCGCGCAGCTCTCTAGCTGCATCGCCTCAACTCGGTCACGTATTCATTTCTTGGGCCTTTTGTTCGATTACTGGTTCACTTATCTTGGGGCTTCCTGCTTTCTTCTCCGCCTCCATCGTGTTTCATATGCAGTAAAATGATCTGATTGGTCATGTCTTACCTGTGTCTTCTTGGTCATTGCTTTCATCTCTTGATCCGTTCATTGCTCGTTAAAGGCATTTTCCTGTGTGCCCTTATATGGGGCCTGCATTTCCATGTTCCACCGGCTATAAATACAACTTTACATCATGGTGTTTTTTGCATTTCCAAGTCCTTTGATCCGTAACTACCCGATTCGTTTGGTCCGTCACCACATGTCGCACCTGCATTGATTAAATAATTAGACCCATTCTACCCGTTCTCTGCTATACTATCCTTCATCCTTCCTCGTTTACGATCTACACTTCACGGCCGGCATCACTGTTTTGCTCCATCGGTCTTCTCTATCTGTTGATCCACCATGTTACTCCGTCATAAAAAACTTCGTCTGAATTCTCCCAAGTCAATCCTACACACTTTGATCCCACCCTATCTCCCTCTTCCAATCACTGATACTTTTTTCTCCTAGTACTCCATAATCCTTTGCTCCTGCTCCTTGCTTATATATTTACATACTAATGTATATGTATACACATTTGTGTATATGTACATTTGCGCTGCATCCTGCACGTTTTGCCGGCCACTTATCGTTCTACAATCCCGCTGACCCTCATGATATGCATCCACTCATTTTACATCTGCACTTCATATTTACTATAGCAAAACCCTACACATCATTCTAGCCATCGGTACCAAAATTTACTTATTCCAGTGTTCGCTATCTGTTCTACAGTGAGTTTTGTGCCCTAGCCTCCGAACATCTAACGCGGAGTAGCACAGCCTAATTACTATAAAATCCCTAACAATGGGTCCATGAATTTTCTCCACCATCTTCGGACACCACCCTTTCCCATATCGAATTTTAGCTCCATTAATGCATGCCCAACAGATTTCCGATATCCATAACTGGGCCACAGGGATTTCCTGCATGCTGTTCAGTATAGTCTGCTTCCCCATGTTCCACCGATTGCGAAGACAACCTCACTTAACGATGTTATTTTACCGTCCAAAATATTTTGATCTGTCGCTACCCGATTCCTTTGGTCCGTCACCACATGTCGCACCTGCATTGATCAAATAATTAGAACCATTCTTACCCGTTTTCCTCCACCCTATCCTTCATCTTCACTCTTCCATGAACTGCTCCTCACAGTCATTATCACTTCTATGCTTTCGCATTCCTTGTTTCGCTCTGTTAGGCCACCATGTGCAGCTGTCGTGAAGACAATTCATCACGATATTCCAAAGTTAATTCTACAACCATTTGATCTAGCCTCACCCACCCCTCCCAATGACTGATACCTTCTTTCTAGGACCCCATTGTTGCTGCTCCTGCTACTATTATATATATACATTTATATATATATATATATATATATATATATATATATATATATATATAATATATATATATACCTGAGCATACGTGTACATGTGCACGCGCTCTGCACCTCGCATTTCCTCACCGGCCATTTCTCTTTCCATCATCCCGCCGACCGTCATGATATGCATCCATCAATCCTACATCTGCGCCTCACATCTACCGTATCCAATCCTCCTGACTCACTTTTGTTATCTGATCCACTCTCCAAGTCTCGTGTTGCTCGCCCCCTGTTTTACGATGAGTTTTGTGCCCTGTCCGCCGACCACCCACTGCAGAGTACCAATGCTTCATTGATATCTAATCCACTGCAGTGCACCTCACGTTTTCCTCCATCGTCCCTCGCTACTGCAGTCTCTTACACCGATTTCTAGCCTTTCTGATGTATATCAGTCGGCCTCCAGATGTCTCCACCCGGACCAGTCATACTCTCCACCTGGCCCTGACTTTCAAACTCACCAGGCGTCCATTTAGATCCGCCCTTGAGTTCATTTAAACCCCTACAATCTCTACGGTGTGCATACACTTATTCTATTTTCATCCTACTTCATTCCCCCTTCTGAGCCTATTAATCCCACTTTTTCATGAAAATTTCTACATTTTCATGAATTATACTTGTCCATTCAATCACCTGTATCAACAAGATCATGCACATGGCATGCTTCGGGTGTCTCCAAAATAAATCAATATTATTACTATATTATTATTGGTACCGATTGGTTTTCATGCCTCGCGTTGCAGGTGGTGCCATAGAACAGTGGAGCGTCCTTCCAACTAACTTCCTTATTCTACCAAATAGTCCAGTTTTATTGTAGTTCCCACCGACATTTCACCTCGCACTCAACTGCCGATTGACAATTGGGCCTGTTTCTTCTCTTTTCTACCTTAAGCTGGTGTTTTATCTCTCCATTTCTCTCCTCAGCAACTTTTCCAGTAAAAGCGCCATGGAACCAGTAAATCTGAAGTATCATTCACACGAAGTCTTTCATGGCAGCTCCAAAAAGGTAGGGATGAGAGGTGGCAACTAGTGGACGTTCAACAAACCATGGGTCCCGATATCTGTCATCACTCCAAGCTGGCAGAACACTCCCAAACAACCATTCTTTTTTGCACGTTCACGTGCTGAGTTTTTTGGTATGTGTTATTAATTTCTCCATTAAAGATACGAAATTGTTCCCCAGTTGCGCGAACTGAAATCGGCCTACATCGAAAGCAAAGTTGCAGCCCCGGAGAGTTTACCTAATCCTACCGATGCAAGTATCTGGATGCACGTTAGGCTCAAGTCTGCTCTCGTCCCAGAATCCTGTCCTGTCCTGTCCTAACCTGCGCTGCACTACACAGCGAAATGCAGCTCAGCTCGCTTCCTTTTTGCATTTTTCCCAAGTTTTTTAGTTCAGTATTGGTTGAAGTAAAACATCCCTCCACGTTCCCGTTATTTTTAACTCTTTTCCTTAGGTGAGTTTTCTGGCATCAGCAGTACTGCCAAAAGGATGCTCTCAGGTGCGCGCTGATTAGATCTCCCAAGATCTATGAGGCAGACACTTTAAACTCCTAAAGGATGGCGAAAACTCATCTATGAGAAGGCAGTGTAATAGCTCATAGTTCTCTGGTTCGAGGAGTGACATGCCACGTACTGGTGCACTCCGCCACATAAAACAATGAAATAACATATTTTCAAAGCTGTTCTTTGAAGTACTGGTGGTCTACAGGGTCAAGTGAAGGCCTCAGTCATCACATAATAGGAAGATACCCCGGCCCAGGTTACTAAGAACTGTACTTTTTCCAGCCTCCAAAGGGAGGAGCTACTCCAGTGAAACGGTTTATCACTAAACACGTTCTCCCATTAGACCTGCATACACACTGGCGCAGAGTCAGAAGTGAGCACCAAGCTTTGCGGCAAGGCACTTCCCACATAGCTGCAGCAATATCAGCCTTGGCCCGGCTGGATGGCACAGCTGAACTTGAAAGGGTATCCTCGAGTATAGAAGATATGGTGATACCAACTCCACCAGAGCTCGCAGCTCAGGTCCAATCACACAAGACACCAGACCTGAACGCTCCAATGAGGGGTAAGTTGAAAGCACGCCTGCCCTAAACGTTTCCACCAATTCGTTGATTACACTAATCCTGGGCCGCCCCAGTATGATGACACCACGAAGCGTGGAGCTGCATCTTGGCCAATAACTAGAGTCTGCACCAAAATCTCCGGGAGCCACGCTTTCTGGCTGCGTAGCGTAAAGCCCCGATGATCGGCGTTGCTGAGATCTTGGCGCACAAGGACAACTCGGACAAGGAACTGGATATCCAAGACATGGACTTCTTTAGAACAGACAGTGCAACGGGCATAAGTGGAGGATGTGCGTTACACGTCAGCAGAAAACTTGGGGCCACAAGTCTCAAAGACTCAATCCTAGACCGAGTTCCGGAGAAAATTTGGGCGTTCATACCACTGGCAGGTTAGGGAACGAGCCTCATAGGAGTGGCCTACAGGCCTCACAACAGTCCAAAGACTTCAGAAAGCCACATCATCAAGACACTGAAGCAAGCGGACACGCCTAAAATCCACACCTAATACGAGGACTTCAACCCGCTCGACATACGCTTCAACCGTTGAACATGCCCTGCCGCGTCTGGATCCACTTGCTTGGCCTCCTTTATTACGGTCGTTGAGTTTGGCTGGAATAAGCATGTAAGGAAGCCCATCCAATCGAGAGAAACTACGGCTTCTCCAGCCCTGGACGGAGTGCTCTCCAATGAACAGTACGTGGTCCGCCATTGGAGGTGCCTTCGCCCAAGAAGCCTGGGGACCACGGGGTTAGCACCTTCCAGGCAGTAAACACAAAGGAGCCATAGCGAACAGGGCGCTACCACTACGGTCCACTTCCTGGCAGTGGGAAACTCCCACGGCTCCGTAACCCAGCAGTTCACCGTGCGTATGATGGGCACTGAGTAGATGTTAAGAGGTTTCCAGTGGGATAATAATCTTCGTCAGTTAACACATTAACCTGTGTTCTTATTCAGGCTAATGGGTGGTCCAGCCTCGACCATTGCTTTTCTGTGTCTGATCGTATTTTGCGATCCGAAGACAGCTTTTGTGCAGGTAGGTGCCTGAGTGATTCTTGGGGGTCCATTATCTGGTTGCTCCATTAAGGATTGCTGACTTCGGGGATTGTTGTTGAAGGCACAATTACTTGCCAGACCAGAGGAAGTTACTTCGGTCAAGCTTCCATGCTGACTAGACGCCCCAATGCCTTGTGGGCGAGGCTTTTAGCCTAGGGCTCCGACTACGGCTCCTAACGGAAAACGTCTCCGGCAGTATGAGCAGCCGAGAAGTATTATTTTCCCGGTAGCCTCCAGCATCTTTTCTACAAAAAACCTTATCAACTTTCCCCCTTATTTAGATCGGTTCAAAAAGCGACCGGTAACTGCAACTCTGAAGTAAGCTGCAGTTTGTGAGTGAACTATAAATCGAACGCAGTACTTGAACCCAAATGTCTTCTTCAAGGGTCTGCCTGTACCTTCCGGAAGCTGTTAGATAAGGCAAAACTGCCTTCTGGAAAACTCCTGACTTTCAAAGTATATGTACGCCGTGTTTGCAAAGCGCACATACAAGACCTCACTTCTGTGATAACTCTTCGCACCCCGGATATAACCTCAGTCTCTCACTTCACTCTTCGCGTGTCGGGTGATTTGGTCAGGCTAGCGTTGGGATTGTCTTGAGCGTGAAGGCGGAGCTTGCACCGCTGGACTAGATTCCAGTCAGCAATCGTTTATGTGCAGTTCGGTTGGACGGTTCTGTTCGTGTCAACAACAACAAACTGAAGCGCCAGTGTTTGTTCATCGTGTCTGTATATGCGCTGACTGACTGCAGCACCTCTGAGGCCAAGAACGTATTCTATCACGATTTGTTTCAGCTACTTCGTAGCGCACGTCCAACGGACGTGGTGGTCATTGCTGGGGATTTTAACGCCCGAATTGGCTGTTTGGGAGATTCGAAAAGGCACATCTGAGGCCCATTTGTTACCCCAGCTGATCGTACCGACAACGGCGATCGTCTCATTCAGCTGTGTTCCGACCACAGATTGTCTCTGGCAAGTACGAGTGTTTGCCAAAAGAAGCGGCATAGACTCACATGGCATCCTCTTTCGTCTTCACAACGTTGGACTCAGATTGACCATATTGTGATTGATCACTGCTGGCGTGGATCAATTGAGGATTGTCGTTCATTTTGGTCTACGCCTGTGGACTCAAATTACGCCTTGATACGTGCTCGCTTCTGTTTACGTCTCGTCCGTGGTCGCAACAAAGTAAATGCCACCCATCCCGCGCAGTTGCTTTTGGACAATAACCAGCGATACAATTTCCAGACGGAGCTGTCTACGTAGTTATCGATGCATCCAGATATTCAGAACCCAAATGAACGCTGGGAACAGATCAAGGAAGCTTTGTATGCCGCTTCAAATGCCACCCAGAACTCTGGTTTAAGTCGATCTCACAAACAATGGGTATCTTCGACATCAGTTGTTCTTTTAGATGCTCGCAGATCCGTCCCTCCGGATGCCACGTTCAGTGAAGTGCGTGAATCTCCGAGACGCTAACTGACTAGGAGCCTGAGGAATGACCGTGGGCCGTAGGGGATTGAGAAATGTAAGGAAATGGAAAGGGCTGCGTTCATTGGTAATACTCGCAACCTTTTTCGTTTGATTAGAGGTACCGGTCCATGGAAGCCTGGTGTAAGTGAGTTAAGTAAGGAATCCGACGGCTCACCAATTCACTCTCAGGGACGTCGTTCGGATCATTTAGCGGATCACCTAATGGAACAACTTGTTTGGCCTTTCCTCAGCAGTGAGCCATTCTAGTATACTTGCCAGAAAAAGGATGCATTCTGATATCATTCCCAGGCCAGTAGTTGAGGTTACACAGGAGGTAGGCTCATTGAAAAGACACAAAACTCTTGGACTATGTAGGTTTTCTCCACTATTTTTCAAGGATGGAGTTGGAGCATTGGTTTTGGAGTATGTGAAACTTGTCCGAGTAATCTGAGATTGTGAGCGGATACCACCGCAATCGTTGGAGTTGGTGATTGTGCCGATTTACAGGAAAGACAATAGATCCTCTCATGAAAACAACGAGGGGATCAGCTTGGTAAGAATCGCTTTCTAACTGCTCAGCGGGCTCATTCTTTACCGGTCACACAACCCAAGCTAATTGTGCATGCGTGAGGGCCAAGCTGGGGTCAGATCTGTTCGGGGTTGTACCGACCACTTCCTTACTCTCCGGTAGAACTTAGATCACAGACACACCCTTCCATAGGCCCACAATCTCTTTCTTCCTTGATCTGGAGGCGAAGTTCGATTCGGTCGACAGCTCAATCCTCCGGTGCTGCCTCAGTGAAAGGTGTGCCTAGGAAATTTTTTCTATTTTTCTACCCCTTGTTTGCGGACAGCCGGGGCCGAGTGCATGATTATGGAGGTCTTTCGTCTGAGTTAATCATGGACTTTGGTGTTCTCCAGGATTGCCCTTTTTTGCTTTCCTTCTTCAAGTCCGTAGCTGATTTATTCTCGAGATAGCCCCTTACCTGTGGGAGAACGGCGGCACCGATCTTTCTTCGGGCAGTAAACTGTCGGGACTGAAATACTCGCGTTAAATTATTCTTCTAAGTGGGGATCCGGATGAGATGCAGGCTCACTTAGATAGGCCCAGCCACAGCGTAGCTAAGTTTGGCATGTACTTGGCACCTTCAAAGTAAAAACGCTGTTGCAGGACTGGGTTGACTAAACTCGAGATCCCTTCTTGGCTGGGGAAGCTCTAGCTGAAGTGAATAAATTTTGTTACCTGAGCAGTTACATCACACCAGGTGGACAGATATTTGATGAAGTGTCATCGCGTATGCAAAAAGCTCCTTCGGCTTTTGTCAAGCTCCGTCGTATGTGGAGTCGGAGTGACATCCGGCTGCCCGCCAAATATTGAGTGTACTCTTCAGCCTTGAGGTCCTCTCTTTTGTAGGGCCCAGAGACATGGCCGTTAGGAGCAAAAACAGGGGAAGACTGCCGGAGTTCGAACGTCGGTGTATCCATGGCATTGGCCAAGTATGGTTGGAACACCACATCAGTAACGCTGAGGTTAGGTGTGAGGTGTTGGGAACCAGAGGCCAGCCCATGTATCAGGTATTGAATATGAGCAGATGAAGTTGGCTGCGACACAGGTAACGCATGCCCATCGAGAGACGTCCTCGGCACACCCTGATTCCTGAGGCAAGCAGCTGTTGGAAGGTAGGTCGGTGTGGCCAGTCCGTGACACGGCAACAGGACATGAAAACTTTGACCAGTAAACTTGGCCACGTGGGTCCCTTTAAACTCTAGGAGTGGGTCAATGAGATCCGTTCACCAAAGGGTTGGAAACATTGAGTGATATGGTTAGGTATCTCGGCCGTTAACGTGGTCGCATTCGAACCCTTTCTTTGTCTTCGTGACTTTCTCCCATAAATTTCACTCCCGGATCTTTTTCACTCTGAGCTTTCACTCGTTTTGTCTTCCACCGGACAACGCTAAGAGGTGGGAACTGGAAACAAAACAAAATTTTGAGGTTAGTGGTTGTGTGAAATAGATGATTGAACTGTTCACGGTAATCATTGTTAGCGTTTTCGAGAGGCAATCCGAAGATGAGGCGGCAATATTGGTAGAGAGTACTGATGTTGTGTAGAGGCTATTGGTTTCCCTTCGACTAATCGGCGGACACTTTTGAGGAGCCTTTATTACTTAACGACTCTCGGAAAATCTTTACACTCAATCTAGGCTTGCGACTCCGATCGCTCCAGCCTGCTACAGAAAATCAGAGAGCAAAATCCAGACTCGCCAAAAATGACTTTCACAGAAATTTCCATGCCTTATATGAAGTGAAGGCTTGATTTTCCCGGACTCGAGAGTCCAGTTAGGTTCAGGCACCGTAGGGCCGGTTAGGTCTATGAAAATTTTTTGCCGAATTAATTATCGATCAGTTCGCGTAGGACTGTAAATGAATGCTCAATCAGCGAAAAGGGGTACGTCATGAGTGGTCCGGTAATTTATTGGCTACTGGATGTTAAATCCAGCTTGACACTTTCGAGGCTACTCTTGTCTCGCCAGATAAAGGGTTTTTTCTCTCGCTTCAACAGCCAACAGTCTTTTTTCCGCAGTTGCAGTGGACCGCATCTTCAGCAGGACAGTTGGTTGGGGTGAGTCTCCCTTTCCCACAGAAACAGCGTTCGGCTCTTACGGCCTCTGTTGTCGCTTCCATGAGCCTTTTGTGACCAGGGGTACAATTATCAGATCATTGGGTAAGTGTTGAGGCTGAAGCCGTACACAATACTGACCTCGACTGGAAGGCCCTGGACTGCTTCTGGGCAACTAAGGCCGGTCAGGCTAATCCTTTGGCAGTTTTTAGGTCCAGAGATTTATTTTCAAGCAACCCCTGCTGGACAATGTCCAACTGCATCTCACTTGTGAGAACCTCTCGAATAGCATCGTTTTCATTTTTCCCGGCCGTCACAGCCTGGAAGTTACTGTCCGCAACCAAGAATTTTGGCCTTTAGGAGAAATGTTTGAAATCCCGCCCCGCTTTCTGTTTGCAGGTTGCGAGTAGGTAGAATGTGGAAGCCTCATTGAGTGACTTGATAAACAATTTTTCAAGGGTTTGAATAGCGTTGAGGCACGAAGCACGTTCAGTCGAATAATCTTATATGGCCTGAGGGATATAGTTTCACGGGAAGTCAGGCTTCTCAAAACTGTCTCACCGACTTCGCTGGGAAATCGATCGAACGTGCAGGACAAACAACGTAGATTTTTTGAAAAGGTAGTCGAGTTTGTATCTGCTTCAAGTCGTTCAGGACTTAGACAAAGTTCCATTTTGTGGCAGCGCGTGCCGAATTAACTAATACAGATATGGTTGCCGATTCAAGTGGTTGAGACGGATAAACACAGGCCTAGAATTTGGGCTTCATTCGGCATGCGTCTGAATGGTAGGATGTGAAAACAATGAAAGGGAAAATTCAAGAGGACAGCAGTAGTAAAATTAAGGTAAACAGAGAATAGCGAATAAACATGACGACTCAAAAGTCTTGTTTTACGCCGACGATATCAAAATCCGTCGCAAAGTTCGAACCGTACTGCACAAAGATGCATGGCAAGCAGACCCTGAAAATACAAACTTGTGGTCGGTCATGAATCACCTCCCCATTGAAGCAGACAAATGCAAAGTAAGTCGTATTGAGGAACATCAGGCCAACAGGTACTCGCTGGGGGTGAGAAAATTACAGATTTTGATGCAAGGGGGAGATCTACGCCCAGTCATTTCAAGCGACCTCTCTCAGCTAACTAAATGTAACCTCTAGCTCGCAGGGCGATGTTCTGACTAAACCGGATCAGTCAACTTCGGGGTAAGATCACTCCTGGGTAGTTCCCCAAGATCTTGTGCACAATCATCAGGCTGCATCTGGGGAGGACCTTCCAGGCACTCCCGCCAGTACTGCGAGGAGGTAAGTCAGTATCAAGAAGGTCCAAAGCAGAGCCAAGAAACACGCGCGGGGCCTTCAGGGCAAACGCTGTCCCGGCGGACCCCGTGCTTCGCATTCACGCTGAGTGGAATACAGACGGTGAAAACGAGACCTCACACTCCTGTTTGATATCTTACTCATGCAAAAGCATCCGAATCGACGGCTGTTTGCATTAGCGTCCACTTCAAAGCTGCGTGGTCACTCCATAAATTTGAAGCTGCGACTTCCACGACTTGGGGCCGATGAGCGCTTTCTAGGTACGTGTCTTCCGACCATGGAACTCACAGCCAGGGCCCGTAGTTGAAGCAACTAGCAAACAGTCCTCTAAAGGGCAATTTGACAAACAGGTAGCCGAGCAGTACCCAGGTGACCTCTCAGAACTTTCGGGCACACCATTCATAAAAATGCCATAAGTACAGCCTCACGGGGGTGATTGTAGTTTGCTTGGTTTGGTATGCTGCTGAAATAAATGTTTGGTTCGGAGCTTGTTTGAGAATCTGGTGTTGTTGGAGTATTGTATGATGTTGGGGTGGGGTGGCCAGGTTGTCCACGTCTCGTATCCCCACTCCGATCGATAACACGCAGTCATATATAGTAAATTAGGCGAAGGACCAGGCGGGAGGGACGCAACAGCACGCCACAGACAAACTTCATTCATTAAGTTTCAGACCAATATGAGAGGGGCAGCTAAACACCATTCTTCTTGAGTTAGATGCGACACACTTGACCGGGCCGAAAAAGAAGACACAAAGAAGGTTCAGCATGGTACGCCTCGGACGGTTAGGTGCTCAAAACAAATAAACTGAGAAGAGAAAATAAAGAAGAGTAATGTGAAAAGGAATAAAATGACATGAAGGGAAAGAAAAACGACAAGAAAAGGTATAAGGATAAGAATGAGAAGAACGGTGGGAGGAAAAATTCGAGGCCGGTGAAAATATGTGAGGAAACAAAAACTAAAGAGGCGAAGTAGGAAGTAGAGAGGAGAAAAAGTTTGCCATAAGTTTCAAAAGAAAAACTAAACAGAATTATCACGCGTATGAGAAGAGATAAAACGAAAAGAGGGATAGAAGTGGGAACCGACTGCGAAACTGGACGGAAAAAGGCAGGAATGTCAGATCAAAAGAATGGAAGCTCATGTCGGCATGGGTCACCGGGCATGGGGTTTCTGCCTCCTCGGCATAATTTGGCTAGCATTTACCCTTGCATACCAATACATACGCCAACAATATAGAGCACTCTTAGAAGCCGCTGGTCTCCAAATTTATGCTTAAAACCGACGGCGTAGTAAAAGACAAATTGTATGACGCCTTTCTGATAGGGTCCTCCGTCCTTCCCCCTCTTTGAATGGCTCCCACGAGTGGATTGGATAAAAGTGTGTCCGATTTGTTGGGATGGAATGAAAGGCATTTTGGGCAAACTGGGAGAAGTGTTCCAGCGGGAGACCTATTAGAAGTTCTGTAGCTGAAGAGAATGAAATCACGATCCTTAGGAACTTTAGTGCTCCTGTGGTAGATTAGGTGAATCTGTGAGCTCTTGGAGATGTGTTCCGTGCACGCTTACCTTAGTAAGTGTTGGAAGTAAGCCTTATCCAGCACATTTGAGCCACCTGGAGGGAGGAAAGGGTAGACCCTGGGTCCACTGGGCCTGGTCATATCGAAGCACTGCAGCAGTGTCGAAGAGCTGCAGGTCTCGGCGCCCCTAGGTAGAAGTGACCAGGGGGTGGTCCGGTGTGAGAACTTGACTGTTAAGGATTTGGCTCCTTGCAAAATGCGAAGGTACTTTAACATCCTTAACGTAAGAGTCCTCGTTATCGTGGTCCAAACACTTACATGGGACTCCCAGCTCGGAAAGCTAGAGGAAGAATGGACTGTGCCCAGGGACAACCTGATGCTAATTACCGGGCACTTTGTTCTTGCAAGCCAAATGAAAAGAAAGGGGAAGGCACCGTGGTGGACAGGCGCAGCTACCAGGGCACGGAGCCGTAAGCGCAGGGTATGGCTCACTACCAGCAGATAGGAGGATGTAGGCGGCACCTCTGATACAAAATAGCGCGAGAATCAGCAATCGGGACCCAGAAGCAGTCTAGATTGCTTTACGAGGTTACACTGACTAGGAAAGTCAAGCTTTACCCAAAACTTTACTGAGACCACTTTCAGTCAAGTACAGCCCTGCGTGTAGCTGTAGGCTGATTCAGGGCAGAGACGGCAGTCATGCCTTAGATAACGGGACCAAGACTAAAAAGGCTGAGTGCAACGGCTGGCTGTTGGAAATCCTCTCAGAAACACTAGTTCTATGGTTATTTGGCATCGGTCGCTCATATACACTATTTGTATGTTTTTATGCACTATGTTTTCGTGAACAAACCTTTGTTCGTTCGCGTCCAATTTGCTGGTCTGTCATACCCTGTTCTGGGCAGGCGTGACACATGTGCTCCTTCCTCGCACGCCGCAATTCGGTTCTCGTTTTCTGAGTCCCTGTGATCGCATAATTTAGGTTCATATCTGTTTTATGTCGTTGTCTATTTGATAATCTTGTACCTGAGAATTTAAGGATGATCGCATTCTGATTTGGGGATCAGCTTCAAAATTGGCTACGTATTGCTCAAAGGCGTTTTACAATCCTCAAATGGTCAACTTGGAACGAGAATATAAGCAACATGCCCAGAAAAGTATTGAAACAATTGGAATCTGAACAAGAAGTAATGCGGCGAGTCACCGGAGAGGGTTCGGGTACTTTTGATTCTATATTTATTGCTTGGCCGCTTAGTCCTGTCAGTGCTAGCTCATGTATTACTGTGGATACTGTCGATTGCAAGAATGATGATATGCTCAAGTTGGGGACATAGGACCTGGAACAGCAACTGTTACCGGCTAGGCAGCAGGCCCAGGAAGCAGAAGAGATGTGCAGACAGAACAAGCGTGAGCAGAATGCTAACGACTACGATCTATCCGACAGATCAGGATAAATGAAAATAAAAAAAACTCTGCGCCGGCCGTCGAACACAAGACACCGCAACCACCGATCAATCTGCCAACAGTAGAGCTGACAGTTTTCGACGGACGACCTGAACACTACCGCAAGGTAATCAGGCGGTTCGAAACGTTCGTCGAAAACAGGATAACCGACCCCGGGCAAAGGCTTCCCTGTCTGACCCATTGTTGTCGAGGCCGAGCAAGAGAGTCTATGGAAGGGGACTTTAAGCTCTGCCAGGAAAAAGCTACACACGGGCAAGGAAGATTTTGAGGGACCTGTTGGGCCAGCCATTCAAGATAGCTCGTACTCTAATAGAAGGCGTGATGTTAGGGGCCAAAAGAACAAACGGCCAAGTCTACTCCATGGCCGACATATTGGTCAAGATGCAGAACTGTTCAGTGGCTACGATCGTTTGGGTTACAGTGATGACCTTGATGCAGTGCGTACACTAGAGGGTGTAGTCGGTTACATCTCTCCCGAGCTACAGGGTCGGTGGACGGAAGAGGGGGAAAGTAAAATTCCGGGCGACAGTGGGGCCAACTTCGAGGATTTGACAGAAAACTTGGACAGACAAACCAAGATAGCCGACAGTAGATAGTAACAGAGTGGACAGACCTAGCACCAGCCAAGCTTAAAACATGGCACGGCAAGACTCGAAATATCAACCTTGGACTATTCCACATGCCGTTTCACGCGAGGCTATTGCGTACCCAAGTTTCAGGTCCTGCGAGGCCAGCAGCGGGCTATTGGAATGCCCGAGGTTCATCAAGGCCACAACAGACGAACACTGGGGAATGGCCAGGACGACAGGGGCTTGCTTTTTATGTCTCAACACCACACACCGGGCGGCAGCTTGCCGGAAAAGAACCAGATGTGATCACGAAGGTTGTGCGGGCAGACGCCACCGATTGTTAAACCAGGCAAAAGAGACTATACCAGAAGCAAACACCAAGCCCAGTGTGATTTGTTCAACGTCACGATCTGCCAGTAAACCAATACGTTTGGGAGCAGTTGCCGTGGGATTGATGACCCCAGCCGGGGTGGCCAAAGCGTTGGCCCTCGTCGACAGCGGATCAGACACAATCCCGGTGAACGAGAGGTTCGCCCACAGAAGCCGGCTGGCTAAAAGCACGAGGTCGTTAGCAGTGAACACGGTGGGCGGAACACAAGTAATGACTGCAGGTCGGTTGAGGTTGCAGCTCACCTCCCTGGACACTTAAGATCAAATCGAGCCAACGGAGGCCATCACATTGGCCGATCTCCCCATGCGAGCACCAAGGTTGGTGAACGCGATTTTAACAAGGTGGCTCCACTTCCAAGATATAAAGGTCGTAGACTGGGAGGAAGATGGAGTAGAACTTCTAATCGGCTGCGGCTTGCCAAAAGCACACTGGGTGCTTGGCCGGAGAGTAGACGACAGCCGGGCACCCTGTGCCGCAGGCACTACCATAGGATGGACATTACATTGTCCAGTCTGGGGACTCGGATTCATAAAGTACACATCAGCGGAAACGGATAACACAGAGTCACAACTGCAGTGCCTATACGAAAGGGTGTTCCATGACATCGGAGAAGAAAGACCAAAATTGCCTCAAGAAAATCACCTCGCTCTGCAGACTGCGCGGCAAGGAAGCAGAGGCCTGAAAAACAGTTCGAGGTTCCCTCTTATGGCGCACACTAGCTGACTGTTGGGTTGGTAGCGGAAGTTGTGCTCTTCGAAGACTGCCGCCATTGAAAGAGCGCTCCGTTCGAGATCAGGATCTGTGAAAAAGATTCGCACAAGTAACGATTCGAAACGAAGAGCTTGGCTACCTTCAAAGGGTGTCTGCAGCCACTGGCTGCAGGGAGGGGACCTTTTAACGTTTATTCTGACCGTGGGTAAAGCGTAGCCAATTCAAAACGAATCCCAAAACCAGAACAAGATTGATTCGTAGTTTCTACGGTACTGGATTACCGAATTATGTGCATATGAATATGTACAAACCTCAACTGTATGGCCACACTGCCTAGCAACGAGGACCAGGGTTCAACAAAGGTCAATGTCAGGTACCACCGTCACGGCACTCCAAGGTCGAATCAAAACTATGCCACTTCACGTGGGCAAAATATAAACAAATGTTGGAGTGTGGTGGTTGATGCATGCTGTACTTGTCTGGGGGTCAATAAGATAAAGAGCATATTCTCAACAATACAAATATATGACAACGGCTAGGGAGAATTCACACGCATGGATGTTACACCGCCCACCAAATCCTCCCACGAAACGATCAACATCCAAGGAGTAAACATGGGTACTGATTTGCCCCAACCTACCTGGACCCTTAGGTCAGTGCATACGTAGGTCGCTGTAGGCCTCATCTATCGTTGACCAGTCGCAAATAAGCTTGCAGTTTTCTTGAGGTTATGCTCTGTTTCGTCCGAGGATGATACGACAGTACCCGTATACAAAATGCGTACACAGGTTACGGAATGTAGAGGAAAAAGGCTCCCCGAGTATGAGTAAAGTACGTGATAAAATGGAGACTGAGAATGCTGGACGAAAAATCGAGATGGCCACAGGGTACTCGAACATCAGGGGCTCAACGTGTGGTGTTATCACATTAGAAGTATGTTTGACTCACAACTTATGTCGACTTGAACACAGGTTAAGTAATAATACAATTAGAAGGTCACGGAAAAAGAGATTTTTCTACAAAAGGTCAACAAGTGCTTGTTCAAGAGTTTCCGCTACTTCACAGATAACTTCGTGTTGTGTGCTAAATCGAGGTTTCAACGGCTAACTCCGCTGTAAATCATTAATACCGTATGAAATTAGACAAAATTTACTTCAAAGACGGTGTGAAGGGTTGGGCTCTACGGGGGAATGCATCAGGATTAAACAAATAAATTCAGCTTCAGTTGGTATCAGCAGACTTTGTTTTAGCTTGGTCTGTAGCGTCGTCTTCGCCCTCGCCATTGTCACCCTCGAGCAGACCTATCCTACGGATATCTCGCAATACGTCTCCTTTGTCTGTTCTCAGCACCACCGTGCGCACAAGGCCACCGATTTCTCTGCTGCAGTCCTTCATCACTCCAACCCGTCAGTCGTCTTTATGTAAGTGGCTCTTCACGGGGACGACGACATGGCCACGTCTAAATGACCTCTCTTTGGAGACCTACTTTTGCCGAAACAGCAGTGTCGGTAAGTACTCCCTCGTACAACGTTTCCAAAAAGCCTGTGTCATCTGGTTTGCTTGCTTCCATCCAAAGATATACCTTCCACCAT